>OY992531.1:244845676-245202431 GCA_963921185.1 Dasysyrphus tricinctus | reverse complement strand
GGCTACAGTCGCAAGAAATCACCAGATCCTTTTCCGATCGCGTCTCTCGCGCCCTCTTAGATAGTCCTTTGCCGCCAACTGCAAGTATCGAGAACCAGTGGAAGAATTGCTAAGAAGCCATCAGAGATGCCGCCTCTGACGTGCTGGGCCTCGCAAAACATCGAAACCCCTGGATCAACGAAGAATGCCGGCAAGTACATAAATAAATAAATAAATTGGGTGGCGCAACAGCTTGTAGAGAACCAGGGCCTAGTGACTTACAACTCACAACCATTCCTGTGTGCGTGTTTGTTGGCAGGAATGGAGGGGACCTACAGTTTTTTTCCGAGTCCGAACGGCTAAATGAGAAGCACTTTTCAAGCACTTGACAAGTATACTCTTGGGGGATTTGTCAGTTCCTCGCAAAAGGCAGTACCTCGAATAAAACATTTCTGTTTTTAGGTGGCACGGCTTGGAATCGAACCCACACCTTCGGCATGACAGTCCTACGCACTAACCATCAAGCCACGAGGAACTACAAGGACATGCAGGCATACAAAGCGGCGCTGCATAGAAGGACCAGAGCTACTTGCGAGCTCTACGAGCAGAAGAGGAGAGAGGAATACAAGCTTCTGAAAAGGAAAAGCAAAGAGCTTGAGCGCGATCGAGGAAATAGAGGGATGCCATTACAGGAATGAAGTTTGGAAGTTTTACCAAAAAGTAAAAGGAACCTCCCAGGGTTACAAGGCCCGGACCGAAGCCTGCAAGGATGATCAGGGGAACATCACTAAGATAGCTATATCTAAACTTAAGTCCAATAAGCCTGAGAGATGAGTTCAACAATGAATGAAGGCAAAACGAAATATATGCTGTCAACAAGAAAGGACACCCAACACCGCTTTCTCAGTTAGAACGTCACTATAGACAGCTATGATTTTGAGAGGGTCAGAGATTTTGTCTACGTGAACGATATCAGTGCTGAGATTAAACAAAGGATTACTCTTGCTAATCGCTGCTTCGTTGGGCGAAGAAAGCTATTGACAAGCAAAGCCCTCCCTCGAGCAAGTGTCCCTTTATAAGACGCTTATCATCCCGGTCCTGATGTATGGTGCAGAGGCATGGACACTGTTAACGGTGGATGAAAACGCTTTAGGCTGTTTTGAGAGGAAAATTCTCCGGGTGATTTTTGGTCCCGTCTGCATAGATGGGGAATGGAGAAGAAGATATAAAAACGAACTGTATGGGCTGTACCTAGCCACAAAAGTGAAAAGCCAACGACTAAGATGGCTGGGTCAACTAGAGCGAATGGACGCCAATGCTCCGGCCCGGAAAGTTCTTGAATCCAACCCCGTGGGACAACGCAGTAGAAGTGGACAGCGTTAAAAGTGACGAACGCAAGTGGAAGAGAACGTCAACCATCTTGAAGTGCGAAACTGGAGACAACTTGCTAGAATACGAGCCGGCTGGAAGAAGCTTGTTGGTCGAGGTCCCGGTCCACCCCTGACTGTAGCGCCACCTTAAGTTAGTAAGTAAGTAAGCGTTAAAGGTGAAGGAGAATACGCCAATACACGTTGCGTCCTTGCCTATAAGTCCAATCATGGAGCTAATATGCAATGTACTTAGAGATATCAAACACTTAAATTGTTTTAAATTTATTACTTCTTCAAATAAATAAATAAATGTAAATGTAAATGTTAATTACTGGCCAGATTTGTTTTGTTTCCGAAAAAGAGGTGACAACGTTCCACCTAAGGTTTGTCCTCTCTATCTATATCTGCGTTGCTAGGTACTAGTGGTAGAGTTTTTCCCCTTTAAGCGAGTTCATCGGCCTTACAATTACCTGTGATGTATCCCTATGCCCGGTACCCAAAAAAGGTTAATGTTTTTTAATGGCTGTTATTCCAGGGATTTGATAGCTGCTCGACTATCCAAGAACATGCGGATGTCTGTTGTTTATATCACTTTTTCTCTCAGCCAAGATAAAGCTCGCCATAAGATCCGCCTGGAACACGCTACAATGATTATGAAGACGGAATGAGAGACTTAATTTTAGTCTTTCTGAGTACACACCGCCACCCACCCCTTCATCAGTTCTTGATTTGTCTGTGTAGATATGAACCGCTTCATTATCCAGAAAGCCATATCCTCCCAGAGGGTTCTAGAACGAATTGTGACTTGAAAGTTTGACCGAATTTAGGTTTTGGGATGGTGTAGTCAATATCAATGTGAATAGGTAGTGATCCGAATGTAGTCAGAACGATGGCTATATTTATTATTGTTGGTCAATTGTGAGGAAGCTCACTGTATTATAGCCACCTGTTTGCTTAAAATATCGAGGGGCTTAGTTTGTCGCAGTGTACCGCTTTATCTAGAGCAGCCCACCATACTGCAACACCATGAGTGAGAATCGGTCAGATCACCGAAGTATATAGCCAATGAGTAATACGAGGCTGAAGGCCCCATTTATTCCCAAGAGGAGTGGCACTGTGACCTTTTAATTCTGTCTTGTATATAAGGCTTTCAGCTTAATTTTATATCTAAAAGAAAACCGAAATATTTTGCTTGATCAGTAAAAAAGTTAATGGAATAATAGAAAGAGGATCTACATCAGAGGTTCCCAAACTTTTTTTCTCGTAGACCACTTTCAAAATTAACCTGGTTTCGGTAGACCCCCCTGCTGCATTCTTACCATATTCCCAAAACTCGTCAAAAAATGCGAAAATTAATCTTAAGATGGAAATCTGCGTCGCAACTAGGTTCTAACTCTAAATTCGGGCGCCGCTTTGCAGGTCTTGACACGCGTTGCACTGAATATCGAATATCGACGGCTTTCTGTTTTGTCTGTTTTGAAAAATTGCTTAGAAGACACAAAAATTAAATTTAAAAGGTAAAACAATGGAATTCTTAGACCGTTAAAAGTTTTTAAACTGGTTGATAGCCTCAAAAGGTACCATAACATAGTTACGAGGTATTGATATTTGAATTCTGTGATTTGTTTTGATTTGAAATACATTGAAATGGCATTTTAAGATTTATGAGATTTTGACAAAAAGCCGATAATATGCAAGTTTTTACAAGTAACAGTCGCTGATCTTCTTAGATATACTTCTCAAAAAAATTAAGGAAAGCTTTAAAAAAAGGGAATTAATGCTAAATAAACAGGCTATCCATATGCCAGCCTAACTGAACAAATTTTTTTTCAAGAAAAAGCAAAAAATTAATAATACATATTACTTTTAGAATATTATTGATAGAACAGCATGAGAAGCTCCTAAAAAATTTTAGCCAACATTTTTGAAAATTTGAATCTTAATTCTTAAAGCTTCAAACCCCTTTTTTTTAAAGTCACAAGAAGCCTGTCAAAAATGATGCCGTGACATAAGGCCATTTGGCCTTATGTCACTTATCAAAAGCGACATAAGGCAACATTTTAAAAGCTGGCCTAGTGTCAATTTTGCTAAATGACATAAGGCAAATTTGACCTTGTGGCACTTTGAAAACGGCACGTCGCGCGCGGTGCAGGGTTAAAAGTCCTTAAGACAAAAGTTTAAAATAGACTTTGGGTTCCCTTGGGTGGGTTAAAAGTCCATAAATGCGTTATGAACACACAAATGGGCCAAAACCCCAGAAGGAAGTGGGTCGTAAGCTCATTATTTTTTAAAGAAAGTGGGTCAAAAGTCCATACTTAAGTCAAACAAAAAATTTACTTCAATATTTGAAGAAAAAATTAATGAATATCAATAAAAAAGAAACAAGAAAATTAAATTCTTTAAATGCAAAAGAAACTTTGCATACAGCCAACCTCGCTCCCAACCCAAATTCTATAGTGAGCCCAAGCAAGGAGAAATTTGGAATTTTTGTTTCCCCTAATTTTTTTTGACTAGTGTAGGTAATATCTGCCTTCATTGACAGACAAGGCAAGATCTTTGTTCTTTACTTTCGAAACCAGATATACTATCGTGGACAGGGGCGTAGCGAGGGGGGGGTGTGTGGGGGTGTACCACCCCCCCACGCTTTTCAAGAGTCGGCAAATTCAGGAAGCAAGATTTAATAATTCAAGCAATTAAAAAAAAAAAATAATAAAACCAGAAATTTTACAATATTATTCGGAAAAAGTTAAAAAAAGTAAGTTTGTATTTTCATTATATTAAGGTTTTTAAACATTTAAATGTACCTATGCAAATCGACATTTTTGCCGATTGCAGATTTTGGAAATATGCCGAATAATTAAAGAGTCGGCAAATCAACGAAGCTTCATTTGCAATTAATTATGAATAAAACGAGCCTAAGCATTTTTGCCGATTGCGGATGTCGGAAATTTGCCGACTAATTCAAAAGTCGGCATATCAACGAAGCTTCATTTAAAAAAATGTAATAAAACGAGCATTTTTACTAATTGCGGATTTCGCAAATATGCCGACAAATTCAAGAGTCGGCAAATCAACGAAGCTTAATTTGAAGAAAATTTAATAAAACGAGCATTTTTGCTGATTGCGAATTTTGCAAATATGCCGACTAATTAAGAGTCGGCAAATCAACGAATCTTAATTTGAAAAAAAATAATAAAACGAGCATTTTTGCCGATTGCGAATTTCGCAAATATTCCGAGTATTCATTTTTGGAATACAGTCCTTCTAAAGATGCAGCATTTTGCTTTGTTTGCATTTTATTTTCAGAAGGAATCGATAGACATTTCGCTAATCCAGAATGGGTATTAGTAGGTGTTCGTCAGTGGCATAAAAGGAAGAGTCGAGGTAAGAAAAAAAAGGAAAACTGATCCTACATTTCACTTCTGAATCTCATCGAGCAGCTCTGCGTGATTACTGTAATTTCGTTAATGGAGGAAATCTTATCAACGTTTTGCTGGACAAGTCTGAAAGGGAACAAATCATTCAAGAAGAACAAGAAAAAGCTTACCATTTGAGAGTCTTGCAATTTATAATTGATGTCGCGAGAACTTTGGGGAAGCAGGGATTAGCTTTTCGTGGTCATGACGAATCACTAGAGCACAGCGATGGCAATTTTCGACAAATTGTTCATTTGATTTCATGACATTGCCCGTTAATGGTTGAATGAATCATCAAAAAGACCACGTCATGTGACGTACCTTAGTCCGGATGCCCAAAATGAATTCATTGATCTCTTGGGAACTAGAACTCGAAAAGCCATTGTAAATGAAATCAATAAAGCTGGTATTTTTCTGTAATGGTTGACACAACTCCAGACTCATCACGTCAAGATCGACTTGCTATTAATGTTCGATACGTAGTGAAAGCAAACGAGAGACTTATTCCTATTGAACGTCTTCTGAAAATGGACGTCGTCCTAACGAAAAAAATGGGAGAAGAACTGGCCCAAAAAATAATAGTGACCCTTCAGTCAGTAGGAATTTCCATTAAAAACATTGCTTTTCAATCTTATGACTTCGCCAAAAACATGTCGGGAAAGTACAACGGTACGCAGCAAAAACTATCAGAAAAATGCGATAAGATAATCCCTTACATTCCATGCCAAGCGCATCGTATCAATATATTCGTTGAAACAGCATGTAATTCGAGTGTGTTGATTAAAGAGTTTTTCAATGTTTTTGAAGCATTTGTATATGTTTTCTTTTACGGCAGCACAAAACGTTTTCAATGTATGCGTGAGGAATTCAAAAGCATTGAAAATTCATTGCAACTGCAAAATTTGTCAAAAACTCGATGGACAGCTAGAGCTGAGACAGTAAAGGCTCTTTGGATATCTTTCGAATTTGTACATGGTTTCGAAAAAATAAAAACCGATGTAAATTCTTTTGATAATAATACTCGTACCTCCGCTTTTGGTCTGCTGAAAACAATCTTGGATTTTGATTTTATAAGCTCGTTATATTTTTGTTAAAACGTCATGTTTAAAGTAAAAAATTTGACAGAAAATTTAGAAGCTGAAGAGTTGAATGTCATTGATGCTGTATTGTTGATTCGAAGCACATCAATATCATTTCAACAAATGAATGACGATGACGACCAAATTGATGCATTAATAAAAAGTTCATCTTCATTCGCTGAGAAATTAAAAATAAATTCAGAGAATGATTTTCTGAAACATCATAGAACACGCCGTGTACCAAGAAGAATCGATGAAAATCCAGAAACAGCTTTCGACTTCGATTTCCAAACATTGTATCGAAAAGAATTTAGAACGGTTTTGCAAGTTAATTTAAATATAATTTAAAAGATAATTTTTCATCTTTCGAACCTTTTCAAAAATTTTTTGAAATTCCAGTCGACAGAGGCAATGTCACAATAGAATCAGTGGAGTCCATAATGAAATTGGAGCCCCTATTTTTTAAAGAAGATCCAGAGTGTTTGCTTTCTGAGTCGCAAATTCTTCTTGATTCATCCACAAATTGTATAAATTTTGAAGACACTACCAAAGTTGTGTTCAAGTTGAAAATGGTAATTCCCTTAGCGCAAAAACTCATTTGCGCACGACAATGGGTGATGATCGTTTGAATAATTTGATGCTGCTTTATTCTTCGAAAGATAAAGTGGACGAAATTATTCTTAATGAGGTCGTTGAAGAATGGTCCTTATTAAAATCTAGATAGTACAATGTTAAATTTAAATATTAAATTTTTATTACAACTTATTATAGTATAGAATAATAATAAATATAAATTAATAAATTTTATTATTAAAATTAATTTATTATAAATAATTAGCTATATTTTTAAAAATTGTTTATTTTAAATAAATAAACTGCTGCAATATTAATAAATTAATGTATTTTAATACCTATACCTAAACAAAAAAAATTGCTGCAATAATAATATAAATGTTCATGAATTTAATTCGTTGTTAAAAATTATTTCTTATCTAGATTAATCGTTGCAATAATAATATATATTTATTTATTCCATTGTTATTAATTATTTATTATAATTAAATACATAATTCCAAAAATAATTGATATCTTATTTTTCTACCAAATAATAGTTCCCAAGATTTTAAAATTTTTTCATGGAAAATCATTGCTCCTAAGTTTTTTAAATCTCTTACATCAGCTAAAGGTGGTTTCATTGAAAAATCTCGCATTTCGAAATCTCAAAAGTGTATGTGGCGAAGTGAAGATTTGAGCTAAAATCAATCAGCCCTATCAGGAGTTTCGCCCGAATGTCATTCCACTCGGAAAAAATTCCTTTTTTCTTTTCCTTTATTTTGAGTTTCTCCCGAAAAATACTAAATCTATACAGTCGGCAAATTTTTAAAATAAGTCGGCAAATTCCTTAACTAATTCGGCATTTTAATGAAAGTCACCCCCCCACGGCTCGAACCCTCGCTACGCCACTGATCGTGGACCCCCACTTACAACTGGTGAACCCCCATTTTTATTTCGAATCTCCCGTGGACCCCTGGGGGTCCACCTGGACCACATTGGGAATCACTGATCTACATGGAGGATTTTAAATATTCTTGGGAATAGAACAAGTTCTGTTTTATGAGGGTTGACACCCAGACCACACCGGTCCGCCCAAATGGTTAGCCTATTTAAAGCGTTTTGTAGGAGTTCTTTTAATGTATTAGGATGCTTTCCTGATACGGCAATAGCAACATTGTTCGCATAGGAAATCACTCTGCAACCATCCGCTTCCAGGAATGTTAGCAGCTCATTTACCACTAAGTTCCAGAGAAGAGGAGATAGGACACCGCCTTGTGGCGTACCTCTACTGACAGACCTTCTAGCAGAAAAGCCGCCAAGTTTTGAGTTGATGACCCTGCTAGTCAACATTTGGTAAATCAATTCACCAAGATACTCTTATTATTTTTTTTACTATGTGAGAATAAAATGCCAGAAAATTTTGTAGAACTTGTATGTGTATGTAGTTTTTTTTTTTTTTTCATTTGAATATTTACATATACGCCACTGAAATATTTTAGACCGCCTACGGGAGGTTTCACTGTAAAATGTTGCTTTCTTAAACAAGAAATATATTTTATTTTGATTGGAAAACAAGTTATGCATGCCAACCTGATTACCATCATTATTGTAAGCTTGAAGCTTCATTGAACAATGAGCATTACATGTTACAATAATTGCTACAGACGAGACAGACAAACAGAAGGCAGTAAATCTTGTGACAAATGATCGGTAAGCTTAATGAGAAATTTACCGATTCAGCTTCAAAACAAATCTGTGGTGTTTGGTAGAAACATGATAACTCCATTTTAAAATGTGCGTCTTTACGCCCACCTTACATTGAGGTAGAGCCTAAACCAGTTTACCGATTTTCTTCAAATTTGCTACTTATGGACTTAACCTTTGAAAAACTATGTTTCAAATTTGAAGAAAATCGGTTCACCCGTTTAGGCTGTAGCTCAATGTAAAGTGGCCGTAAGGACGCAAATTTTAAAATGGAGTTATCATGTTTCTACCAAACACCACAGAAATATTTTAAGCATTTGCATAAAATATTTCCCTCAAGGACGTTATGAGAAGGTTCACATATCATAACTCAATAAAATAAAATTAATTTTTTGGAGCGATAATATTTTGTAATTTATTTGGAAAAAATGAGGGGGGTGCACCAACTTAAATTAAACATTGTCCTTTATCAGACCACCTTCATGAGCATATAATGAACCGATTAATATCTACAAAACTACAATTTGCTTATTGACTTAGGTATTCAAAAAAAAAAACGATTTTTTATTTTTTTTTTAACCCAAACTATTTATAGTTAAATTTCGAAAGTTAATAATCACATTCTTAGTTTTGAAACATCACAAATTTTGCTAATTGTTGAGACTTACCCTTTTTGCATTGATATTGCTCCCCGAAAAATACAAAGTAATATAAAATTGAACAAAAAGCGTGAGAACTTCACTGACATTTTAAGTCTTCAAGTTAAACTATTTGCAGCGACACTGAAGTAATGACTAAAGTAAATTATTGTATTGTGTGACTTTTCTTATATTAATGACTAAAGTAGATAAGATCAAGATGTTAGGCTTAAAAGTGCTACCGGTGTAGCGTAGCTGCTTGCAGCTGATGATGTTGTTTGAATCAATTAATTTAAAAATAAACTTGTAAGACAAGTGCGAGAATCGATGACTTAACATTTGGTTGTAATTTTTACATTACTTGTACTCATTTATTTGTTGAGAATATATTTGAAGATGAAGATTTAAATAATGATACTCTTAGGATTAGGACTACTTAAACAGCTTTTCAAAAGCCGTTATTAATCAAAATACCTACACAAAATGTTTTGTATTTAAAAATTTGTAATGAAACGAAAAGTGTCTTTTTGAAGTAATTTTAAATTTGGAAATTTGAATTAATAGAGATTCAAGGATTTTCAGCATTTTGGACAGGGTTCGTAAAATATCGTTCGGGGATCATTAAATACGGATCTTTATCATCCTTTGCTTCAACTATTGTAATCAAGTCATTCCACAATTTATTCAACTGTTTTATCTATTTTTATTTGTTTTTATTCATTTGTAGGTATTTTGTTTTTATTTGTCGTCACCCAAATGTGACTTTCCGATTTTTTCCACCCACCAGCCAACCAATTTTCCAGCACTCGCACTGACTGGAAAGATTATTGGAATGTCCGACGGCGCACAGTGGCCCGAATTGACTTTTTTGGTTGCAAAAATCATATCTCTTAAACGAATAAAGATATCACCACAATTTTTTTTGTGTCTTAAAGGAAATTTCCAGGGCTATAAAGTTTGAGAATTTAAAGAAAAAATATAATATAGAGTGTTTCAGAATCTGCTGCTGAAATAAGAAGTTTTAGTTAAGTTGGTTAAAATAGTTGGTATTTAATTTTAAAAAGGTTGAAAGTCAATTTATGAAGTAATTTGAGTGTAATTCAAGTAAAACAGTGGGGAAAAAAAGGAAACAACCCAAATTGAGTGAAAATGTGGCGAAAAAAATATTTTTTTTATTAATTGATTTTTGTATTTTATTTTTTATTTTTTTTTTAAAAAAGGAGTCCTTATAAGTATTTATAAAATATTTTATTAATAGATTACAATTCAAAAAATAGAAAAATAAAATAAAAGGAACAAAAATTTACATACAAACATTAAATTTCTTGGAAACTATCATTTAAGTCCGGGGAAATGCGTAACAACCTTATCATTTCTGGTGAGTATTGGGCTTTCAGATCTTTTTAGGTTCTTACATGCCTCAAAGAAGAAATAAGTGGATCGGATGAGATTGCTAGCATGTTAAATAAGTCTTCATTCTGCCGAATTTTTGAAATTTTGCACGTATTTTGACATCTGTATTTCTTGTAGTCTTTATTTTTGGACTCTTGGGCTTCTTCTGGACAATTCTCCAAGTGGTAGAGATTGGTATTAGATTATATTTTGACATGCACCTGATTCTAATAAATTATGTTAATTATGTTCGTCGTTATTTAATTCATCCTGGTAATTGAAGTTTTTTTTGGGTTCTTTTACATATCGGACATGACCGCGTAGACTTTGTTTCTGTTAATTCGTTCAAAACTTTTCCGTCAATTATAGTTAAAAAGAGCTCGTGTTTCAGCAATATAGTTATATCTTCATCAACTTTATACATTGTTGGTTGAATATCTGCTATTTGCCTTTTTATATCGTTGACTGTTGTATTTATGAGCACGGAAAGAATTGAAAAATCACCAATGGAAAAATTTGCAGTTGCAATTTACGAATCATGTTTAATTCGTAAATCAAGACATTTTAATCCCAAATTAATACAAAAACTGGTAATTTAACAGTCAAAACGTAGCAATTTACAAAATCGGTTTCTTCGTGATTTGCAATTAAAATCCATGATTCAAAATTGTACTTTTCATAGCAAAATACAACTGTTTTGGCGTAATTTACTCTCCAAAAGCATAATTTCACAAACAGCATTTAAAAATATTAATTTGCGATAAATAGAGAACTATAGGCCAATATCAAAACTGTCTTGTATACCGAAGCTTTTTGAAAAAGTTATTTGTGAAAGCTTGGCATTTCATAGTAAAAATTTAATATGCGAAAAACAGCATGGATTTATGCAAAGAAGATCAACGGTAACAAATCTTCTTACTTTTTTACACAAATGCTCCAACGGTAGTGAGGTTGACTGCATTTACACTGACTTTTCTAAAGCATTTGATCAACTTAGTTATAATATCATTTTATTCAAACTTAAAGCTTTCGGCTTTCCACCTTTTTTTATACATTGGATAAAATCGTACCTTGAAAATAGATCCTATCAGGTAAAATTTCGACACTCTCTTTCAAACCCATTTCACGCTCACTCGGGTGTACCTCAGGGAAGTCATCTGGGCCCTTTTCTATTCATTCTCGCTATAAATGATGTTGTGTCATGCATACGTTCTAGTGAAATTCTTATATTTGCCGATGATATGAACATTTTCAAGACAATAAGTGCTGACCATGACCACAGTCTCTTGCAGGCTGATATTGACAGCTTTACTTTATGGTGTGTAAAAAACGGTCTTTCCCTAAACCCTGTTAAATGCCAAACAATTACTTTTTCAAGAAAACGAGTTGCAAGTGCTTTTAATTATTCTATTTCCCAGCACAAACTGTGCCGTGTCTTTATTATCAAGGATTTGGGTGTTCAGTTTAGCTCTAATTTAGAATTCACAGAACACATAAATTGAATTGTCAAAAAAGCGAGCTCTATGCTTGGATTTATAAAACGTTGGGCAAAAGAATTCAACGATCCGTATGTTACTCTTTCTCTGTATAACTGTTATGTACGACCTCATCTTGAGTATGCCTCTCAAGTTTGGTCTCCCTTCTATGAAATTCATAAAAGTCGTATTGAATCAATACAACATAAATTCATTCGCTTCGCTCTTAAGGGTCTCCCTTGAGCTGATCCTTACAACCTCCCACCATATGAACATCGGATCCAGCTACTGCAGGTCCAAACTTTATATCAAAGGCGGGTTAATAATGACTTAATATTTCTTCACCAACTTATAAGTGGTCAAGTTGATGCCCCTGACTTGTTAGCCTGTATTGGCATAAATTATCGCGGAGGATCTCATCACCTACGAAGATTTGAACTTTTACACATCGATTTTCATCGAACTAACTACGGAATGCAAGAACCTCTCAACCGTATGTGTAAGCTTTTTAATTTAAATGGTTCCTCAGTTGATTTCAACTTAGGTAAAATGGGATTGAAAACATTGTTTCGAACCAGTGCTCCACGTTCTTGACTGTCTTATCTACTGTTTAAGATACTTTTATTGTTTTTTATCATTGTTAAATTTTGTATTGTTTTTATTTTTGTAATTTTGTTTAGTTTTGTATACTTTTTATTTGTAAGCATGTGTTGGTTTGCATTATTTTACTATTTTACTAACCACTAACACATGCACTTATGATGAGCCTCTGTTTGTAGGTTGCAGCTTGTTCTAAGCTCTCTACAACTTAGAATCTGAAGTGTTAAACAAAAAAAAATATTTAGTAATTAACATTGCACAATCACTGAATTACGTTTTTTTTTGTCGTAATTTGCAACTCCATGAGAATAGTTGCAAATCACCAACAAAAAATTCCTAAATCACGACTTTCTTGTCGCAATTTACTTCTCGAAGAAATAAAGCACCACAACATGGCAGGCATCTAATCATCAATGTGTGACACCAACGATCTGTAATGCAAATTGCCCTGGTGGTTGCATGCTCGCTCCGCAACTGGAGGGTTGCGAGTTCAAATCCAAGTAGAGTCAAGCGTAAGTATTTATTTCAAATAAATTAAATTAAATGTGTATACCTGCAAAATGAAGGGTTAGAGCAGGATTGATCTATCCAAGTGGCAATATCACGAAATAAAAGTGGTGATCACAATCTTTTTTTGCAAATTTACAAATTGTGCAATTGAGGAATATTTGGATCATATTGCGATTTGTTGTTCGCAATTTTGTTTTTTCTCGATAGCATAATTGATACTTTAAGAGGGTTGATTTACGATTTTTGAGTATCAATATCTTCATTTTGCTCAGTTTTGCAAATTGCAAACAAATAGTCGTAAATTACGAAATCCCGAGCCAAGGTATAAATCGGGAATCATTTTTCGTAATTTGCAGCTCATTTTTCGTGATATGATCCAAGAATTCTTTCCGTGAGGTCACTAGCTTCTTTAGCATATTGGAAAATTATGGGTCGGCAGAAATGAGTTGATGATGGGCGAGGGTTCCTCCAATGTTCGCAATCTGCACTATTGAGCCTAAGTGGAACAACTGATGCCATGAACATGTTTGCGTCTGTTTCACCATCTGATGTATTAATTTTTTGCTTGTACGCACCTTGTCCAGATGATCCATCGCAGCCCCATTTACTCTGTAAGGTCAAACTTCTTGGGAGTGCAATTATTTGTTCCTCTGTTTTGCTTTTTAAAAGCCGCCTTGCAGTATGATCCATCATGTCTTGAAGTTTTACAACAGCTGATATTTCCGTGACTTCGCTCGTTTTCTGGACCTGCTTCTTTTTCTAGCTGTAATTGTGTTGTATGGTGGCAGAACATCTTTATTGTGTTTCCTCAACAAAGTTCTCAGTATTTTATATTTTTCTTTTGATAGACCCAAATCCATAAACAAAGCTAATGCATTTTCATTAGTATATTTTATGGGAACCTTTTGTGGAGAAGGAATGCTTTCCTTAACTCTTTTGACTCGAAGTGGACTTGCGGTAGAAATTGCCTTGATCACATCACTCTTCGCCTTTTCATGGTCTTTATTATACCTTATTTATTACTAATGCATCAGAGAGATTTGCAGTACTTATCTCCTCTGTTGCATTGATTAGTTTTTGCTTTTTTGTGAATGTTGTCATTGACTGACTTCCTTGGCCTTCCTCTTGATGACCTTGATGTAGTTGGTAGACCACACATTACTTCTGTTTGTCCGGTGATATGGAGAGATGAAGATAACCATTGCTCATTTTTGTTTATAAAATTGGCTCTAGATCTATGGGCTGCGACCCAATTTTTCTTAGTAGCGCAATGAAAGTGTCTTAATTTTGCTTCATTTTCCGGCAAATTTTCAGGGGATAGTTGGTGTTCACTTATTACGGCAGAAATAAACTCGTCAGTGCTATTAACTTTTAAAAAAAAGTTCAAACAAAATATTGTATGGCATATCCATTTTAAATAATTTTTCCTTATACAACTGCTCGATCGCTCGTTCAAATTTGAAATGATAATTCCATCCCAATGTTTAGTTTCTTATACCTTAAAACTAAATACCTGTACTGAAAATATTCAATTTTATGATATCCCAATAAGGTAATCTGTTTACCTACCTAAAAATAGTCTAATCCAGTTAAGAACCCTTATCCATCAAAGTACCTGACAATAATTAATCATACCCGAAATCAAAAACATTCATACTTAAAAGTTTTATTAGGGGTTGCACGAAATAAGCTATATAACCGTTTTAAAAAGCTAAGCATAAAATATTTATGTTTTCCTTCTAAATTACAAAACCTAGCTCAGTGTTATGCAACTTTTTGCAACTGAGTTTTTGGTTGTAGATAAAGAGATATATAAGAATTTATTATCCGTCCATTTTGGCTTGACAACTTTTAAAAACTTTTTTTCTACTCAATGTAAAGTTGAAAAAGTGCCTTAAAAGTAGTGTTTCAAAAAACATTAAATTTAGTACTTTAAAAAATTTATATTTTTTTTTTATTTCTGATCATAGCCATTAACACATATATTAAGTAAAAATAACAAAAAAAAAATTAAATTTTACTCTTTTCCTAGTTTTTACACTCAAAGTTAAAAAAAAACATTAAAAAAAAGTGTTTTTTTCTCACCTTAAATATTTGTCAACTTTGACTGGCTCTACAAGCCGAACCGTTCATACAAATGAAATAATTTTTTCGATTATTTGAGCTCCAAACATTTGTTGATTCAGAAAATTTAAAAGTTTTACATTATAAACCCACCCGAAAAATGAATTTCGCAAGCACTTTTGCCTAAACGGGCCACTGTGCGGCGGCGTTCAGTGCTGTAGAAAATAATAACGATGGAGTTATTTTTGCGATTTTTTGCTTGGTGTTGATTTAATCCAAAAATCGTGTATGCAAATACCCTGCGGCTCATTTTGCTATTGAAACGTCAATTTTTGCTATAACTTTGCGTACTTTTTCCCATTGTTTAAGTTAAGTGCCGAGAATTTTCTTCGTTACCTTAGCTCGAAGGGGTTCTGTGCTCCCTGCGCGAAGAACTTTGGTATCATAAATCTTGTGTGAATCACGTTGGAAGCACAGTTTTTCTCCGCGTTTAAAGGCTACAAACCGGCGCGGAACATTCGGTACGAATTTGTGACGACCGTAGAATGTAGCAAGATTCACATCGTGACAGTATGGGCACTCTCATTTAGCACAATATAAATAAATTTAGAGACTTGAAAAATTCGTCGTCACTCCGAATGCTTTGCAATGGTTTGGGAGAGCCCATTTGGGCTTAGCTAAGCACGAAGAATTTTGGGTGCTTAACTTAAGCACGCAAAAAAAACGTGTTAACGGTAGGAATCCCATACATGTTATCGATAGTTTGTATAGGAAATCCGTTTTTTTTTTGTGGTGGCGTCGGTTATCCCCGGTGTCGTTTATCAGAACAGTTTCTACATGGTTGCAAAAAAAAAAAACATGCCTAATGTGTACCTTAATTTATTAAAGTGTCGACAATTCCCATCGTTTAGCTTTGTCCGAAGGTGTTGTGCTACCTGCGCGAATACTTTTGATATCGAAAAAATTTTATGCAAACATCAGAATTTGCTTTAAGTTATCAACGCACTGATAACTAAAATGTTTGTTATGTTATTCACGTCACTCACAGTTTTTCACCGCATTTAAGTAAAGCGCTGATAATTCTCTTTGTGATGAAGAAGTTGTCCTCTACCTGTGCGAATGACTTTGATATCGATAAATCGTATGTAAATGCCACTTCTCTTGGTTCTGCTTAGTCACAATTTTATTTAAACGTCACTTTTGCTACAAGCTGTCAACGCATTGACAAGTAAAACTTGGGCTTGCAATTTTGTGTTCCTTGCCGACTTTCAAACAGTTTGAAACCGCCAGATTTAGTGCGAAGTCGTTCCACACTTGAAAATTTGTACTGTTTCGGACCAAAGTGAGCTGTCATAAAATTTCCCCTCCTTCCCAGATTTGGTCCGAGAAATTTCTGGTGGCTGTTTTGTACTAGCTGTCAAATATGCCAAGTTGACGTAATTTAGACGTTTGTTGCATTCAAATTAAAAAAAAACCAAACCTTTATTAAGGGTTACCCAAGTGCAACTTTTATTTCTATTTTTATTTTCATTTTAATAAGTGTGTATATTCTTTACTTTTGTTTTTCTTTAAAATAATCAAATGATATTTATAAAATTATTGCACTAAGCAAAACTGTTTGAAAGAACACATTTGTAGTACTTTTTGGCAATTTAGTATTTCTTGTATATTTCAGTATTATTTCTTAAAAAGAGAAGAGATTTAAGCATTATGATTTACCACCGTGTAGGTAAGTATTTAGCACACTACTTTTTTAAGCGAAGATAAAAATGCACTAAAAAACAGGGCTAAAGTAAGTATGCTCATTTTATACACTCAACATCTTGGGGTTTTGTGACGTCACAATCTTTTTTAACCAACTTTTATTATTAATCAAACGATTGGCTTAAAAGGAACAAACAAATTACTTTATGTTTTTGCTATTTTCCGAACAAAATCAGAGATGATTATGACGTCACACATCGTGACAAAAGCAAAAAACCATTGAATGTTTGCTTAAAAGAGAGAAAGCGAAGCAACTGGATGCAGCATAATTATGAAAGATGAAAAGGTAGGCATAAATGAATTGTAAAAGATATGAAACAAAACTCCATTTGGTTTGTGGTGCTCTTATGTTTTAAATGCAGAAATTTGTTCGTTTCATTAATATCCACGCCAGGGGTTTTGATGAATCATATTACAACTCCATTTAAAAATCACAAATTTTTCCTTCAAACTAAGGCAATTTATAAATATTTTTTGTTCTTTATTTTAATAAACTTGAAATTTTTATTAACTTTTATTTTTTGAGTTGTTATTCTTGAAAATGTTTTTTGAGATTTATGATTAATGTACGGCAACTCTAGCCGAGTATGTCGTTTGACGTTTAGTCCGAATTAGTGCAAACTAGTGTCCAAGCCGTTCCACACATTTTGACAGTTTTTCTCCTCTCTGAGAGAAGAATGTCAAAATTTTACATTTAGTCCGAAACAGTGCGAAGAATCCAAGGAATAAACCTTATTCCAATGTTATATCGAAAAATAAAGTTTTCTAGAATTTTATATGAATTAAAATGTATTTTCTAGAAGTTTGTCAATTAGACGATAGTGATATTAGCACTCGAGTTTCGAGGGCTGGACGCACTAGTGTACATAGTTCTCTGTTCCCTCACAAATAATTCTTCATCAAGTATTAATTCTTTACGGCTGTGAAGCTATATTTTTTTTGTTTAAGAATTTTTGTAGAAATGGGAAAAATACATTTAAGTAAGTTAAATATTTTTTCGTATGATGAAGACGGTGGTGAATTGTCAAACTAAAGTTCGTCCCCCATCTGTGAAGCTATTTATTGTCAAACTATATTAAAGAATGGCTATGATATCGGTGCCTTAAAAAAATTGTTTTGTTTGTTTACTGCTCTGGAAAAAGGTGATTTCAGGAAAATTCCTTGACATTTGGATATTTTCAAAACAGGGTGATTCAAAAATATGTTAACATTTTGCAACTTCCTTGTGCCTTGAGCAATTTTTTGTGAAACTGACAGAGGTGATGGCTGATACAGGACTAAAAAACGAAAAATATTTTCAAAACAGGGTGTTTAAAAAATAAATCAAAATCCTTACCTTCACCTATGTCAATTTTTTTGAAATCACTCCAGAAACAAAGAAGTAGACATTTTTTTTAACATACCCTGTTTAAAATATTGTCTTCCTTTTCAATTCTGTCCCAGCCACCACCTGTGTCAGTTTCATTGAAATCAATCAAGGGACAAAAAAGTTCCAAGGGCTTCGAAACTCTGTCCTTCGATACTTTATATGGCGTAACTTTAGCTTTTATCATGAAATCGAAATTTATTTTAAAGGAACCAAAAAATTAAATTCGTAATCGAATCAGAACGAATCATATTTTATCGATCTACGAGCCTTGCTTTTGAAACCTGCTGGAACTTTCGTTGACTTTCGATATCCCCACGGGAAAAATGCGCAAGGGACCAAACTCTTTATGATTGAATGGGCTGTGGCCTCGTTCTGTTGAAACCAGACATAAAATAAAATGAAATAAAATAAAATAAAATAAAATAAAACAAAATAAATAGCAATAACATATTTGGGTACAAATATTTTTTACCAGAAGGTAGGTACACAATACCTACAGCACAAAACTGATTTTTTCTTATCAAACAAATTGAAGCCATTTTTGAGATAAATATGCTCTTCCTTAACGGTTGCATGGTACCACTATTTTTGGAGGTACAAAATTTTCAGTTTCCCCCCTAATGAATTACAAAAAAATACTAAGTTCAAAATTTGAAGAAAATCATTTAAGTGGTTTAGGCTGTAGGTCGAGGTGCAAAGAGACAGGCAGTCAGAACTGTGCCACCCACGTTTTTCGTGTTCTTTATCATCATAATGTCGTGTTTGATTGTTATTTCGAATTTTATATTGCAGGAATCCAAAACTTGCCCTTATCGTTGAGGGTATTATCAAGCAAGCAAAAACCTGGATCATGATCAGCTACCTAATGTGCAGAAGTCACAGTACCTGCTCCATGTTTTGTTGGTTAAAAACAATTCTCTGGAGCCCCTTTCTTATCGTGAAGACATTTCTATATTTCTAATGGTATCCTGGAAGGTATTTACCCACACATGAACTCGAGTTCGATGGAACGAATCCAATAGCAGCTCGAAAAGGGGTTACTATAGAACTATAGAGGCTAAATCCTAGATCCAGTAAACAATTCGGTACACGCCGTAATTTTTTTTTAATTTCTAAACACATGTCTCTTGTGCTTTTTTCATTGCTATCAATCTTTCAAAGTACCTAGCTTCAATCGCTTCAAGAATATTTTTAATTTCCGTTTCATACATATCTCAGAAAACCCCAAAATATTCAATTAAAACCCTACAAATGCAAGTCATTTACTTTTCTGTTTATTTAAAAATTATTTGTTTCTGGCTTAATTTAAGCACGCACATTTTGAAAACTATCTCAAAGCTTTGTTGAAAGAAGAATTCTAAAATGTTTGCACTTGTTTTAAGAATTTACTATCAGAGCTTACCTTCAGACTATTTACTGACGAAAATTTTTCTTGAATCAAGCTCGTTTTTGTCTGAGTTTTTATACATAATTATTAACAAAATTTAGTATCAATAAAAAATCAATGAATAATCATGACGATGATCATTCAAATACGTCGTCGATCCTGAAACTCTCAAAAGTTTTGCTATCTGAAAATATAAATCGCAAAAAGATTTCAATCAAAAGTAAATAAAAATGAAAAATTTACCTGTATTATGAGCATCATACACAATAACCCATCCTGGTTTTGAATTGAAAACCTTGTAAGTTTTACGAATATCCAGTTCAATGCAAGTTTCATTGGCTATAAGTTCAAAGTATAATATGGCCTTTTCCTTTCCATCATTGAGTTGATATGACTAAACACAAATATTTGGACAAACAAATTACACAAGTAAAATTAAAAACAAAAACAGTGAACATATTATTAAAAAACCTGCCTCTGTAGTTTCATTTAGCTGTGCATATCCAGTGAATATGTAACCAGACTGTAGGCTTACTTCCACTATAGTTAATTTGTTCTGAGCACTATTCGTAGAGTTGCTTAGACACATCTTCAAGGCACCCAAATGATTGGATTTTCTTTGTGTTGATATATTGTGTTTGAAGAACGAAGAAGACTGATTTTCAGGTACAAGATTGTAACTATATCTCACATCCACCACAGCGAACCCCTGACCTTTGCTTTGAAGATTCATCTTTCGAGAACTTTGGGATATCTGAATAAGATCTTTTTGTTTTCGAAAATACAACTATCGTATCTGAAAAACTCACCTCAAATGTTTGTAAAGCTTGGGAATTTTCAGCATTTACTTGGAAATCTCCAGATTTATTGTGATCATCTTTAAAGCTTATGTTGAGATGTGGTCTGCTCAAGCAGAGCTTTTCGACAAATGCAATCATAGCTTGCAAGGCAATCAGATGAGTTATCGAATATTCTTCCATTTTTGAAACGATCAATCCTCTAACAATGTGCAATATGCTGTGCTCTGGTATTTCTTGCGACTCGAATAGATTCATCAAGCTACCAGCAATTGCCTCGAGATGTGACTGGAGTGTATCTGACTTTGTCCATAGCTTTTGTTTACCTAAGAAAAATTAACTAACTTGTCTTTATTTCCTTACAGAAAGGCAAAGGTAGGTACTTGTCAATCGAGCATTGGAGGTTAGTTTTTTTAGTTGATCTTCAGCTTTTTCATGTTTTCCCAATAGTAAAACATAAACCGACAAAACGAAAGTGGGAGAATATTCCAAGTCTCCAGTAATTTCATACAAAGACGCCAAACCTCTACGAATGACTTCATTGTGTGTTGGTTTTGAATGCTTAGTTAGAAAACAAAATTATCACAAGATCTTCAAAATTTTGAAAAATCATTACTTCATCCATAAGAAACACCATCAATCCAAAAGCCGTAAATTTAACATCTTCTTCAAGGCTGCTTTCTGATTTGAAACAACCATTTTCCTGTTGCTTTGATTTAAGATACTCTAAACCTCTGTCTATGACCTTAGGGTCTACATGAGCGAAGTTCCTTGCCTGTTCTAGTCCCCACAATGCAAACAAACTTTGCCAAAGATCACCAGTTCTTTCAGTGTTTCTTTCCAAGCGTCCAAAGGAGCCATCCAAGTAATTGTAAGACAACTGATTCTGATAGCCTAGTTCAAGGTTGAATCTTATTTTATTTTCTAAGCTTGGGTTTGAATAATTAAGAGTCTGAAAATAAATCTTTTCAACCAAGATCACTATTAGTGGAGACTTACAAACCTTAAAATATTTCAAAGCAATCGCATTGGAGACAATAAGCCTCATATTGTCTTCGCCATTTCCATACGGTACTTGAGCCAGCTTTTCGAGGTCCTTCATTAAAGGTCGAAATATATCACCAACTACTGAGACTTCAACTCTCTCCGAACCGAGTACAGCTTCTTTAGGAATATCAATAGTGATTTCATCCTCTTGAATGCTTTCTTCGGGAAGATGGACCAAATAAGTCTTCGACATTGCAAAAGCAATACCTTGAGACTGGACATTGAGAGTCTTTTGAATGGCATCACTTGCCATAGAACTGATAGCATTGACAGTCACATTATAGTCTCCACGCTTGAGTGGTTTCATGAAAAATAGAATTTTTTCTCTTTTTCCAACGGAAATTATTTTTGAAATCTTCATCAGAGCCTTGGAGATGTCTTCAGGTTGATCTAGAAAAACAAGATCTTCACTATCAGTTTCAATTGTTACATTCGTCTTAGCATCTTGGTTCATAAAATTGCTTATGTAAACTGGAATTTCAATTATTTCGCCTGAAATGAAAAAAAAAATGTCTAAAATGCATGGCTTTGTCGAAGAATTCCAAGTTTCGTTACCTTCTTTAACTAAATTTGGTAAATCCATTGATATGAAAAATTCTTGAAAAACTTTCAGAATTGTTATATTTTTTGTAAAAGTCAATCCAGTGTCAGGATGAATAGAGAATCCAGTAATAGCATAAGTAGTAATTGTGTCTGGTGTGGTATTCATAAAATGTATACCTCCTGCTGGAGCCCTAAACAAATATATGTAAAGGTGTTTCATATTCCAAATTTGACAAAAGATTAAAATAGTATACCATTCAAAATCTATATACAACCAACTTTCAAAGAAGAATTGTCGAAAAATAAAGTGTGGTTCTGCAGCTGCAATTTATAATAATGAATTTGAGCTTGACTTGTCGAAGAGTTCCAAAAAAATTTCTTAACAATTTTAATTAATTACCTAATTCAAAGCCGACAATCGGCCTATCCTCAAAGATGTTGGAAAAAGTTTTAATATCACCATAGTCTCCATTTAATCCACCATTATGGTCCGGAATAGGAGTATAAGATCTTACAGAATTAACTGCTGCAAGTTGATTATTGACATTTTCCTCATCGAATATAAATTTTTTATTTATGTGTTGAAGAGCACTTCGATCAAGTCCCATCAAACCAACATAGGATCCTTCATCTGTTGTTACATTAATGTACACCGATGCACCTGGTTTTGTTTCTTCTTCAGTATCAATTCCAATCTGTGAATATTAAGACATATTTCAAGGAGCCTACACATGTCCCTTTTAAGAAACAGAAGGACCTATTAAAGATAGGAGGTTTAGGATTTCTGAGAGAACAGCCTAACCTACGGGTGGGGCCTGGCAGGAATATAATATTAAAATTATGCTCGGGGACTTCAATGCTAAAGTCGGTAGACTTCTTGGGCAGATCAGCATAAGCCTCCATGAAATAACAACATATTATGGCTCCCAACTAGTAGACTTTGCAGCAGGTCGTCATACGGTGATAAGTAATAGAAGGTTTCCAAAACTAAGAATCCACACAGAGAACCTGTTCTTTCAAGAAGGTTGAACCAGCAACTATTTTTCTTAATGCGACTATCGAATGAAAAAAAGTCGTGAATCACCCATAGCAAGAAATTTAACGTTTTATGTATCTTAACCCACCTGGAGTCATCAGAGTCTTTGAGGAGCTAACGTTGTCTCGAACCACTACCACTTTGTAGCCAAGGTAATACTACGCATATCCAGACCAAAGCCAAAACAGGGAAATATCGTGAGGAAGTTCGACATCGGGCGGCTACAGTCGCAAGGAGTCGATAGGTCCTTCTCCAATCGAGTCTCTCGCACCCTCTTAAGCAGTCCTATACCGCCCACTTCAAGCATTGAGAACCAGTGGAAGAATTGCTAGGAAGCCATCAGATATGCCACCTCGCTTACGTGCTAGGCAAAGGAGAGAGGAGCATCTGCTTCTTAGATCGAAAAAAAAGGAGCATGAGAAGCGCGTGATGTAGGAAATATAGGGATGCCATTTTGGGAATGAAGTTTGGAAGATTTACCAAAAGGTACACGGAAAATCCCAAGGTTACAAAGCTCAAACCGAAGCCTGCAAGGACGATCAGGGGAACATCGTGATCGCAGAGGATATAAAAAAATCATTTCTGGAAATTGTATAAGGGCGTTGACGAATCAAATTCGTTGTCATGCAGATTGCACCATTCAACCTGGATGACGTACGAAAACAATTCCGTCCAGCCGATCTCGACGAAGTGAAGATATCTAGGGGAGAGTGGGTATGTATGGGACATTTTTCAGTTAAATTTCAATTACTGGCAACTTTTAAATCATATCTGCACAAAACAGTTTTTTTAAGATAAGAAAATATTGTGGCACCATATCCAAAACAATAAAGCAACCAAAAGTTTAGGCGAATAAAAGCTAAAATTCATCTTATGCACCACCTTCATATGTCCCATTCCTCCTGCTTTCATGAGGATTGGGACAGCTATGTGGTGGAATGGGACATCAAAATACAAATGGGACTGAATAATTGCCCGAAAAAAATCTTAAGTGCGTTTCTTGACTAATGCTTGCTGAATTGGGCCCAATGTCTCTTTTTTGTTCTCACAAAACAGCGTTCACATTTGGCACAAGCTTTAATTTGTTTTTCGGAGAGACCCTTAAACATCTTTTGTATGGGAAAATTTAGACCGGACTCATTTCGAAATTAAATGAGTTCGAACATTAGATTCTTTTATCTCCTTTGTATTCATTTAATTTCGATATCTTAAAAGGGTCTAATGCATCTGAATGTAAAATGTTTCCGTTTAAATTTGAATCTTCCTCTGTGGGACGTGGGCTCCACGTTCGGAAACACTGGTATAGATGCTTCATTGGTCACTGTTTTTATGGCTGCATGAATTTGAGTTTCAGTGGCTCTTTACTTGGTAGTAATACGCTTTAAAACCTTTGGAAAAATTTGATGCAGGAGGAGTGGGATAATGTCCCATTCCTCCCGCATAAGAGTGTCCCAATCATCCTGTAGGGCACCTCAAAGAGATAAAACATAATATCACTTAAAAAATGGCACGTACATAGCAAAATTAGATATAATTAACTTCATAATAAAAGTGAATTGCTATTTAATTCACTCTTTTTACAATAAATTTACTTATTAATTATTTTTTTTTCACTCAAAGTTTATCCAATGATTTTACTTTTTATGATCAAATTAGCTTTTTTTGCTCTCCACTGCGTAAATTCAACCGCGCACAACATCTGCTTCGTTGACGGGTAGATACAGATTTTAGAACAAATTTGTGATCAACTGAAACAAAAAAAGGATACCACGTTGAGGAAAATGCTTGTGTCCCATTCCTCCTGTGTCCCATACATAGCCACTCTCCTCTAAACTCAAGTTTAATAAAGCTGCTAGGACTGATCGCGCTATTCAAAGTGGCTGGCACTGAATTGGTAAGGAGTATGCACTTGTTCACCATTCCTGCCCAACAAACACGCACACAGGAATGGTTGTGAGTTGTAAGTCACTAGGCCCTGGTTCTCCTCGAGCTGTTGCGCCACCCAATTTATTTTTTTTTTATATGCACTTGTTCACCTGCAAAATATGGTCGGGGGACAGCATGCCCGATTAATGGAACTTCTGCATTGCTTGCTTGATCCTCAAGAAAGGCGATCCTCTAGACTGCACCAACTACAGAGGCATTAGAATCCTTAACATCGGTTACAATATTTTCTCTGCCTTACTGTATGTGATCGCCTGAAGCCATTCGTCAACAAACTGATAGGTTAATTTCAGTGTGGCTTCAGACTAGGAAAGTCCATCATCGATCAAATTTTCTTACTAGCGCGGATCTTGGAAAAAACGCAGCAGTTTCAAGTAGAAACCTACCACCTTTTCATTGATTTCAAGGTCTTATACATATGACAGCATTTATACAGACGGGATATTTAAAACAATGTCTAGTTTTGGTATCCCTCCCAAATTCGTCTGTTTGTGTAGGATAACGATAGAGAATGCACGCTGCTCTTTCAAGGTCGGCAAAGACCTCACCCATACCTTTGATGTCAAAAAAGGTTTCAGGTAAGGCAACGCGCTGTCATGCGACTTCTTTAACATCGTTCTTGAACGAATAGTGAAAAACTTTCACTACAACACTAGAGACACAATCTTTCAAACATCCATCCAATTACTCCCTTACGCTGTCGATATTGATATAATCAGACGAACACAGCGTACAAACGGTGGTGCTTTCGTAAGTATGAAGAAGGAAGCCAAAATGATGGGTTTAACGGTGAATGAAGAATGAAAATTATATTATGCTCTCAAAAGGCTCAGTTCCATTACGACGCAGGTTATAGAAGATCTCAAATCGTTCTGCAACATTCGAATCTTCAAGTACTAGTTTGGCATCCAGCTTGACAGATCATAGACCATAGACCAAGTCTACACTTTGAGGCAAATCATGGAAGAAATCAATGAATATCATGTCAAGACTTCAAATCCACAAATAATGTTAGAATTAATTCATCATCAGGAGTAGACCAGGAAAAATAGCACAAATCGTATGGGGAACCTTGAAAAAATTAATTCATGAAATATTAAAATTGGAATCGATGCAGAATTGCAACCTCTATAACATATCCAAAGTCCCCCAAAATCCCCGCATTGGCTTTTTGTGTAGATGCATTTGAAGAGGTGCAGTCGGGGAGAATTTGGAGGTCTATTCAACTAAAATATTTGTTTGGGTAAAACCTGATCATATGATACATGCTTCAAGTGTAGTTTTTAACGCGGAATCTAATGAAACCAAATTCAAAATGATACAACCACCCAAAAAGAAGTTATAGTCATTTTTATGTAATGATGACTTTTTGTTCAGGTACAACAGGAAAAATATTACCGAAAACCCTTTGAAAATAACGGTATGTTAACGAAACTTGGAATAAATGTTTCATTTGTCATAGGAACTAAGAATCAAGAGAGTCCCTAAAAATATCCATGGTGAAAGGGTGTTTTTTTTAAGGGGGAGGGGCAACAAAAAATGTTAACCATAACACCCACGTAAAAACTCTTACACTCATGAAACTCGCCAAAAATATTAAACTCTTCATGGCAACCAAGAATCAAAATAGTCCATACAAATATCTTTGTTCTAATAGTGTTTTTGGTGACTGTTAACTTTTGACTTGTTCTACGGAAAATACGATTTCAAAATTTAATTTTTGCTTGAAAAGGCCCATAACTTTGTTAAAGGTGCTTGTATCATTTTAGTTTTGCTTTTATTAGATTCAGCGTTAAAAAATACCCTTAAATCATATACCATACTTTGTGTATATACCTCAATTACACCAAATCGGAATTTTGGCTCAAATCTTCCAACTTCTTCCCAGATTTTCCCTCTCTTTAATAAAAAGAACCCCACAACAAATATAATTTATGAGGACTATTTTGATTCTTGGTTTCCATGACAAATTATATATTTTTGGTGAATTTCATGAGTGTAAGAGTTTTTTCGTGGGTGTTATGGTTAACATTCTACACTTGCCCCTCCCCCTTAAAAATACACCCTTTCACCATGGATATTTTAAAAGACTCTCTTGATTTTTAGTTCCTATGACAAATCAAACATTCATTCCAAGTTTCATTAACATACCGTTATTTTCAAAGGGTTTTCGGTAATATTTTACCTGTTGTACCTGAACAAAAAGTCATCATTACATAAAAAGGACTATAACTTCTTTTTGGGTGGTTGTATCATTTTGAATTTGGTTTCATTCGATTCAGCGTTAAAAACTACCCTTGAAGCATGTATCATATGATCAGGTTTTACCCAAACAAATATTTTAGTTGAATAGACCTCCAAATTCTCCCCGACTGCACCTCTTCAAATGCATCTACACAAAAAGCCAATGCGGGGATTTTGGGGGACTTTGGATATGTTATAGAGGTTGCAATTCTGCGTCGATTCCAATTTTAATATTTCCTGAATTAATTTTTTCAACCTCGGAACCCATTTTTCCTGGCCTAGAGCTCTATATGGCACCGGGGCGCGCGGCGCGCGGCGATGGCTGAACTTGGGTTCCTTGAAAATTAATTCGTATGTGTCGCATAACATAAGAAAATAATTGGTGCAATGTGTGACTGGAGAATAGCTCTTCAGATCCTGATAAAAAAATCAGCCATGTACGGTGCAACAAATAAGTTCAAAACTCCTCAATCGTATAAATTAAAATGAACGCTCTGCCAGTCCTGCTTTATGGTGTTGGGCGATCAACAACAAAAAGAGAGATCTATGATCGGCACCATGATCCAGAAACTCAAAACACGTTTATTATATTGGCTCAGCCACATCGAGCGAATGGGCTGGGCAGTCTTTGAATCCCATCAGTCAACCGTGGGGACGAAATCGGAGTGTTGTCAATTTTTCTTCTTTTTTCCATCGAACTCAAGTTGAATACTTTAAGGCGGTCTAGATTGGGGGGCAAAATCAGAGGATTGTTCCATGATAGACTTCGAAGAGCAAAGCGTAAGAAACGACGCTGGATGCTCTCGATTCTGGAAATGTGAGTAAGTTGGTAAGGGGACCAAACTTGAAAGACGTAATCTAGGAGTGGACGAACAAATGATATGTAGGTATAAGGACCGGGTTACATAGGGGTTGGAGAATTCTTTGGACGATCTTTTGACGAAACCGGACGCTGACTTTGCTTTGAGAATGACATCGTCTATTTTAAGTTGGGTTTGTGTGTAAATGGAAATCCACACAAGTGCAGTGCTTGCTGCAAGTTATACATCAATTTATATTGAATAATTCTTGAATTGCTTAGTCTGGTTATGCTCGTATTAATTGAAAAACACTGCCTTCATCTGGGAGCAAACCATGAACCTTGCAATTCAGAGGTCGATGCACTACACCGCGCCACTGAAGCCACATGTTCTGCTCAATCCCAATGCAGGTTTCGTTATTTATCAATTGTAACAGCGACTAGCATTTTCATTAACAATTAAATGACATCGCCTATGTAAGTGAGAAAATTAAGCTCTGGGTCACATAAAATTCCAAGGTTGCGAATATTATCAACGGTGGGTATGGGTTGATTATGGAGCAGGTAGAGACGGAGAGGAGATCTGATTGGCATTTGGCGTGGCTTATCTCCAAGCAATTTTTTAGACACCAAACTGAACAACTGTCAAGGTCCTGTTGAATTAGGGAAGAGTCATGTGTTGAAGAAATGGTCTTGAAAATTTATGTATCATCGGCGTACAGAGAAATAAATGTGTGTTTGACAGGGTTACCAATTTAGGAAAAGTCTAGACCCGGAGATTTTTCAAAATCTATTTTGTTCCTTTCTTCTCACATTATAATGAAGCGTTTATTTTATTAAATGACTTGAGCATCATTCCCATAGCTACTAAATCAAAAAAGTCTTTGGGCCGATTTTTCAAAAATGAGCTAAGCAGGCAGTTAGTATACCTAGATCCATTTTTGTCACTATTGCTCAACTTGAGGCAAACTTTGGGGTTGGCGAATTTAAGAGTTGACTTCAACTCGAGGGTTGAAATTTCTTTTTTTCACTAATTTTCTTAGCTCCAGAGTTGAAAATCTAAAGTAAACTTCCGATGTGAAAAAAATATCACTGGGATATCTTCCAGAGGTGCATGCAAATCTTGGACTTCGACAGAAAAAAGACAAGTATTTGCAAAAAGTCCACAGTAGAAATTTTTAAAAATATGTTGGGAGCATGGCATTTTCCAAAGTCGGTGTGGCAAAACTGAAGTTTATCAGCTCTAGAATTGAAAATTGGGAATTGAAAACGTCAACTTTGAGTGAATAAACACAAATTCACCAATTCAAAATAAAAATTTTCAAGTTATGTTCAACTTTGACTCGAAAAAATCGCCCGTAATCTTCCGGTAGAGTAATATGTAATCCTATTTATTGCTCAATATTTGATTTGAATATTTGTTTGGTTTCAGCGAAGCCTTCAGAAATATAAATTGAATAATATAGCAGACCCGTAGCAATCTTGGCTTAGCCCGGAGCCCGGAGATCAGAGTGCATTCCCGGTGTCTCCGGGCCAAAATACCGCTGTTGGTAACACTGGTTTTTGATGACCCTTTCAATATCGTAAACAGCAATAATAAACAAAAGTGGGCCTAGGTGGCTGCCTTGGGGGACACTGGAGGTAGCTAAGAAAAGAGGTGGCAGATCTAAATCGAACGCTGTATTGTTTGTAACGATCTTCAAGGTAAGAAGAAATCCATTGTATCAAAGAGGAATCAAAGCCGAGAGTGGACAGTTTGAAAGAATAAGCTTATGGGAAATTTTGTCGAAGGCCTTGCTGAAATCGGTTGAGATAATATCAACTTCGTAGCCTTTCTCTAAGGCTACGAAGTTTCAACAAGGTTAACGGTTGTAGGGTAGTACCTCGTGGCATAATGGTTAGTGCATAGGACTGTCATGCCGAAGGTGTGGATTCGATTCCCAGCCGTGCCACCTTAAAACGGAAATGATTTATCCGAGATAGTGCCTCTTGCGAGGAACTGAAAAATCCTCCAAGAGTAATATTTTCGTGACAAGAAAATGTGCTTCTCATTTAACCGTTCGGACTCGGCAAAAAACTGTAGGTCCCCTCCATTCCTGCCAACAAACAGGAACACAGGAATGGTTGTGAGTTGTAAGTCACTAGGCTATGCTGGTCAGGGCACAATCTTGTCCTTGGGATGGTTAAAAGCCCCCTTAAGACGGATGAACTGCAGGTGGCGGTCAACGGCATGATAGTCTGGTGGCGGAGGAGCGTTTTTTTGTTAAAAGGCCAACGGCAGCAGCAGGTAGCGTCTGTAACCCATATTGGGCGGCTACAAAAGGCGTCTGTTTTCCCATAGTGGGCGGCCTCGAGCAGTTATGTGTTTGACCATACAAAAGGCGGGTGTGCTTGTCAAATCCGAGCTTATGCATGTTATTAATCATATCTCGGAAAACACCATGGTGGAAGGATATATGCAAATACATGAACAATGACAACAAATGGAAATGAGTCCCCAAGTGGTAATCTTTTTATCCTTCTGCAGCTTCGGTTGCAGTAAACCGCACATCGGATTTGGGGGTGCGGCATCTTTCATGTACGAGCGTCAATCAATATAATAATGAATCGTTGACAAATAGAAGAAATCTTTCAAGATGCGCAAATGTTACTTTTGGCTACCGCATACGTACGAAAATCGGAGCATGGAACGTTCGATCCTTGTACAGCGATGGTAGATACGAGCAGGTTGAGCATGAAATGCTTCGCCTAAAGATCAGTATCCTGGGCGTAAGCGAAACTAAGTGGAGAGGAAGAGCTGAATACAGATCAGACACTGGACAGACGAGAATGCTGTATTCCAGGGAAGATGAAAGAGAGGGTGGCCAAAGGCTGCATGGTGTCGGAATTATGTTGAACGAAGAAGCGAGGCGTAGTCTTATATCCTGGGCACCCATTTCTGCAAGAATAATGACAGCCAGGTTCCGTTCAAAAATTCGCAACGTCACAATAATTCAGTGCTACGCCCCCACAAATGAAGCGACCGAGGAAGACAAAACCGCTTTCTTCACTCATCTTAACTCAGTTTACAGTGGTGTTCCAAGAGCAGACATCATAATTGTCATGGGTGATCTCAATGCCCAAGTCGGATCAGACAACTACGGTCTGGAACGCGTCATGGGGAAAAATGGCTTGGGGTCACGAAATGAAAATGGCGATTTGCTGGTCGATTTTTGTAACGCTAATCGTCTTGTACTGGGTGGGACTGTGTTTAAACATAAGACTTGCAACAAAATCACCTGGGTACATCCGGATGGTCAAACTGAAAACCAAATTGACCACATCATGATTCAGCAGCGATGGAGGAAGTCAATGTGCGATGTTCGAAGCATTAGAAATGCCGACATGGGAAGCGACCACCATTTGGTTCTCATGAGTCTCAAGCTACGAACTGCAGCTGTACAACGTCAATCACAGGGTGCAGCAAGGAATTCGAAGTTCAATACAAATGCTTTAAGTGATCCTAACATATGTCGTAACTATGTCACCAACCTTAACGACAGAGCTTCGTCAGTAAACGGAATCCAGAATTCAACAATTGATGAGATGTGGTGTGATATAAAAATTGTTTTTATGGATGCTGGATCCGAAACTGTACCCAAGCAGTCGAGAGTTAGAGACTCTTGGATATCCCAAGACACCTGGGATAAAATCGAGCTTCGCAAATCGTTGAAGATGCAAATAAATGCCGAAGCGGATGCTCAACGAAAGGCTGAATTGCGAAGAGAGTATCGCTTAGCACATAAGATGGTCTATCGCTGTGTGAGACGTGACAAGAGGGTGAGGTTAGACGGTCTCGCAGAAAATGCGGAAAACGCTGCAAGAAGAGGAGATATGAGGGAACTGTACCAAATATCCAAGGAAGTTGTCGGGAAGAAAAGCAACACCAATCATCCTGTAATGGATGTGGATGGTACACTTTTGGTATCAATCGAGGATCAGCTGCGCAGGTGGAAGGATCACTTATGTGCCTTGCTCAATGAGGATTCTGTCGAGCAAAGTGCTGAAGTGCCCCAGCTTAACGAGATGCGTAGATCATATAGGGGTATTGACATCGAACCCCCTACAGCACTGGAAATTCAATCTTCGATAAATCTTCTCAAAAACAACAAAGCAGCTGGACTTGACGGTATACCAGCCGAGTTCCTGAAAGCTGACCCTGTCAGAACGGCTAGTATTCTACACCCGTTGATACAAGCTGTGTGGGAAAATGAAATCTATCCCAGCGACTGGAAGGATGGTGTAATTGTTAAGTTGCCAAAGAAAGGTGATCTTAAGAATTGCAACAATTGGCGAGGTATTACAGTTTTGTCCGTTTTTCCAAAATTAATGGCAACTATCATTCTGGAGCGGATAAAGGTTAGAATCGAGTCTACACTCAAGAGGCATCAAGCTGGTTTCCGGAGTGGGCGGTCTTGTGTCGACCATATCAACACTCTGCGTATCGTTCTTGAGCAGTCTGCGGAGTTTCAATCACCGCTTTACCTCATGTTCGTGGATTTTGAGAAGGCCTTTGACCGAGTCAACCGTGAATGTATATGGAGATCACTTCTTGGTAGAGGAATTCCCCCAAAAATTGTTGCCATTATAAGAGAGTCCTATAACAACGCAAGATGCTTTGTTTTACACAATGGGCAGCTATCCGACTCTTTCGAAGTGCGGCAGGGTGTGAGACAGGGAGATGTTCTATCGCCAATTCTCTTTCTACTGGCGATTGACGATGTTTTGACGGCCAGCGTTGGAACAGCAGAGAGGCAGGGCATTCAATGGGGACCGTTTGAAAGGCTGAGCCACTTAGACTATGCCGATGATATATGTCTCTTGGCAAATAACATCAGCGGGCTGAACGGGATGTGTAAAGCTCTGAAGGTAAAAGGAGAGGCGAGTGGTCTTAAAATAAATAGCAATAAGACAAAAATAATGCTCACAGGCCGCTCCACACATCAGCGTATTTTAATACAGGAGACGCCAGTTGAATAGGTTGAACAATTTAACTACCTTGGAAGTATTGTTTCAGCAAATGGTGGTACTGATCTGGACGTTCAAAGTAGAATAAATAAAGCTCGCGCAGCCTTCGGTTCTCTCTCCCAAATTTGGAAATCATGTCAAATCTCCTTTCGCACAAAGTTGAGATTCTTCGAATCCATTGTCAAATCCGTGCTGTTATATGCTTGCAAAACCTGGAAAGACGCGAATACCGTCTCAAAGAAATTGCAGACTTTTGTGAACCGTTGTCTACGCCATATTCTAAAAATTCGCTGGCCACAAATTATATCAAACGAGGAATTGTGGCGCAGGACCAGTCAAGAGCGGCTGGACGTTGACATAAGAAAGCGTAAATGGCAATGGATTGGTCACACACTGAGGAAACCAAACGATGAAATTGCAAAGCAGTCATTTGAATGGAATCCTCAGGGTGCACGGCGGGTTGGAAGATCAAGAACAACATGGAAATCAACAGTTCTAGCAGAAGCAGACTCCCAGAGAAAGACGTGGCCACAGTTAAAATATCTATCTGCAGACCGTGAAAGATGGAAACGATTTGTTGGCGCCCTATGCCCCAACCGGGGTTACAGGACTTGATGATGATAAGGCCCTGGTTCTCCACGAGCTGTTGCGCCACCCAATTTATTTATTTATTTTAATTAATTTATTTAGTGGTTGTAGACCGTAATTCGCGAAAGCCATGTTGTGAGGAGGAGATGAGAGATTTGCAGTGGAAACTTAAAGTTTCATACAAAATACTTCCAAGGGGTTCGGGTTCTTAGTGAAAGCTTAGAAATGGGACGATAATTATTGTTAACATCGATATTCGGACCCTTTTTGTGAATAGGGGTTTATATTAAGAACATCATGTCCATGCATTTCTGATGCAATTGACATTTTCAAAAACAACCATTGAGTGCGTAGGGTGTCCCGTAATGAGTGGATAATACTGCAACTGGTGATAGCAGGCCTTATGACTGCTCAGAAAAAAAATATAATAAAAAAAAAATATTTTTCTTGTGGTCTCCATGGTATAATTTATTTTCGAAAAATGTTAAAAAAATTTAGGGTCTCCTAAAATACCTAATTACAACGGCCACCCATAAAGGATACTTATTATTTTTGTATTTTTATAATATTCTTTAATAACCGTTCTGAATGATAGGTAGTAAATTTTAACACCAGCTGATGCATTTTTGTGTTATAATTTCTTAAAATTATTTTTGTATTCAAAAATAATTCAATATTTTTATTCACCAAAGTTTGAAAAATAATAAAGAGGAAAAAATTTATGGGCACATAAGTGGCAAATTTGATAAAAATTGGCCTGTTTAATGTACTTTCCAAAATGGTATAACACATGTTTGTGTCTACAACCATAACCAATAAAATTGGCATTTAATCTACTTAAGTAGTTTTTTAACATTTTATCGGATAAAATTAAGTTACTAAATTAAGTAAACACTACGACGACGAATGAATAACTCATATTGTTTTTTTAAATTTTTATTGCATTTAAAAATAACCGTTCTTAAAAAAAGGCAGTAACATTTAACACTATTTGCTGGATTTTTTTTTTAAATTAATTTTTTAATAAAAAAATGATTAAATATTTATTTTCATCAAAGTTTGATGACAACAAAAATTGAGTTGCAAGGAAAAGTCAATAGATATACCAGTGTCACTATTATGTCTGCTAAATTCACTAACTAAAATAATAGTATGCACTTTCAAAAAGGTTTTGATTTAGGTATGGGAAATGTGATAAATAAAAACAGCAGTATTAAAAATTATGATTTATTTGTAATTTATAATTTTATATCAAGTGTTCAAACTGTCCCCCATTCACTGTGATACAGGCTCTGCATCTTCTAATGAAGGACCTCTCAATAAAACGAGCATATTGGCGCTCATTTATTTTCATCACAGCGTCTTGAACACGACAACGCAGTTCCGTAATGGATGTAATTGGTTTAGTATAAACCATTTCTTTCAGGCACCCCCAGTAGAAAAAGTCCAAAGGATTTAGGTCTGGCGAACGTGGTGGCCACAAAATTGGGCCCAGATATTGAGCAGGACATCCATCGTTTTGAAGCCACATTGAATTCCTTAGCTCCTCGGGCACTTCTTGCAATAGAGTTGGCAAATTAGTTTGCAAGAAATTAAGATAGGCTTCACCATCTAAGTTGCCTGGTAATTCAAAAGGGCCTATAATTTGTCCATTCAAGATACCTGCCCAGTAATTGATTTTTAATTGGTACTGCGATCTGTCCTCGCGCATTAAATTTAGATTTTCCAGTTGCCAGCTATGTAAATTATGGATATTGAAATATTCATCCCTTCTAAGAGACGACTCATCACTCCACAATATTTTTTTGAAGAACTCCGGATCTTCGGGAATTTTTTCCAACATTTTTTTGACAAAAAATAACTCTTGCGGGGAAATCTCTTGGTAGCAGAGTCTGGACACGCGTGAAATGAAAAGGATGAAATTTATATTTTTGCAATACCTTATGAATTGATGATTTTGCGATCCCTGTTCGTCTTGTAATCACCCGTGTTGATGTAGTTAAATCTGCTTCAATTTCATTCAGCACAATACCATCAATTTCTTCTCGCGGTAAACGCATTCTAATGCCTATTTTATTACAAGTCAATTTTGATTTGAGAAAGTGTTAAAAATCTTCTCTAGTAGATTAAAAGCCAATTTAATGTGTTATTGCTGTAGATAGAATAGAAGCTTGTGATTTACCATTTGGGAAAGTTCATTAAAAGGAGATTTTTTTAACATTATTTTCCACGAAAGTTTTCAGTTTTTTGTCTTTTTTATTAACTTACAAACTTTGATGAAATTAAATATTTAATCATTTTTTTATTAAAAAATTAATTAAAAAAATTATTTAAAAAAAATCCAGCAACTAGTGTTAAACGTAACTGCCTCTATTACGGTTATTTTTAAATGCAATACAAATTAAAAAAACAATATGAGTTATTCATTCGTCGTCGCAGTGTTTACTTAACTTTGTAACTTAATTTCATCTGATAAAATGTTAAAAAACTACTTTAGTAGATTAAATGCCAATTTCATTGGTTATGGATGTAGACACAAACATGTGTTAAGTATACCATTTTGGAAAGTACATTAAACAGGCCAATTTTTATCAAATTTTCCACTTATGTTCTCATACATTATTTTCCCTTTATTATTTTTCAAACTTTGGTGGAAAAAAATATTGAATTATTTTTGAATAAAAAAATAATTTTAAAAAATTATAACACGAAAAATGCATCAGCTGATGTTAAAATTTACTACCCATCATTTAGAACGGTTATTCAATAATATTACAAAAATTAGGTATTTTAGGAGACCCTGAATTTTTTAACATTTTTCGAAAATAAATTATACCATGGAGACCACAAGAAAAATATATTGTTTATATTTTTTTTTCTGAGCAGTCATAAGGCCTGCTATCACCAGTTGCAGTATTATCCACTCATTACGGTTTACGGGACACCCTGTATACATATGCGATTGACAAAGGGAGCGCTACGATATCCCGCAAACCAAAATCTCGAATAACGAAATCTCGCATTTTTTTAAAAATCTCGAATAACGAAATCTCGCAAATTAAAAATCTTGTTTTTCATAATCTCGCAATTACAAAATCTCGCTTTTTACAATCTCGCATTTATATCTTGAACCTAAAAATCTCGCAAATTTAAACCAAAATCTTGCAATTTAAAATCTCGCAAATCAAAATCTCGCAACTTCAAATTTCAAAGCAACGAATCGCACACCCAAGAGCACTTTGGATAATTTTTCTTTCCAACTAATAAATAAAAATTTTAATAAAAATAAAAAAATTTGTACATCCTTTAATTATTACTGTTAATAACCTCTATAATCATTTTGGTTGTCTTTTACGCGTTTATAATGGAACGAAAAGTATTTTCTAGTTCAAGGCCAAATACGAGTAATGCGATTTGCACATGACACTTTACAACTGGATATACCATATCTATGTTCTCTCTCCTTCTTGTTCTTTTGAAAACAATAATATTGAAAAATCAAAAGCTCAAATTAATAAATAACAGTGTGGTCTTAAAGTAGCCAGACACTGAATTATATATTTTGCAGTAGGTAGGATATCTCGAAAAATTGAATTGCATTGCAACAAATACATTTTTTTAATCAAAATCTCGCAAATTAAAATCTCGCGCGAGATTTTAATTTGCGAGATTTTGATTAAAAAAATGTATTTGCTGCAATTCAATTTTGCGAGATTTTGATATGCGAGATTTTAGTTTGCGGGATTTCGTTATTGCGAGATTATGAAAAGCGGGATTTTGTAATTGCGGGACTATGAAAAGCGAGATTTTGTAATTGCGAGATTTCGTTATGCGAGATTTCGAATGCGAGATTTTGATTTGCGAGATTTCGTAGCCAACCCATTGACAAACCTTTAGAAAGTACTAATCATAATGAGTTAGTCAAGCTTTGACGTTTGAGAGTATGCTGAAGCTTTAGAAATTTCTATCTGATATTGAGGATATTGAAAATTACTCACCGAATTTGAAAAAGCTCTTTTTATGACAACATCCTTCATTTGTCCTCTAAATTGCATATTTTTAATATGATGAACATAAATTGAAATCTTTGGAACCATCGAAAAAGTCACATCAAGTCGAAGGAGGTATGATGTTTGGTTCCCCGGTACCTAATTCAAGGAATTTATTGTTTTAATGGTTTTACAAATTATAAGAATTGTCAACTTACATTTACATGATCCGATTGAATTATGTCTTCTCTCGATATAATTTCATATGAAAACTCCTCAATTATATCCGGAGAACTGATTTTTATTTCAAGCTCCTTACCTTCTTGAGGACTAAATGTATATTTTTGATAATTAGTCAAAAAATTGCTCTAATTCTATTTAATCATCATTACCTTTCAGTTAATACATCGATTTTTAATGGACTTTTTGTAATGTCCTTTGTAAGCGATTTACTTCCTTGATATTCCGCATACAATTGGAATCCTTCATAATTTTTATTGGTTACGTTTATGATAGAAAAATCATTTCCAATTTGGTTTTTATATTCAATTCGAATAATATCGGCTTCCTTCGAATAATAACTAGGTAAATAAATATCGTAGCATTTAACTATAATTTCTATCGGAGTTTTTGGATCCTCAATTAAATTATCATGTAAATCTCTTATGAAGACTTTTACCTTAAAAAAATTATAATTTCCAAAATTTAAAAAATTTAAAAATCGCAAGCAAAATACACCTCTATTTTTATGATTGGATCGGATATAAAAAGTGATGAAGTTTGAAGTTCAATTTTATAGGGTTGGCTATACACATACAATTCAGCTGTTGTCCGATATTGTTCTTCACTCAAATCATCTACTACAATGGCTTCTATATGGAGTTGGTAAAGGATATTTGATAATGCGGATCCTGCAGAAAACGGAAAAGCTGCATCATCGTTATAACTTAGCTTTAGATCATTTTGTAAATTTAAAATAATTGAAGTGTTTCCATTGATTTTGGTATCTCTTTTCAATCTCGGGACCTCTTTTTCGAAGCTATTGGTCACTGTTATCATTAAACTTCCATTAACAGGCTCATCATAGAAATAACTGGAAATAATATAAAGTTTTTGGGCATAAAAGACTTAGGAAGGAAGAACGATTACAAACTTACTTAGCACTAATATCGACTTTTATTTCATCGTCTTCAAAAGCCACATTTTGTGTCGTGTTAATTTTTACATAAAATTTTTGAAGTTCATATCTGGCAACGTCGAAATATTTGTATCCTATTAATAATGGACCATCTAGGACTTGGATACTCCATAAGCCCAAGGGGGGTTGGCTAGAAAGTTGAAGTTCACTCCTAAAAACACCTTTAACGAATTTAACATTAAAAATGCTTCTTATGAGATTTTCTTGTTGATCCTATTAAAAAAATTCAAATTTTTCACAAATTTAAAATATTTTGATCACAACTCACATAAATTTGCACGTAAATGTCTGCATTCGAATTCACAGGCATTTTTAATTGATCAATACAAATTATACGGAATTGTACTAGTTCGCCCGGTTTATATTTAGACTTGTTTGTTTGAATGAATGCCCAATAGCGATTCGATTGGATATCGATATAACTATCTTTTTCATTCCGTATGATGCCACGGTATGCGAACACTTTTAGTATTTTAGAGGAAAAATTGATAGAAGGCGCATGCATTTCAACTAATTTAGTTGTTCCTGGTTGAACTTCAATACCTTTGAAGCTATAGAGTTCATCATTTTGTAAGTAGTTAGTTATGCTTACATTAAACCAGCAGGATTTATGGAAATCATTTAATGTAAAAGAGACGTGGAAAGTAGAATTTGGTCGAATTGTTCTGGGTACAACAATAGTGTAGTATCTATGGGAAGAGTACAAGTTATATACATTCATATTTTGTTCAATCAGTTGTAAAATGTTGGATCAAGTCGATTTTAAAAATAAGCCAATAACTCGTAAATTCGTTTCAATTATAAGGCCATAAACATTGAAACAAAAGGTCAAAATGAGTCCATTGATTTTTTATTAAACAATCTCCTTGTGTCTGAATATTTGTTATTAATTATAAATTACCAATTTGAAAAAAAAAACTAGGATACCGGATTTTGTGGCAATAATGAAACGAGTCAGAAATTTTTTCATTTTCTGCACTGACAAATTCAAGCAGCGCTACCAATCAATAAAAAATGCTTATTCCAACTTTATTCCACAATTTGACTAAGCCAGGGGTTAAAATTTCCCATTAAAAAAAGACTTAATGATCTTGTGGAATAGTAAAGTGACGTTAACCAAAAATTCCTTAAGAAAATCTACAACAATAAGTACGAGGTCTGTTTACTTTAATTTTATTTTATCCAGCTGCCGATCCATGGAGGGACTCTGCCAGAGATATTGCGGTCTTCCATCGGTTGCGGTCCCTCGAAAGCTCCCTACATTCGTTGAGAACAAGCGCTCTTGCATCTGTAACCGTCTGGTCCCTGCGGCGGAGGTTCGGTCTTCATGGTCGTCTTGAACCTGGGGGCTGGGATTTGATTGGAGCGTTGTTGTCCATTCGATTGATGTGGTTTTAGCTCTTTGGACTACATCCACATCCTCCATTCGCCCTCTTTGCATATAGGACCAAATACCCGATGAAGAATTTTTTCTCGATAGTGCCGAGTATCAATTCCCCTTTTTTACTTATCTTCCAGCACTCGGCGACCCCCGCCGCCGTAGAGTAGAACTGGTAAAATTAGTGTTTTGTATAGCGTGCATTTTGTATTTCGAGAAAGGAGCTTTGAACCTATTTGTATGGCCCAACCGAAGTAGCAGCAGTTCGCTAGGGCAATTTTTCGTCGGATTTCCACTAGGGTGTTGGTGTCCTTCGTGGAATTGATGTTTGCTCCGAAGGAGGTGAGCTTCTTAACTACCTCGAAACTACTGCTACTAACAGTGACGACGTTTTGTCCTAGGCGATAAGCGGATGAGGCTTTGTTCGTTGATAGGAAATACTTTGTTTTGTCCTCATTTACTTCAAGACCAATGAGTTTCGGCTGTTCATCAATAGCTGTGAATGCTTCTAGTACAGCTAACTTGGAGCGGTCGAAATATGTCGATGTCGTCCGCATAGCCAAACAGTTGAGAAGACCTGTTGAAGATAGTGCCTTCCATGTTAACACCACTCTTGCGCACTATCTACTCCAGGACTAGGTAGTAGGTTGAAGAAATCACTTGATAGCGCATCCCCTTGTCAGAACCCTGTTCACGTCTGGAATAGCTCGGATGAGCTGTTACCCATTTGCTCGTTGCACCACGTATTTTGTAACGTCATCCAGCATAGCTGGATCAGTTTTTATGGGATCCTGAGTTCCGACATCGCCAATAGAAGCTCTTAGGTGAGTTATGCTATCATATGCGGCTTTGAAGTCGATGAAGAGATGTTGAGTCTCGACTTGAAATTCGTTGGTCTTTTCCAGAAATTTACTAAATGTGAAGATTTGGTCTATTGTCCATCTGCCTGGCTTGAATTCACACTGGTACGTGCTTATCATAGTGTTGCAGAAAGGTTTTAGACGCTCACAGAGTACGTTGGATAGGAATTTGTAGGCAACATTAAGCAGGGATATGCCTCTGTAGTTTTTGCTAGACATAGGACAGCCTTTTTTGTAGATTGGGCATATGGAGCTATTTGACCAGCCATCGGGCATACTTTCCTCCTCACACACTTGGTTGATGAGCGGGTGTATGCACCCTACCAGGACATCCTTATACTTGAAGAGTTTCGCAGGTAGGCCATCCGAGCTGGTGGATTTGATGTTCTTAAGCTTGTGGATGGCTTTCTTATAACGTCTTCAGTGTACTAGGCGCTTGGACTGGATCTTCATTGACTAGTCTCATACTTCTTTGTTCCCCTGTCGCTTCCTCTACATAATGCCCATTTAGCATTTGCTGCAAATGCTGCTTAAACACGTCTACAATTCCCTGTGCTTCGGTGGCTTGGATCCCTTCGGTGTTTCGAAGAGCTTGCGTGCCGGTCCTATAATCAGATGCCAGTTGCTTGGCTGTTTTATAGAACTGGAGGGTGATGCTGATGGTGGCAGTGCTAGACTCCTCGAGATACCTAAGCTGAGAGGCTGCGGATGCTCTTTTCATTCTGGGCAGGGTTTTTTTCTCTTTCCTTCTCTTTTCATGGTACTCCCCTCTTGCTGCTCTTGTTTTCCGTTGCAGCATATACATCCGTGCATTTGCCGTCTCCTGCTTCAGTACAGCACTTTTATCATCATACCACTTTTTTTTTCTAGATGGTTGATAGCCTATGGTGGTATTGGCTGTCTCCTTAATGATGTCGCGATACTGGTTCCATGTTCAATCCCAATCAATAATCTTCATCATCTCCCAAAATTTCATTGTTCTAAACACAACCCTTAAAAAGATAAAATTCAATAACCTCCAGCTTAACGGCTACATGGACAAATAATTTTTAGATTCTGCACATCTGTGGGATAAAACCTTTCCAACAGTACTTAATTCATGCTTTTGCGTTGGGTATTAACGGAGAAAAGTGTACTGAAAGAATTTCCATACATTTTGCTAAGCGTATTAATATATAGATGTAGATTCTTCAGAACCTACTGAAATCATTGTGCATAGATATTTTTTTTTTAAATTTAACCATTTTTTTTTTTGAAAATGGTGATATTATTTAGTCTTATTTGAAATATCGTCAGCTACGAGCGAAAAGCGGCTAACTCCACATTTTTCGATCATTATAGACCACTTCAAAAATAGCTAGAAAATACAAAAGCTATCAAATATTTTCAATATCACTGAATTTAGCATTAACGGGTGTAGAAAAAAAAACCTAATGTTATTTTGGTTTAATTCAAATAATGCGAACACATTTTTGTATCATTAATTTTTTTGTAAATACAAAATTAGCTGCTTTCTACTCTAAGCCGATGATATATAAAAAAATAATTTAAACTCGTCCAGACAATTAGAAAAAAAAAAATAAATAAAAGTTGGAGGTATTATTAATAGTTGCTAAGCGTAATTTTTATAATTTATGGTAGTAGATTGCACTAATTTTACCATACAAAAAAGTTTTAAGAAAACAAAAATATTTTGTTCATCTGTTTCTAAACATTTGTATGGGAGGCACCGTTAATTTTTCATAAATGAAATTTTTATCTTAAAATAGTTTAAAGTGTTAAAAAACCCTTCAAAACCGAGTTTCAAAAACAACGACCATGTAGTTTTCAAAATATTTGATTTTCTTAAAACTGTTTTGAATAAAATCGAAGAAATGGTTCTTTTGGAGGTACCATTAATAAAAAATAAATTGAAAAATGGTTGCATATCCAAAAGTAGCCTTTATTGAAAGAAATGTATTGATTTTTTCAAAGAAAAGTTGACGAGACGTTTCACATAGGAGCATTTGCATGAAAAAACTGGTCAAAATTATTTTTTTGTCTTAGTGACCTAATTTTCACCTGAAACTTAAAATTATACCGTTTTAAAGTATTTCCATTCTTTAAAACAAAAATAAATAATTGTGGGTTTTTTTTAATTTTGTCTACCCATGGGCTTATGGATATGTGTGATACTTCTATTACATTTTTGACCAAAAAAGGTAATAAAACAAATCAATTTTTTTTTCATCGAAGGTTGAAGGTTTGGTTTGCCATATTGCATACAAAAAACTTTCGAATAATTTCGAATAATAAAAACAAAAAATTGTTCAAAAATAATACCTTTGAAAAAAACGGCAATTTTAAATAATTTTTTTCTCAAAAAGGAGGAAATATGAGGAAAATGTTTTGGATTGTACAAAACACTGAGACCTAATAGTTTGCTTTAAAAAAAAATTTACAACCCGACAGCACCCGGCAGTATAACAAAACACTTAACTGTAAAAAAAAATACATAAACTTCTTGACTTTTTGATGAATCAATGTTTGCCCAAGAACATAGATATTAGTCGATGAAATCAAATAAATCAAACGTTGAAATTAAGTATACACCATTGTCCTTAACATTCATTAATAAAATTTTTTTCAACTCACTTCAAAAAACATAAAACACCAACTTCAAATTGGTGAAAATAGAGCGCATTGCAAATGCAGGCGTGCCTACTAAATTGGTCTAGATTCTGACTAGCTGTCTGAAGAGGTGGTGTGGTGGGGGTCAACTTTGAGACTGGTTTATGATAATACGGTTAATCAGCTACGAGCAAAACCAATTTGGGGGGCTTTCAAAATAGTTTTATTTTTTCAATTTTGTCCGGTTTTTGAGGTAAAATGCTCCTTAGTGCGTTTTTGAGAAAAAAATAAGATTTGTTGAAATTGTAAAAAATTGAATAGAAGGTACCGTTATTTTTGTTTCTAAAAAATATGTGGGCAGTATCACTTAAAACAACTATGCATCAAGTTTTAAGAAAATCGATTCAGCCGTTTAGGCAGAATTGTGAGAACCACTTTTAATGGGTATTTAATCTCGAGCTAATATTTTTTTCACGAATGCATAACTTGCCAACTTGCCATATAGTACTTATGTATAAGTATATCACAAGTAAAAATTGTATCTAAAGCTGAGTATACAGTTCCTTGACGAAAAAAAAAACTACATGTATTTCTTATGGGAGCGCTTTTTGACGCTTAAATTTTCTTATCGAACTGTGAACTACCCAAAGAAAACAAATTTTAAATTTACCACGATTTTTTTTCGTACAAAACTTTTTTCCAAAAAAAATTGTGTTTGGCATTTGTGTTTGCTTTTTCATAAATTAGTCTCATTGAGATTTTAAACTTAAAACTGTAAACTGACGGCGAATAAAAAAAAAATTTACACCACGGACATTTTTTCTTTGTGGAAAATATTTTTTTTTCTCACCTTGAAGAATTTTTTTCACTCAAAAGAACTGTATACTAAGCTTGAAATGTAAATCTGTTGTAACCAAACCAACACCAATAAAAGAAAAAATCTCTTATTTATTTATTTGTTTCATCAATTGATAACAAAGATCTGCTGATTACAAAAATTTAACAAAATAATAAAAATAATAAGGGTATTCATGCAACGTCGTAAGTTTACAAATTGTGTAAAATGATAAGTTTACACAAAAGTTTGCATGAACGACCTCTTTATTAATTTTGTTAAATGCTGTGTAATTGAATCAGCTGTTCGTTAAACGTCAAATATTTGGGTGTGTTCGGCTTGGGTCGAGGAGTTGGTTTTACAGATAATGCATTATGGTCTGTTTATTTGCATGTGTGTGTACAAATATATATTTGTGATACGTGTAGTAAGTACTCCTGTTAATTAAATTATATTTGTTTTGCATTGAAATAAATACATCAATGCCATTCATTTTGCTGGAATCTCAATACCATTTCAATTCAACTCATGTAACAAAAAACCTGGAGCTCCCGATCCTGCTTGTAAATGTAGTAATTTTAAAATAGAGAACCTCTCCCAAACCAACGTGAAGTAGAAAACTCGGAAGGATAAAACAATATGTAAAGCTAGAACTATTAAGGCTTTCTCAAACCAATGCGAAATATTCGGAACGACAACGAAACTTTTGCCTGTCAAAATCAATGGGTTAAAAACCCACGAAAAGTTGCTTTGCAAACAGTCAAAAGAAGAAGTGAGGAATATTCCACTTAAATGAATGAATCACACCTCTCTTTTTTTCGTTCCAACTTCACCAAATGTCAGTTTCCGTCCCGTGAGATTAGTACGGTTTTCATGTATTCCCTCATTTTCACCCGCCACTTTAGTAAACTATCAACAATTATTATAGTTCTACCTTAATATACATGACAATAGTTGGTAGAAATATATTAGTCGCAAGCTTACGGCAGTGGTCGGATGAAAATCAGCGAATACAAACAAATCATATGTCACGCCCATAATGTACTTTTCTTCATTTTTAACTTTTGCTTTCGGAAGTGAATAAAGCGCCCCCGAGTACACTTCACGGAGATGAAACTGAAATTTGTTTAGGTAGGAATGAAAAAAGAGAAAAAGTGAATTATGGCTTAGTTCTGATTTTGACAGTTCAGAAAGATACTTTGCATTGGCTAATGACATCCTTTTCTAACAGCTTCCGACTATTTAGAATCTTCCGAACCAGTGCGAATCATTCGTTGACCACAACAAAAACATTAATAACAACACGTTGTTGTAAATGAAAACATCATGTTCGTCGTCGTCAACGAAAGGTTCGCATTGGAGTTGGGTGAGAATTTATAGTTCTACCTTAATAATTTACGAAAAGTAGCTTTTCTAAAGGCTCTCCCAAACCAACATTAAATTAAAGTGAATAATCTCAATACTTAAAAACAACAAAAAACTGTCTTTGTGAATGCTTCGCTATAATTTCGCGTTAGAGGAGCAGAGCCTTTAATCGTTGAGTAAATGTAGACCTTCTAATTATTTTTTTTGTGTAAACTACGTTTTAATTCTCACTCAACTTTTATCACCAACTAATTGCAATGCAATAATTACAGAACACATTCAGAGCATTTTTAGTTCTCCGAGATATCATTTATTTCATGTTTCTAAACATTCCTAATTCTAATAGTCACAAACACGTCTAATTCAATCTCTAAAAGTCACAATGACGTTTGGATAAGTTTAACCAAATATTTGGTTAATTTTCCGCAGCTAAATCCTTGGATAAAATTAACCAAATTGTGTAAACCATTTCCCATACAAAATCTGACAGTTCATTAACCAAAAGATAAAATTAACCAAATCGTAAACTTATCTATACTCTATCCAACAAAAATTGTCAGTACAGGGAAGGTAGGACGTTTGCCTCTCAGTCTGGTTGCATTGGCTTGCATACATCTGTCTCAAGTTAAAGCTCTCATAGGGTTTCCATACTTTCAATTATAAATTGCCACAAATCGAAGAACAATGTGCACATAGTTACCATGGATACCATTTCAAACATATTAAAAAAAGATCAATTTATCTTTTTTTCCCACACCACACCTTTTTAAATGAATTTGATCACGTAACGCTTTGTGAACGTTTCAAAACTTAACACAAATAACTTTTTTTTTCTTAAAGACTAAAATTGTACAAATTTTAACTGCATTTTATATGTGTATTCAGAACTACAAACAAATAGTAAGAAGACAATCAAAGCGACAACACTGTTGGCTCTCACCCTTATAAATTTTGTTCTCAAAAGCTTCAAAACCAAAAGTTCTTTTATAAAAGCCACTGAAAAAGCTCTGTTGTATTGTTGCGACTTAGCAAAGGCAACTCTGTTGGATTTTTAATTTTATTTCAAACAGCGAAGGTAGAACCAAAAGCGAGTATACGATCAGATATCAGAATGCTTTGCTTTTGGCATTGAAAGACAACGGTCATGTTGTAGCGTAGAGAATATTTCAAAGTATTACAACAACAATTCTTGTATGTTAATCAGTGGCTTAGTATCTTTTTCAGTGGTAGATTTGTTATTTTAGTTTTGTGATGGTATACACAGGCACCACTGTTTTGAAAAAAGCTCTCCCATAATCCCTGTATACTGACAATTTTTGCTGGACAGACTATAGTGTTTTACGCAGTTGCATGAATACCCCTAATAATAAATATATGGGTTTGCAAACAAATTTACAATTCAATTACATAAATGAACAGATTTTAAGAAATTTTATTAATCAATTACATAATTGAAGAATTTTCCTCTTAAAGCAATCTCTATTCATAGAAAGGTCAATCTCATGACATACCATATTGAACAATTTTAAAGAACGCGTGATTGGTTCATTCAACCCGTAGTTGGTTCTATGAGTAGCAGTATTAAATAGTTAATTTCTACTTCGAAGAACTCATATTGGGACATAAAAGGACATTAATGAAAGCAATTCAATAGAGGTTATTCGATTATCGAAAATATCTTTAACAAACAAAATGCATTGGGTTTGCCTGCAACATTTAAGTGTCTTCAAGTCAGTGAGGGAACACCTTGAATTATAATCTGGTAATGAATCAGTCCAGTTAAGCTTTCGTGTGGCATAGCGTGTAAAACTTTTTTGAATCCTTTCAATTCTTAAACTATTGTTGTCATAGAATGGTGACCAAACAACACAATAATATTCCAAAACCGGTAGAACTAGAGACATAAATAAGGTCTTCAAAGTATAAACATCCTTGAAGTCAATCGAGCTTCGTTTCAAAAAGCCTAGCAAAGAATTACCTTTAGAGACAATATAATCAATGTGACATTTAATAATGATACTGAAACAGATCCGGTTTCGAAAGTCTTTTCAATAATTCTTTCGAAACTTGAAGAACAATGTGAAATAGACATGTGTAACGCAGCGCTGCGTTAGCGCAATGCGTTGAAGCAGCAGCTGCGTTATGTGCGCTGATACACCAAATGGTAACGCAGTAGCGCAAAAGCGCAAAAGCGCAGTTCATCGACTCATCAACTCAATAATCGAATTGAGCTTTTGAAAAGTGCTAGCGCTGCGCCAGGAACGCGCCGCACAAACAAAAACCATTGAAGCAAATGGAGAAAGCGCTGATTTCTTTGTAGGGCTCACAAAATGTGTTCGAAAAAAAATTTTTATATTCACTTCACAGTGCTTGGATAAATGCTTCCACATTTTTAGACAGATTTCAATAAAACTCAGTGTGGTTAATGTTTGGAACAAATAATTGAAGAAAAAAATATTTTCAATCAGGGTGGTTCATAAAAAAGTGTTTTCGCACTTTAGGGAAACATTTTTTTTTTTACTGCTGAAAAATTTTATATGAAGCGTGTTTCGGGAAAAAAATATTAAATCTAGTATTTTTACATTAGGGTGTACCTTACAAACGCCATCTTCCACATTTTCAAACAGAATTCAATAAAATTAGGTGTGATTGATGTATGGAATAAATAATTGAAGAAAAAAATACTTTCAATGAGGGTGCTTCATAAAAAAAGTTTTTTCGCACTTTAAGGAAATTTTTTATTTTTATTGTACAAAAGGTTTATGAAAAAACTGAAAATACTTTTTTGGAAGTTTAGGAAAAAACTTTTTTACCAAATTTTTTTATTTCTTTTAAACTGACACTTCCTAGATCACGAATATGCATTTTATAAGCCGCTGTGACGCTTAGTTTAGCCGCAAATCAAGTTTAAAGGTGTAAACTTTGATACCTCTAGGACGCTTAGTTTAGCCACAAATCGCGTTTAAAGATAAAAGTCGATTTTTCGTTTAATGCGATGCATCAATTGAGCGCCAATGTCAAGTCTTCTGGAGAAACAGTACCTAGGGTAGCGGATAAACAGTGAGGTATTATGGGGGGGGTTCATGCCGCCCCCTGTAGCCACCCTGCTTGGGCTCACTATAGGGATTTGGGGTGGGTGAGAGGTTGGGTGCATGCAAAGCACTTTAAGAAAAAATAATATCATTAATATTTCGGAGAAAAAAAAGTTGAGAAAGTTTAGCAGCAAAACTGAAAATATTTTTTGAAAGTTTAGGAAAAAACTTTTTTTACCAATTTTTTTATTTATTTTAAACTAACACTTCCTAGATCACGAATATGCATTTTGTAAGTCGCTATGACGCTTAGTTTAGCGGCAAATCAAGTTTAAAGGTGTAAACTTTGATACCCCTAGGACGCTTAGTTTAGCCACAAATCGCGTTTAAAGATAAAAGTCGATTTTTCGTTTAATGCGATGCATCAATTGAACGCCAATGTCAAGTCTTCTGGAGAAACAGTACCTAGGGTAGCGGATAAACAGTGAGGTATTATGGGGGGGGTTCATGCTGCCCCCTGCAGCCCCCTGCTTGGGCTCACTATAGAGATTTGGGGTGGGTGAGAGGTTGGGTGCATGCAAAGCACTTTAAGAAAAAATAATATCATTAATATTTCGGAGAAAAAAAAGTTGAGAAAGTTTAGCAGCAAAACTGAAAATATTTTTTGAAAGTTTAGGAAAAAACTTTTTTTACCAATTTTTTTTATTTATTTTAAACTAACACTTCCTAGATCACGAATATGCATTTTATAAGCCGCTAGGACGCTTAGTTTAGCCGCAAATCAAATTTAAAGGTGTAAACTTTGATACCCCTAGGACGCTTAGTTTAGCCACAAATTGCGTTTAAAGATAAAAGTCGATTTTTCGTTTAATGCGATGCATCAATTGAGCGCCAATGTCAAGTCTTCTGGAGAAACAGTACCTAGGGTAGCGGATAAACAGTGAGGTATTATGGGGGGGGTTCATGCTGCCCCCTGCAGCCCCCTGCAGCCCCCTGCAGCCCCCTGCTTGGGCTCACTATAGAGATTTGGGGTGGGTGAGAGGTTGGGTGCATGCAAAGCACTTTAATAAAAAAATAATATCATTCATATTTCGGAGAAAAAAAAAGTTGAGTAAGTTTAGCAGCAAAACTGAAAATATTTTTTTAAACTTTACTTTTTTTACCAATTTTTTTTATTTCTTTTAAACTGACACTTCCTAGTTCACGAATATGCATTTTATAAGTCACTAGGACGCTTAGCTTAGCCGCAAATCAAGTTTTAAGGTGTAAACTTTAATGCCCCTAGGACGCTTAGTTTAGCCACAAATCGCGTTTAAAGATAAAAGTCGATTTCTCGTATATGTATCAATTGAGAGCCAATGTCAAGTAAAGAGTGAGGTATAATGGTGGGGGGAATTAAAAGAACAAACAAAAAAGTTGAAAAATGTCTTAACTTTTGTGTCCGTTTAATTTTTCTTCGAAAAATCAATGAATTTTTGTTTTTCTGAAAATTTCAATCAAAAATAAAACTTTTCTCAACTTTTTTTTCTTTTTTTAATTTTAGTGGACCCAAAAAGGAGGGTTAAAATTCTGTTTCCTAAAATCCAGATTCTTTAAATGCAAATAACTTTGTTTACAGCCAACCCCGCACCCACCACAAATCCTATAGTGAGCCCAAGCAGGGGGGTTGTAGGAGGGGCAGCATGCCCCCCCCCCCCATAATACCTCACTATTTATTTGCCACCCAAGGTACTGTTTCTCAAGAAGACTTGACATTGGCGCTCAATTGATGCATCGCATTAAACGAAAAATCGACTTTTATCTTTAAACTCGATTTGTGGGTAAACTAAGCGTCCTAGGGGCATTAAAGTTTACATCTTTAAACTTGATTTGCCGCAAAATTAAAGGCCTGGTCAAACAGAACGCGATCCGGCGATACGATCAATACTTCACTGGGTAAGAAAGATCGCGGCGATCAAATTTTGTTTGTAATTTCTCACAAAGATCGCCGGATCGCGTTCTGTTTGACCAGGCCTTAAGCGTCATAGCGACTTATAAAATGCATATTCGTGATCTAGGAAGTGTCAGCTTTTTTTTTTTCTCCGAAATTAGAATGATATTATTTTTTTCTTAAAGTGCTTTGCATGCACCCAACCTCTCACCCACCCCAAATCCCTATAGTGAGCCCAAGCAGGGGTCTGCAGGGGGCTGCAGGGGGCAGCATGAACCCCTCCCCCATAATACCTCACTGTTTATCCGCTTCCCTAGGTACTGTTTCTCCAGAAGACTTGACATTGGCGCTCAATTGATGCATCGCATTAAACGAAAAATCGACTTTTATCTTTAAACGCAATTTGTGGCTAAACTAAGCGTCCTAGGGGTATCAAAGTTTACACCTTTAAATTTGATTTGCGGCTAAACTAAGCGTCCTAGCGGCTTATAAAATGCATATTCGTGATCTAGGAAGTGTCAGTTTAAAAGAAATAAAAAATTTGGTAAAAACGTTTTTTCCTAAACTTTCAAAAAAATACTTTCAGTTTATTCATAAACCTTTTGTACAATTAAAAAAAAATTTCCTTAAAGTGCGAAAACACTTTTTTTATGAAGCACCCATTGAAAATATTTTTTTCTTCAATTATTTATTCCATACATCAATCACACCTAATTTTATTGAATTCTGTTTGAAAATGTGGAAGATAGGTACACCCTAATGTAAAAACACTAGATTAAATATTTTTTTTTCCCGAAAACCGCTTCATATAAAATTTTTGAACAGTAAAAAAAATATTTCCCTAAAGTGCGAAAACACTTTTTTATGAACCACCCTGATTGAAAATATTTGGAAATAAGTTTTTTTTTTTTTTATTTTTCAAAAAAAAAGTCGAAAAATTTCATATATTTTTCAAAAAAAAAATTCCCACCTCTGTCCAGATCCCGACCCACCTCCGTCCAGATGCAGACTCACCTCTGTCCAGAACCAGACCCACCTCTGTCCAGATCCAGACCCACCTCTTTCCAGATCCAAACCCATCTCTGTCCAAATCCAATTCACCTCTGTCAAGATCCATAGACCCACCCAAACCATGAACCATGAATCATGAATTGTAAATTTTATTTATTTTATTATTAGTTTTTTTTTAATTTATTTTTTTGTTTCAACACAGTCCAGTTTGTACGAAATTTGTATTTGAGTCAACAAAGCACACAAAAGAGTGACGCGCTCCGCGCTGCGCTGTTGCGCAAATTGAGTCAGTGAGTTATTTTGTTTCAAATGAGTTGAAAAAAAAAATTGCGTTATGGCGCAAATTGCGTTAACGCATTTCGCTGATACACTGAAGTGCGCTTGAGTCAGTGTATCAGCGCACGAATTTTCACTGCGTTACCCATGTCTAATGTGAAACAAATAAACTTATCTTTGATAGGTTAAGTAAGCTCGAAAATTGTTTTCGACCCAAACCTCTTTCAAAAAATATATGATGGAAAAACTTAAAATTCTTACATGGAATGCCAACGGATTATGGCAAAAACTAGGAGAATTAGAGATGTTTATGCAGGAAAATGATATCGACATATGTTTGATATCAGAAACGCATGCAAAAAATGAATCAAATCTTAAAATCCACGGGTTTCATGACTACCACGCTGTTCATCCGTCAAACAAAGCAAGAGGTGGATCATCGTTATATATAAAAGAGTGCATTGAACACTCAATAGGCTTGAAAATAGAGGTGGAATCAATGCAATTGAGTAGTGTTCAGGTTAGAACTAAAAATATTTTTCTCAATGTCTCTTCAATATATTGCCCTCCGCGTTGCAAAATTGATAAGAGTGAATTTACGACACTGATAAAGTCACTAAGTCCAAACTTCATTGTTGGTGGTGACTTTAATGCAAAACACACCTTCTGGGCCTCAAGATGCATATCTCAAAAAGGTCGAATGCTATATGAGGCAGGAATGGAAAATAATTGCGATTTTCATTCAACTGGAAAGCCAACTTACTGGCCAACTGATCCGTCAAAAATACCTGACCTAATCGATTTATTTATGGTAAAAGGAATACCCTCTAACTATGTTGAAATTACAGAGAGCTTTGATCTCTTCTCAGATCATTCTGCCGTCATACTCAATACGAGCGAAAGTCTTATAAAAATTGAAAAACCACCCAGGCTAACAAACGGTAAAACCAACTGGGATGGATTTAAGAAAGATATCGAGGACAGCGTTGAATTAAGAATATCATTACAAACGTCTCTCGAACTTGAAGACGCAGTAGATACCTTTGTTGATATGATACAAAAGGCCGCATGGACACACACACACCTTATCAAAGCGAAATGCCGCGCCGCAAAGATATAAAATATCCGCAAGATATAAAAGATTTAGTGAAAGAGAAAAGAAAAGCACGCAAGAAATGGCAGCGAACCCGTGCTCCTCAACACAAAGCTAATTTAAATCGATTGTGTAATTTGCTTAAAACGAGAATATCAGATTTCAAAAACGGTGAAGTTGAAAATTACCTCGAAAATCTGACAGCAGGAAAAGATTCCAATTACTCACTTTGGAGAGCTATAAAAGTAACAAAAAGACCAAAGCTTCCAGCGCCTCCTATTAAGAAAGGCCAAAATGAATGGGCTAAAAGTGACAAAGAAAAAGCTATGGTATTCGCCGATTACCTGGAGGAAACATTTAAGCCTTTCGATGGACAAGTACTCAACGAAAATTTAAATATGAATTTAACATCAAATGACAGCTACATAATTAGAAATGCTACACTTGCCGAGTTAAAAAGAGAAATAAAGAAGCTTAAATCCAATAAAGCTCCAGGCTATGACTTAATCACGGCAGAAATTCTAAAAATGCTTCCTCGTAAAGGTTTGATCAACCTTCTTTATATAATAAATGCCGCCCTTAGGTTAGAATATGTCCCGAGCCAATGGAAAATTGCGGAAGTAATAATGGTTTTGAAACCTGGCAAACCATCTCATGAAAAGAAGTCTTACAGACCGATTTCGCTTCTTCCTGTAATATCAAAAGTTTTTGAAAGAATACTACTCCTTCGCCTGCAGCCGATAATAGAAGAAAAACAATTAATACCTGAACATCAGTTCGGATTTAGAAGAAAGCATTCGACCATTGATCAAGTGCATAGGATAACCGACGTAATCGAGAGAGCTCTTGAAGAAAAGAAAATCTGTTCGACGGTCTTTTTGGATGTGTCGCAAGCGTTTGACAAGGTGTGGCACGAAGGCCTCAAATTCAAATTACGACAAGTTCTGCCTGAAGGACTTTATAAAATTCTTAACGAATATCTAGAAAACAGACTTTTTCGTGTAAGACACGGAAATGAATATTCTAATTTCAAAGAAATAGTGGCTGGGGTACCACAAGGTAGTGTTTTAGGTCCAGTTCTGTACCTTCTATTTACACGTGATATACCTCAAACAGAAGACACTATCGTAGCAACGTTTGCTGATGATACTGCAATACTAGCAGTAGGCAAAACGATTAACGAAGCTACGATTAAATTACAAAACGCTCTTAATAATGTTAATGAGTGGACAAAAACATGGCGAATAGCGCTCAATGAACAAAAGTCAGTCCACGTGGACTTTACGTATAAAAAAATAAATAGATTGCCCGTCTTTCTTAATACCGGTCGTGTACCATTTGCGAATGAGGCAAAATATCTGGGAATGACTCTAGACGCGAAATTAAAATGGAAGCCGCACGTAAAAAAGAAATGCGAAGAATTAAAAAGTAAATAAAGAGATATGAACTGGCTACTCGGTAAATATTCCAAGCTTAGTATTGATAATAAGTTGATTTTATACAGGCAGGTACTTAAACCTGTCTGGACTTATGGTATACAACTCTGGGGTTGTACCTGCGATACAAATTTAAATATCTTACAAACGTTTGAAAATAAATTGCTTAGGTCATTTGTAAATGCGCCATGGTATATAAGAAACGAAGATCTTCACAGGGATCTCGGGATTCCTACGGTTCGAGACGAAATTGAGAGTTTCGCGCGAAAACATAGAAATCGGCTATTAGATCACGCTAATCCAACGATTATTGACATTCTTGACGAGTCGAATTTAGTACGCCGTCTGCAAAGAACAAAACCTTCCGACTTGGTGCGGTGAACACAAAACCGCTTTAAAATCGCGGAATAAGCAGAAACTTTCACCGGAAAGTTACCTGCAACACGTTACTTAACTTCGTTAAAAATAAATTGCTAGATAAGTTTCAACTTAGTTGCAATCGGGAAGTGGAGGTGGTTTTAGTGTAGTAAGAATCTCACACTTCTATGAGCACGCGTTTTCCGGTCCTCATAGAGCCTGATGCAGGTTTTGCACCTACCCACGGGAAAAAAAAAAAAAAAAAAAAAAAAAAAAAAAATGTGACATTTAAAGTCAAGTTTTTGATCAAAAAGCACTCCAAGATCATTAATAACATCAACTCTGAAAAGACTAACATCAACAAATTTTTAATCAAACTCAATGAGTGATGGTGATCTTGAAGCACTAAAAATTTTGCATTTTAAAAAATTTAGTTCAAGATTATTGTATTTGCACCAGTTTAGAAAATTATTAATATCTGACTGCATTAAAAAGCAATCTGCAAGTGATGATGTTGCAAGAAAAATTTTAACATCGTCAGCATACATTAAACAATTACAATATCTTAATAGTGACGGTAAATCATTGATAAATATAATAAATAAAAGTGGTCCCTGATGACTTTCTTGTGGAAGCCCTGATACAACATCTATACAATTTAAAACGCATTCATCTATCTTAACAGCTTGTTTACTGTCAGACAGGTTTGATTTTAACCATTTTAAGAAAGTTGCATTCAATCCCAGCTTTTTCAACTTTTGCAAAAGAAGACCATGATGTACCCGATCAATGGCTTTTACAAAATCAGTATACAAGACATCAACTTGCTTACCCTTTTCCATATGGTTGATAAAAAAATTTGCAAATAAACTCAAATTTGTGCAAGTCGACCTACCTTTAATAAAACCATGCTGATTAGAGGATAAGGATTCCTTAACAGCAAAATATAGTCTTTGAGTGACCATTTTTTCAAAAAGTTTGGGAATGGCAGAGTTTAGAAATTGGTCTGTAATTCTCCAGTAAGTGTTTAAGACCACTCTTATAAATTGGATCAATGAACGATATTTTCCATTCTTCAAGGAAAACGCCAGAAGTAAGGGATTTATTAAAAATAATGGTCAACACATTGCAAAGTGAGGGAGAAAATTTTGACAGGAAAATAGGAGGAATCATATCAAAGCTAAATTTTTTTTGTTACATCGATTTCTTTTAAACTATCTACAATAAAAATAAATAAATAAATTGGGTGGCGCAACAGCTCATGGAGAACCAGGACCTAGTGACTTACAACTCACAACCATTCCTGTGTGCGTATTTGTTGGCAGGAATGGAGGGGACCTACAGTTTTTTGCCGAGTCCGAACGGTTAAATGAGAAGCACTTTTTCGTGACAAGTATTACTCTTGGAGGATTTGTCAGTTCCTCGCAAGAGGCAGTACCTCGAATAAAACATTTCTGTTTTTAGGTGGCACGGCTGGGAATCGAATCCACACCTTCGGCATGACAGTCCTACGCAATAATCATCATGCCATGAGGTACAGGTACAGACTATCTACAATATCCTGTTCTGAAAAACTTCGTAACGAAAAATCTACTAAAGGGTTAATATCAGGGTATAAGCATTCAATATTAGTTATTACGTCGGAATTATATGATGTTTGAAAGAATTTAGCAAAAAGGTCACACGAGGACTGAATATCATTTGATTTAAGATTCTCATATTCCATACATAGATGAAATGATGAACATTTTCTTTTAGAACTAAGAAACACCCAGAAAGATTTTGAATTATTTTTTATATTATGGATTCAGTATTGTTTATATACTGCCTGTACAGAAACTTATTTAGAAAATCCAACTCCTTTCTTAGTTGAAGAAAAACAGCTCGGTATTCAGAGAGATTTGTTATTTTAGAACGCTTAAAAGCCGTTTTTAGCATTCTCTAATTTTTTAATCCTTTTATTAAACCATGGAAGCTTAAACAATTTTCTTCCTGTTACTGAAGGGACAAAACGTTCTATGCCTTCAAACACGATACATTTGAAATTTGTGTACATATCCTCTAGGTCTAGAGACTTGCCTTCCAATAAATTTTTCAAATTCACAGTGTTGAAAAAATTATTAAGTGCTATAAAATCTGCCTTAGAAAAATTAAAAGTTTTACGATTTTTAAGAAAGTTAAAGTACTCAAAGGATATACAGACAGCCTTATGTTGTGATGAATAGAGTTGTTAACAAGAGGAAAATCAAAGGTTTCTATTGAATATTTTAAGTCATTGTTAATAAATACTAGATCTAATATTCTTCCAAGACATTATTAATTTGAAAGAGACCCATAGCAGAAAATGAATCATTAACCAACATTTCTACATCTTTGCTTGCATCGAAAGGGAGCAAAATATGATCTTCTTCCATATAGCACCAGTCGATATCACCAATGTTCAAATCGCCAAGTATACCTACATGGGAATTGGTTTGTTGTTAGTTCATATAAAATTGCTTGAGCATTAGAAACATGTTTATTATATACATCTTTTCCGCTCATGGGACAAATATAGCTTACTACAAAAAATATATCTTTAGTTTTGGCAGAATCTTTAGAACTTACACAAACACAAAGTTGTTCGACTTCATCTGAATCATCCATTAAGTTGCATTGTTTACTGTTGAAAATTGATCGAACTGCTATGAGAACACCTCCACCATGCTCCATTCCAGTTTCAATAGAACGATCTTTGCGATAAACAATGTATGAAGAATCGAATAGTTCACATGATATGAAATTTGAATTTAACCAAGTTTAAACAATGATGATGACGTCAAACTCATGCAATGAAGATGATGAAAAATTCTGGTTGGTTTTAGTTCTCAACCCCCCAGCATGTTGGAAATATACACGCAATTGTGATAATTTCAATCTAGGCTTTAGAATATTTACTTCACCTTGGAGTTGTCTCCCTTTTTCGCAAAATTTACAAACTTTTTTATTTGTACGTGCTCAGGCCAAATTCATCAGAATCTAGGGCAGCTTCAAATGAGTTTGCAGGAATTCCCAACTTAAAGTTATGGCCTTTTCGATTGGCAATTCGGAAGAACTCCCCAATCCGGAACGCCGCAATAAAACAAACAGGCACATGCGGTTTGATTCTGAAGTTTTCGTATCCCTATATTTGTGCAACTATACATGGGGATGCCGAAATAGTTCTTCACATTTGGAAACTTAGCAGACACAAATGTGAACGAATATGGTAATTTCCAGTAAAGAAAATGAGAAAATAATATTCAAAACAGAAAATAATTGTTCTAAGAAACAGTAAAATATGTGAAATTTGCTTATTTTTTGCCAAATATTTATTTTTTGCAATATTTGACAACACTTTGACAACATGTTTTTGAATGTGTGAGTAGTTCTGGTTTTGGTTCTGAAATGAAATCCAGAATCGTTTTCTGTTCTTTTCAGGAGAAGAACTGTCATTCTGAATGCCAATAGAACACTTTCAGAAGGGTTTACACGCATTCCGAACGCTTCTGGATTGCCAATTGAAAAGGCCATTAACAAAGCGAAATGAAGTGGAATCGGCATCTTTTTTCAATAACTTTGAACAACGCATAGTCATCTTTGGTATATTTAATATTAAAGCGGCATATTCGAGTACATTATCTTCGGTCACATTATTGTCCAAACGGGAAAGATGCAAAAATTGCAGCCCAGGAACGGATTGTAATGTAATTTCGCCTTTTACAGCAGCAGCAGTCCCAAACATTATCTTTTTTACTTTGTCTAGAAACGCTGTCAAGAGCACCTTTATCAAATGTTGCAACAGTAGCAATATTGGCAACACCTTCATTAGAAACATCAGCATCGGTTGCAATACCAATACTATCATCTAGGAACGATGTAAACTTCCGCGAGAGGAATTTAATCATCAACAGCAACATCAAAACCAGCACCAACTTCATCAGCAAAAACACCAGCCAGAACATCACCTCTATTGCTAGAAGCATCTTCAGTCAGAAGAACAATATTCCCATCAGTAACACCAACAGCCACACCAGGCGCGAATCCAGGATTTCGTTCAGGGGGGGGGCAATTTTCGTGAGTTTCCAAAATCTTGATGAAGTGTACTGAAAATTTGAGTACACTTCATACCGCTCTACACGCCTGGTCACACAAAGCAATATGAGTTGATGAGATCGAAACTTGAAGAAAACAAATAAGCTCTTTCATAACTGCTACAGTTCTCGAACAGAGGGAATTCTGAACTTTGTGAAATGATTTTTTGCGGTTTGTAGCTAAAGCATGGTGTCCTTACAGCGGTTTTGAGTTCCCTCTGGATCTGCGTAACTCTACAATTATGTTCGGAAAACATATTGGTACAGTGGTATGTTTCCTATTCAGACACATGACGTTCGAGTTCAAGCGAAATTTCCAGCCTCTTCTTTAGCTGGCAACCTAACCTAACCTTGCTTTGTAAAAGGCCATTTTCGAGAACGTCATTAGCGTCAAAAATGCGTTTGGCTGCTGTTAGAAAAGGCAAATTCAAGTTTTACTGCATAAGAATTCGATAATGCAGTTTGCTAAAGTCACATGCTCGAAAACATCATGTGAGTAAAAAGGCGGTGAGCAGCTCTGAAGAAGTTCTCGAGAGTAAAACTTGTAAGTGGATACAGACACAGTCATGAAATAAGCTCACCAGAGGGGACGACAGATATCCGAGAGTCGCTCTCGAGAGTTTTCTAGTAAAAGTACTCCCTCAAAGGAAACGAACATTTTAATATTTACCACAAAAAGAACTCTATCACCCATTTAGAATGAAATGTTTTGGTATTTCTCAATAACTTTTATATATAAATTTAGTTTATTATTTTAACTTTAATGAGCTATCTTTATTCTGTAGATCCGGGCATTTGAAGCAAAATTAGAAATATTTGAAGGTAATTACTCGTAAATCGACGTTTTTTACAGATTTAATTTTCTTTTTAAAAATTAAAATCAACTTCAAGATTAAAAATTTAGATGAGTGTCCTTGTCGCCTCTCCCGTTACATTTAAGTATAAAAAACCACTTACTAATTTGTAGAGTAGGGTTGGAGGTTGAGCAATAAAAATAAAATTAAAATGAAAAAAAATAAATTTGGTGGCGCAACAGCTCGTGGAGAACCAGGGCCTAGTGACTTACAACTCACAACCATTCCTGTGTGCGTGTTTGTTGGCAGGAATGGGAGGGACCTACAGTTTTTTTCCGAGTCCGAACGGCTAGATGAGAAGCACTTATTCATGACAAGTATACTCTTGGAGGATTTGTCAGTTCCTCGCAAGAGGCAGTACCTCGAATAAAACATTTCTGTTTTTAGGTGGCACGGCTGGGAATTGAACCCAGACCTTCGGCATTAAAGTCCTACGCACTAACCATCATGCCACGAGGTACTACGGAGGTTGAGCAATACCTTTTTAAAACACTATTTTCCAAATTGTGAAATTTTTCGTTCAAAGCATATTTAAAAGTGCTCCCTAACCTAGGATGAAATAAATTGACTTTTCTCACAAAATGTAATATAAGCCTGACATTGATCTTTTAATTAAAGACCTTAGCAACAATATCAGCAACAATAACAAACTCTTTCCCATTTACTTCATCCAAGTTTCTAACATCGATTTTGTTGAGTATTCTGCTTTCATCAGCTCTGTCGGAACCTGCCGACACAGATGAAGGGAAAACTCGAACAGCAGACGTCATACCAGCAGCAGTTACCCCATTTCCTTAGGAAGCCGAAGCATTCACATCGTAAAAGCAGCTTTAGCAAAATCGTCACTCTGTGTAGAAGAGTACGAATTGCTTGTTGTTTTTGTTTTGAGCTTTGTGTTAGTTTTAGACGAGGAAAACGGTTTTTTATTTTTGATGAGAACTTTGTTATCGCCACTTTTTAAAGCAGGAGATAAAGTGGAGGTATTTTTAGACAAAGGCGAATGCAGAAATAGAGAAGAAGAAGAAACATTTTTGCCTTTGAGAAGTTGTAATTGTTTATTGTTGTTGTTTGGCTCAGAAGCTGGCAACTTTACTTGAGAGCGATTAATACGAGAGGGTTTAATAAGATTATCGAATTCGGATTCATGGTCCACAAAGAAACGATATAGGTCTTTTATTTTCCGTAAGCAACCAAAAAAAAATTTCTTGCATGAACTACACTTCTAAAAAATGTTATCGTTCGATTTTAGTGCAGCCCAATCGGTTTCGCTAATTTTTGTGCATTTAATGTGAAAACCCGATTGACAGACACCGCAAAAAATCACATCACTTTTGGAGGTTAAAAAATTACACTCAGAACATTGAATATTCATATTGAAAAGTAAAAATAAAATGAAAAACCAATAGAAATCAAATTTTATGAACTGTCTGTAACTAGAACAAGAACTGAACTGCGTATTCCTTCGCTAAACCATCTGCTTCGGTGGTTTAGCTTAGTAAAAGTCACTTAGCGGGAATTTTGTTTTATTAACAACATTTTGAACTTAATCCACGTTATAAGCCCTATCCTTATTTCGTTTTTTTATTTTGACTGTAGATGTTTTTTTCCTGTCTAATCATTATGCTTGCTCACATTGTGTTAAGAACGAAAGTGTTCAGATGTGAAGAAATTACATATTTTGCTGATTTTGTTTACTCATATGTTTCTTGTGATATTTCCAAATGTCGGAAAATAAAATTTTAAGTTCATATCCATAAATATCAACGCTTACAATGGAGGAACAATTGGACTGGTTTCATTGGATGGGAGAAAGAACACAAAACAAAACCTCAATAAATTTCTTCAACGAATGTTTTTAAACATTTAAAAATTGTTTATGTATATAAAGTTAGCAGGACACTTTTGTAAATTCAGGTTAAAAAGTATCCTATCATTAGTTGCTAATTAATTGCGAATTAGTTACGCAAAAAAAAAATTTAATTGCGTTTTTGGTTTGCGAAAAAATGGGTGTCCTGCTAACTTCATATGAACTTAGCAGGACAACTTTCTCAAAAATTAAGATAATCGAGCTGAAAAAAGTTGGTTATTGAGTACTAATTAATTGCGAATTAGTTACGCAAAAAAAAAACTTTTATTGCAATTTTAGTTTGCGAAAAAATGGGTGTCCTGCTAACTTCATATGAAGTTAGCAGGTCATCAATTTTTTCGCAAGCCTAAAACGCAATACAAATTTTTTTTGCGTAACTAATTCGCAATTAAGTAGCAACTAATGATAGAATACTTTTTACCCTGAATTTCCAAAAGTGTCCTGCTGACTTTATATACATAAATTGGTTTGAATTTCTTCACTTGTAAACAGGCACAAAGAGACGAATAAAAGATCCAATGCCGCCGCCGTTGAAAAGAAAATTTATTGTAATATTATTGTTTTTGGAAAGAGCGCAGTTAAACAAAAATAATTAAGGTAAAACCGATTAAATTAAAAAATAAACAAACGCACAGCAAAAAAAGTCATCAGTAGTAGGACATAGGACAATAATTTGTATTCAATTAATAAAGCATAAAAGTGCAATACACCTCTTTAAAGTGACTTCAGTTAGGTAGGTAAATGCTCAACTATGGCGCATATCTCTAGTGTTGTCCAATTACTTATTCAATTTTAACTAATGTTCACTTTAGCTTTCTTTGTAAATTAACATAAAATACTATCATGTGAATCGTAAAGCAACATTTTAAAATCCATATCGGATTCAAAAACTATTTTAAAGCAAGGTTTACACAAATCAGAGATTATTAACTTTTTGCTATACATACGACTTCTTTAGATAATTTTAAAGTTGAATATCAATGGTTTGGCTTGAAAGAAACATTTCATACAATAAAGGAAACCAACCCTGTCTTATTTGATCCTGCACTATGAAATAAACTTAATATTATCAAGACACCGGCTAAGTAGTGAGTCAGCTTAACTGACATTTTAAGTCCGAAAAATTTTCAAGTTAAACTAGCACCGTTGACACTAAGATAACAACTGTTAAGTATAAGCAAGATATCATGGTACTGAAACTAGCGAATCGCGTCGGGAAGCGCAGTATAAATAATGTGTTAACCTGATATTTAATTCTATAACGGTGCTTCATCTCGATTGAGAATTGATGACGTAAGCGTAAGTATAATACAAGTTTTTTATGATTTAATATTCATTTTAAGATACAAATTATAATGCTGCATACTTTTAGAAGTTGCTAAGCCGTTTCCTTAGTACAGTACATAACACTTATAAGAAACTCAAAAATTGCATAATATTTGTTCCTTATAACCGAGTTTTTTCTTATATCCTTAGGACGGATATAAGAAATAAGTTTCTTATGTCGTTTTCGATTGGATTTTCTGACTGTTCTACTCCTTTTTGATTCCAATAGAATATAAAAACATCGTGTTGTCAAATTTACACACACACTACTGACTGATGACGCCATATTATAAAATGGCTTCTTCAAGCATTCATCACTTTTGACAAGTAGGGCGACGAAAAACTGTGTGTATGCGTGTATTCCAAATGTACTCCTTCTTCAAATCGGGAACAGAAAAATACTCCGAAAACAGTACTCCGAACAGCCAATCGAAGGCTTTTGGAGTAGATGGAGTGAAAATGGAGTAGAAAAGGCGTACTCCGAACGTCCAAGCGAAAACGACATTATACGGATATAAGAACCAAAAATGAACACAAACACAACGAATAACAAATTGAGTGCCAAAATGAAGACTGAACTGAACTTCTCTTCAAATGTCAAATTGCGTCATAAATGCGACATTTTGATAGTTTGCTTTGAATTTTTCTGTTCATGTTTTATGAGTTTCTTGAGTTTTTTGCAGGTTTCTTAAAACCAACCAACTTTACATGGAAAAAAGAAAATTCGTCTTTGAGAAATATTTCTTTTATCAGTGTTTTTCTTATAAACGTGTTTCTTATAAGCGATGAATACTGTAATTTAATTTAATTCCACCACAAACCAAGAAGCAAATGATATCACCAATAAAAAACGGCTTAAAATGCTGTGGTTCACAGGTAAAGTTAATGGAGTTAAATGACTTATTTATTTAATTAAATGCTCAGACCCAGATTCATACTATACTTAATTAAAAAATCAGTTGCATCGAAAAATTGTTTAGTCTACGCATTTTTGTTTTTTTTTTTTGCGATTTTTTTAAATTCAAATTTTTGTTGATGGTTAAGGCACTGACTGGTTTTTTTTTTTTAGCATGTAAAGGTAAGGATTCAGTGGCATGGGGTGCAGGGAAATAATACCACGCCAACATTACGATGATGAGAACAAGAAAAATGTGGGAGGCACAATTCTGTTTGTCTGTCTATTTGGCTGCAGCAATAACGGCTGGATCAACTTGGTACATAGTGGTATTTGGTTATTCTGTTTTTGCCTACACGTTTTTTTTATATTATTTTTGAGAACCAAAAACAACGGTACCTGCCATACAATTTTTTTTGCCATTTAAAAAAATCTCATTTTTTCTCAAAAACGGCTTCACACCTTAAAATAAATCAATAAATGTCTTTAAGCGAAGGATACTTTTAAATGGGAAACCATTTTTCAAAAAATGGTAATTAATGGTAACTCTCAAAGAACCATTTTTTATTTTGGATTATCTTCAAAACGGTACTTATGATTTCAATACTTTTTATGCAGAAGCTTCTAAAAACTATAAACAGTTATTGCTACTGTGGCAGTAAAAAAGAGAAAACGAACAATAAGTAACCTGGAATATGTAAGAGGGGAAGCTGGCTGTCGGATAGGTAGGAATATATTCGATCAATAAACGAAAAGCAGTGAGTTGATTCCTGACTAGCAAAGTGAATGGTGCGTTTTATTTAAAAGTTACGAAAGAAATGAAATTACAAATGATAGAAAGAGTTCAGCCTTAAAATTCAGAAGTGGGATTTCACCCACCGATAAAGAAATATAAAATAATAATTAAAAAGCAAAAGAATAGACAAAGCGAAAGTTAAAAAAAAAAAGAAGAAAAAAAGAAAGAGTCTAATTGAACGAAAAAAAAGAACCCATCGCGAGTGTATTTATATCTGTAGCTACGCGTCCTAAGTTATGTGGTATCGTACCTATTAAACACACACAAACTTATTTAATATTCTGTCTGGCCCTCGCGAGTGAGCTGGTAAAATTCACACAAAAAAATACATTCAACGGAAAAACCCAAACGACCGTTGGCGTCAGCGTACGCAGTTTATTTAAATAAATTCGAGACTCGAGCCTCGCCCTAAAAGAAACAAAAGAAATAGGTAGTGAACGAAAAAAAAACACACAACACAGACAATACATACGATGGCAGATGTTGATAGCTTCAAAAAAATACACCGTTCCACAGTTAAAATTGTGGTTGAATGCATTGGAGTTGAAAACCAATGGAAACAAGGCGGAGCTAATACTGAGACTCATGGAAATTCCAGTGCAGCTGCGCGGTGATTCTGAGTCGCTTACCAACACAAATGAAAATGACGGGGAAGACAACGATGGAGCAGCACACAACGGCGATACTGATGATGAAGACGACGATAATAATGAACAGGAGAACACAAATGAAAGAGAGCCAGCCAACAGTAAGGAAAAAGATAGGAATACAAATGAAAGACAAAAGAACGTATACGACAGCAAACGATTAGCAAAAGAGATCGAACAAATGAAGAGAGAAATGAAGTTAAAAGAACAGGAAAATGAATTGCTAAAGAAAGAAAATGAGTGGCTGAAAAAAATGAATGAACACAAAGAAACGAAAAATGTAGGTCAAATTAAAGAGCTCGTTGTCGACTTTAAAGGCACTGGCGATTCGTTTGAGCATTTTGAGAAGCAGTTGGAGAATGTTCGCGCTGCTTACAAATTGAATGACAGTGACATGAGAGTGCTAGTGTCTCTTAAACTAAAAGACAAGGCACTCAAATGGTTTCACTCAAGAAGAGATGTGACAACTGTGGCTTTTAATGAACTAATGTTAGAGATGAGACAGATTTTTGACGATCACTCATCTAAGTTGCAACGGAAACGAGTGTTTGAGCTGAGGAAGTGGCTGCAGGGCGAAACCTTTCAGGGTTATTTTCAAGAAAAAATAATTCTTGGCAGCCGACTTCAAATAGAGGAGGACGAAATGATAGAACATATAATCGAAGGAATACCGGACGAGAGGCTGGCATCAAGTGCCAGATTACCAGAAAGACGCAGTTACTCGAAGCTTTCAAGTCAATTAAATGTCCAACCAAGCCGATAATGATGCCGACAGCAACAACATCACGACAGGCATCAGGTGTCATCGGGAAAGAAGTTCGCTGTTTTAACTGCAACTCGATGGGACATATGGCGACCGAATGCAGAAAAGAAAAAAGGAAGCCAGGTGCGTGCTACGTTTGTGCTGAGATGGGGCATTTGGCGGCTCAATGCCCCAAGAGAAAGAAGGTGCCAGCAATCGGATATATTGACTCCGATTCCGAAGAAGATTGCGTAAGAAACTTAATTTTTATTTTATCTGATCATATTAATTGTATAAATTTATCATTAGATTCGCTATTAGATACCGGCAGTCCAGTCAGCCTGATTAAATTAAGTTATTTAAGTATGTTTATGGAAAAAAATGAGTTTAATTTAAAAAAATATATCAAACTTTGGTTCATATTGCGGAATAAATACAGATAAAATTGAATGCTATATTTGAAAATGAAAGTATACCTATGGAAATGTTATTAGTGTCAGGTGAAACAATGCAATATCCTGCTATTTAAGGGCGGGATTTCTTAAAATAAAGCTAAATTAAAATTACAAAAGATAGTAGAAAGTACAAATGAAAAGACAAATGATATGTATGAAAATGAATGTAAAAGATTTTTAAATATAATAGTTGATGATGCACAAAATTTAAACAATAATTGTATTGGAAAACTTGGTTCAACACTTAATGAAGAAGATATCATTTTGAAAAATAATGAATTGTCATATAAAACAAAAGAAAAATTCCTTAGAATTATTCAAGAACATTATTTGTACTGTTCTCGTCCCGAAGTGCCAGAGATTAAGTATTGTGACGTTTTAAATAAAACACTTTTATTATTTATACTTCGTTAAATTGTTTAACATAAACTTAGATTATTTTGACAAGAAAATTTGTATAAAAGGAACTTTGTCCTAGATAATTTTTGTTAGTTTTCAATTAGTTATTAAACAGTCAAAACCTTTCTAACATTTTTTAATAAACTCAATAGCTTTAATTGAAATTCGAATTGCCTTTAATTTCTGATCGCAATCCAGAGATACGAACGAGCAAAAACGTAACAACTGGTGTCAGGAGTGAGATTGCGACTAAAGAAAATATAACAATGGTTAAATTCGATCAATTAAAAGTTGACCAGCTTAAAAGAGAACTATCGCTTCTTGGCCTTACGACAAACGGTACGAAATCTGAGCTTCAACAGAGACTTCGAAAAGCATTAGAAGACAAGGACGTTGATTTAGAACATCATGAATTTCAGGATCCAGGAGAAGCAACAAAGGACGAAGAAATCTTATCTAAAGATGCCAAGATGGACAAGTTATTTGCATCTGTTGAACGATCAGTTCAAATGACAAGTTTAATGCTAGAAAAACAAAATTCCTCCGAAGAAAAACTGAAAGACATTTCAGAAAGTTTAAACAGCAAGGTTACTAAACTTCAGGATCAAGTTGATGGCTTAGAAAACGAGATGATCAAGAAAATTAAGAACATGGAAGAAAAATTCAACGGCAATTTAGAAAAATTAGAAGATCGTTTCACTGAATTGCGACTTAATGGAACTTCAGAGCATGTCATCAGCTCAGCGAAAATCAAGCCACCTATTTATGATGGAACAACATCTTTTGACGTGTTTAAGCTTCAATTTGAGACTGCTATGTCTCGAAATAACTGGAATGAAGAGAATAGTGCAGCAGCGTTGATTGTGGGTCTTAAAGGTGGAGCCGCTGATGTTCTGAAGACAATTCCGAGAGGTGAGGTTAATAATTACCAAACAATTATGAGTATACTTCATAGGAAATATGGAAGCGACCACAAGAAGCAGATACACAGAATGGAATTGAAGAATCGACAACAGAAGACTGGAGAAGCCCTTCAAGAATACGCAGCGGATATTGAACGATTAGCATATTCGGCGTACGTTGGTTCATCATGTGAGTTCATCGAGAAATGCAAGATAGATGCTTTCATTGATGGTATTCGGGACTCTGATACGAAACGTGCTACAATTATTATGCCTATGCCAACATTCACGGAGACTGTGTCTATTGCAATGACACATGAGACTGCAGCTAAGATGTGTGGATCCAGTTCAAAGGTTCACAAACTAGAAGCTGAAAATGACACTTTGACTCTAGCTGTTGTTCAAGCCGTAAAAGCTGCGGTTAAGTCAGAACTTCAAGCAGATGAAAGTCATCGTAACTCATTTAAGGGCAGCTGCTTTAATTGTGGGAAGAAAGGACATATGGCACGTGATTGCCATGAACAAAGACGGTCAAGAACACCAGAGATCAGAATTCAGAAAAATAAGACTTGGGAAAATGCCTCGACAAACTAATGGGGGTCAGTTCTGAAGGGCATAGACTGACTCCAAATTATAATTGCCCTAGTATAACAATTTCACAAATTTCACGTAACAATAATAGCCTAACTGTCCTGGGGAATATTGATTCGAAGATTTATATCGTAACCTTGGATACTGGTGCTTCGCATTCAATTATTCGAAACGATCTTATAAAAGATGTGGAGCCACTTGTTGGAATTCGACTAAAAACAGCTACTGGAGAGGATGCAGCAGTATTGGGGAAAGTTACAAAACAAATCAAGATTGGAACCATGATAGTTGAGCACGAGTTTCTGGTTGCTGATATAACTGACGAACTGATATTGGGTGTAGACTTCATGCTAGCAAATGGACTTACAATTGACTTACAACAGCGAGTTTTGAAGTATGGATGCGTTGAGATGCCATTGAACTTAAGCAGTGAAAAATATTCCAAGGTGCAAGCTATCATGATGAAAAGACAAATAATTCCACCAAACTCCGAAGCAATAGTATGGGCGAAAGTAAATCACCACGTTGACTGTAACAAAGTGTGGATTGTGGAAACAGATCAAGAACATTCAGCTCAGAAAGTCATACTTGGAAAAACACTTGTGTGTCCAAATAAATGTGGTCAGATTCCAATTAGAGTTCTAAACTTATCTAATTCACCACAAAATATGGAACGCAATGATGTCATTGGCAACTGCGAAGAAGTTTCGATGATTATTAATAACGAAAATGAACCAGAAAAATGCGATAGTAAAAATGCTACGAAAATTCGAGAGAAGCTGAAAAACTTAGCGCACACTTGGACCAAGGATTTGACAATTCAAGAGAAAAATAAAGCAATGTGGTTTTTAAAACAATATTTGGAATTATTCTTTACTGAAGGTGACAATAATGGCAGAACAACAATGGCTCAACATCACATCGACACTGGAGATGCAAAACCTATTCGACAAGTCCGGAGAAGATTACCATTTGCTAAACTGAAGGAGGTCGACAAACTTGTAGAAGATATGCAGCAGAAGAACGTGATTGAGCCATCAATGAGTCCATGGAGTTCACCGGTGGTCTTAGTTCAAAAAAAAGATGGAACTACTCGATTTTGCATTGACTATCGCAAACTCAATGATGTTACCAAGAAAGACAGTTATCCATTGCCAAGGATAGATGACACTCTTGACACATTATCTGGTGCTAAATGGTTTTCAACGTTGGATCTTCAGAGTGGTTATTGGCAAGTTGAAATGGACAAAGATGACCGTGAGAAAACTGCATTTAGCGTTGGTGATGGTTTGTGGCAGTTCATAGTCATGCCGTTCGGCTTATGTAACGCCCCAGCTACGTTTGAGCGGCTAATGGAACGTGTTTTGAAAGGACTTCACTGGAAAACTTGTCTGGTCTACCTTGATGACATCATAGTGATGGGAAAAGATTTCGATGACCATCTGAAGAACTTAGAAGAGGTGTTTCAAAGACTTAAAAGTGCTGGTCTTAAACTAAGCTCAAAGAAGTGTTCATTGTTCAAGAAAGAAGTAAAATACCTAGGACACGTGGTATCGACAGATGGTGTGCACACGGATGATGACAAAATTTCAGCAGTTAAGAAGTGGCCAAGACCTAAAAACATTCATGAGCTACGAAGTTTTCTTGGACTGTGCACCTACTATAGACGGTTTGTTCCTGGATTTGCAAATATCGCCAGCAGTTTACATGATTTGACAAGGAAAACTCAAAGATTTCAATGGACTGAATCGCAAGAAAAATCTTTCAAAGAACTCAAGGATTTGCTTTGTAGTGCACCAATTTTATCTTATCCTGTTATTGGCGAAAAATTCATTCTGGATACTGATGCAAGCGACCGAGGAATTGGAGGCGTTCTATCCCAAGTGATAAATGGTGAAGAAAGAGTAATTGCCTATTACAGCAAGATTCTGGCAAAAGCTGAGCGCAACTACTGCGTTACGAGAAGAGAGCTCTTGGGTGTCTTAGAGTCCGTAAAACACTTCCACAAATATTTATATGGCCAACAATTCCAGCTAAGAACCGATCATGCTGCCTTGAGATGGTTATTCCAATTCAAAAACCCAGAGGGTCAGCTTGCAAGATGGATTGAAAGGTTGCAGAGCTATGACTTCACAATAGATCATCGCAAAGGAGGACAGCATGCAAATGCAGATGCACTATCGAGACGGCCTTGTTGCTTAGAATGCAAACATTGTTCAAAAGCGGAAACAAAAGAAAACATAGTGGATATCCGTCTACTGACTGTTCTTCCTGAACATGAATGGATACCAGAGCAGATTTTTATTGATCAGAAGAACGATCCAGATTTGTCCAAAATTATTCAATGTAAAGAAAGAGATGAAAAACCATCCTGGGAAGAAATTTCTTGTGAAAGCCCCATTACGAAAGCCCTATGGGCACAATGGCAAAGTTTGGAGATCAACGGATTCCTTCAACGAGTATGGGAGAGTGCAGATGGTAAATCAACACGTAAATTGATTGTGGTTCCGAAAGCTAAAATAAATGCGATACTTGCTGAGTACCATAGTGGAACGAGTGGTGGCCACTTGGGAATCACAAAGACATTAGAAAAAGTTAAGCAACGATTTTATTGGGTCGGATGTCAACAATCAATCGCCAACTTTATTCAAAACTGTGATCAATGTACTTCTGCAAAAGGACCTAAATCTAAAACTCGGGGAAAGATGCATCAATACATTGTTGGGGCTCCGTTTGAACGAATTGCTATGGATGTTGCTGGACCATTTCCTACAAGTGATGCTGGAAATAAGTATGTGCTGGTTGTCATCGATTACTTTAGTAAATGGCCTGAGGTCTACCCTATTCCTAATCAAGAAGCAAGGACAATAGCGGATACATTCGTGCAAAATTGGGTTTCTCGTTTTGGAGTCCCCATGGAGTTACACTCTGACCAGGGACGAAATTTTGAATCTGCGGTGTTTAAAGAGTTATGTGAAGTACTTGCTATCCGAAAAACAAGAACAACACCATTGCACCCTCAGTCAGACGGTATGGTTGAAAGATTCAACCGAACACTTGAAGAGCACTTAAGAAAAGTCGTCAGCAGAAACCAAAAGGACTGGGATGAACATATACCGATGTTTTTGATGGCATATCGATCTGCAGTACATGACACAACATCCAAAACACCAGCAAATGTGATCTTTGGTACAGATTTAAGACTTCCGGCTGATCTGAAGTTTGGAGTTTGTGCACCATTAGATCTCGATGGTGATACCTATGCTGATAAAACGAGAAGAGCACTAGACTTCATTCATCACTCAGTAAGGAACCGGGCGCAACTTGTGAGCGATAGAATGAAAGCCAGGTATGATATAAGAACAAATTCAGACGGTTTTCAAGAAGGTGATATGGTGATACTGTATAATCCACAACGAAAAAAAGGACTTTCTCCAAAACTGCAAACAAACTGGGAAGGCCCGTATAAAGTCATCAAAAGAATCAACGATGTGGTGTATAGAATCCAAAAATGCGGTAATGGGCGAAATAAAATGAAAGTTGTTCATCTGGAGCGGTTAGCGTCATATAGAAATTAATGATTGCATGTTCGGGACGAACATGTCTAAGTGGAGGGTAGTGTGACGTTTTAAATAAAACACTTTTATTATTTATACTTCGTTAAATTGTTTCACATAAACTTAGATTATTTTGACAAGAAAATTTGTATAAAAGGAACTTTGTCCTAGATAATTTTTGTTAGTTTTCAATTAGTTATTAAACAGTCAAAACCTTTCTAACATTTTTTAATAAACTCAATAGCTTTAATTGAAATTCGAATTGCCTTTAATTTCTGATCGCAATCCAGAGATACGAACGAGCAAAAACGTAACAGTATGAAATAAAACCTTAAATGAATAATAAATTATTAACTAGGCGTAAATCGGGACGATTACAATGTCAGGATAGCCGAGTTGTGGCAGTAAAAAAGAGAAAACGAACAATAAGTAACCTGGAATATGTAAGAGGGGAAGCTGGCTGTCGGATAGGTAGGAATATATTCGATCAATAAACGAAAAGCAGTGAGTTGATTCCTGACTAGCAAAGTGAATGGTGCGTTTTATTTAAAAGTTACGAAAGAAATGAAATTACAAATGATAGAAAGAGTTCAGCCTTAAACTACCAATATTTTGGATTAAAAAAAAAAAATCAATTTTTTTTAATCAAATATTTCGAAAATGACATGATATACATAGGTATTTCTTTGAAACTCTTCTACGATTTTGATTAAACTTTTTTAGTAGGCCAAAATTAGTACGACCGCTTGAGCGTTTTTTATTTTTTTTTCCATACCATCATATTCAATCAAGAATGACGTTCTTTTTTTTACCTCTCAAACCATCAAAAGAGTTGTTTTAGCTAGTTTAAATATCGTATTTGATGGTTTTCAACACTTTTCTCTCATAATTTCTATGTCTTTATAAACAATTTTCTTAAACCCTCAGCCTCTTGAACATAAGAGCAAGTACGTGCGACCCAGTCGCGCATTTTATTTTATTTCATATTGTAATTGATCATCATCATACTTCAATATCTCTTCTCACTTTCAGTCGTTTTTCCAAATACTCTGTAGGAAATCGAAATTTTGAATCGTATTTTTATTGTAACAGCAAATTTTGAGCCATGACCGTTTTGTTGCAAATGAGCGATGAACAAGAAATGCCATTGGATAACTGAAACGTGTGAAATCTCTAAAACACAATCACCGGTATTCATAAACGAAAATGAAACACAAATTATCTTTGATCAGTGAGTTAATAATTGTCAAATCTTTTCAATAAATCAAAATTTCTGGCATTAAACTAACTCACCAAAGTAGGTACATTAAACGAGTTATTAATGGGGTTTTTCATTGTTAAATTCAGATTTCAATCGAAAAAATGATTTTTTTCGTTGTCAATGGAATGCAATTTCAAATTGATTTTTTTTTGTGTCATTGTATTTGTGTAATTTCACGTGTATCTCATTATTCGTAACAATTTGCATCCCTTTGTCCACTTTTGGTAGTGTAATATTTGCTTCATGTATTTACCGATTCATTTAAAACAGCTTCCTTTTTTTATTAAAAATTATATTCTTCGTGTTTTGAGCTCACTTTTCACAACCGAAATAAAATAAACACATCGAAAACCAGTTTAGCAAACTGACAGCTCAAAATTATTTTGGTATAAGTACAGGGAGGGGTAAATCTGCCGAAAAATTTAAATCTGCAAAATTGATTTTAGATCAAAAAATAAATCCATATTTTCGGCCAATGGAACATAAAAATTGATTTGGATCTGTCAAAATGCTGATTTTGGCAGATCCAAATCAAAAATTAATTGATTTATTTTACTAATGGAAAACCTTATGGAAAAGTTAAAAAGTTAAAATGCTTTGATAAATGCATGGTTGCGAATGTCTGACGAATGCATAGCTTTCATAAATGCAAATGATAAATGTCAGACTTTCATAAAAGCAAAACGCAAATATTTGCAGCGCAAATGTGCAAATATCAAAACTCACATGCATTCTGAATTTCTTTTTTATAGAAAGAGATGGATATGGTGTAATCGAGAATATTGCTTGGCAGTCTTTTGACAGATGACGCAAATCAAGAAAAGGATTCATAAATTAAGTGTAAAACATATGCGCAAATATGCATTTATGCATTTATGAAAGCACCCAAATACTTCCGTCATTGTTGCCAAAAACTTGAGATAAAAGGAAACAGACCCTTGTGACGCACATGCACAGCCTCAAATGAGAGAGTGTAGTATGCAAAAGTTCATATTAAAGCCTAGTACGCTGCTGATGCGAAACGAAAAATCCCATACAAAAATGACACAACAAAATCATAAACTAAAAATTTAGTTCTACTTTTCGTTCTGCAGTACGCTGTTCGATGAGCGAAATTGATAATTGTAGCAGATTATTTGGAGATGTCTACACTCTTTTTTCGCACACAATTAATTACCCAGACCATTTATTGTGTGCGAAAAAGTGACATTTGCATTTATTCGTATTTATTTTTGTTGTTTCTTTCATTACAGCATGGCTGCTCGTGATTTTTAGCATTTGCATTTGTTTAATTTTTTTGAACTTGTGCAACTGTCAATGAATATTTTTCCGCTTCGTTTTTGTAAGCTTTTCGTTGTCTTTTTAGTTGGTCTCCAACAAGACAACGAAATGCTTACGAAAACCAAGCGGAAAAATATACATTGACAGTTGCACAAATTCAAAAAATTAAAACAAATGCAAATGCAAAAAAATCACAAGCATCCATGCTGTAATGAAAGAAATAACCAAAATAACACACAAAAAAAAAAACAAATGTCGTTTTTTCGCACACAATAAATGGTCTGGGTAATTAATTGTGAGCGAAAAAAGAGTGTAGACCTCTCCAAATAATCTGCTACAATTATCAATTTCGCTCATCGAACAGCGTACTGCAGAACGAAAAGTAGAACTAAAATTTTAGTTCATGATTTCGTTGTGTCATTTTTGTATTGGATTTTTCGTTTCGCATCAGCAGCGTACTAGGCTTTAGTGGGAAAGTATATGTGCAGTTCCGTAAATAGTAAGTGGAAAGAGCAGAGTTCTTATTGATTGTAGTAGATTTTCGTTAAGTTTTTGAACTTATCGTGGATTAGCAGTTTATACCTCAATTGATATGAAATTTTAATTCGTGAACTAACTTCTGATCGAAGTTTTAGTTAATTTGTGAATTAGAAGATATCTGTGCACTTTTTATTGATAGGGCTGAATTCTTTTACTGATTTTATACTTCATTCGTGTCCAATTAGTTCAACAAATTATGACATAACCTGGTATGTTAATCACAGTGGCAGGATTATGTTATAATGATAAACTATTCCAAAAATATGATCTTGCTCACATTTAATTTTGGTCTAAAATTACAGCTACAATATATGTAGGTACCATTCCTCAATAAAAAAAGATATTTTCTATTTATTATTTCAAATTTTCGTAGCAAAATATGATTTAATAAATAAATTTATTTAATTTTCTTCCCGGAATACATGTTCTATAAGTCGTCATGGATGCTGAAACTTTTGAAAATTTTAACATCTAAATAAAAAAAAAAAAAATTAAAACTGTCTATAGAGAAAGAACTATATTTAACCTACCTTTTTCGTATGCATCGTACACAATAACCCATCCAGGTTGTGTATTTAAAACCTTGTATACCCTGAAAGCTTTCAATCTGATACACGCTCCATTGTTGTCAATGTTCTCAAAATAAACTTCTGCCATATTTCGACTCCCATTTATTTTAATTGACTGTAAACAAAGACAAATTAATGTGATATTCCACTATATTTGAAAACTGAAAGTATAATTGAAAAAAAAAGAAATATATCAATGTGAATGTGCCATAATTTTTGCAAATGTTGTCAAATGTTATTGTGATTTGACATTAACGAGTATATATGTGTTACATTGATAGGAAATAAGAATAGAAATAGAAGAACAGTCTCCAATTTGGAGCCAGATATTTTGCAAACAATAATATATCACCTCAGGAGCTGGACCGAACATTAAAAAAATACAGCTAGTTCACAATGTTATATAACTTTTGTTCCACCTTGTATAAGCCTACATACCTTAACTCCATTCCCTAAACCATCATTAGCAACTTCCAAAGATGATTTTTCGTTAAATAAGTATGCAGACTGAAGTGTTATTTCCATAACTATTAAGTTATTTTGACTGTTGTTTGTTAGAAGACTACTTGAACAAAATTCCAAAACACTCAATGTTCTCGTTGACATCCAAGTTGTTACATTGGTAACAAAAACTGAAGAATATTGATCTTCACATAAAAGATTGTAATTATACTTGACCACAATAATTCCAAAACCATGACCAAAGCTTCGAATATTTATTTTTCGAGACCTACGAGAAATCTTTAAGAAGTATTAAGTTGGCTGCATTAAATATTCAAAAACTAAATAGAAATATGTATATTAATTACCTTAAGTGTTTGCAGAACTTGAGAATTTTCTTCATTCACTTGGAAACTCCCAGATCCTTTATGGTCATCTCTGAAAGTTATATTAAGTTTTCTTATGTTGAATTTTAAATTTTCTACAAATCCAATTAGTTCTTTTAAAGCTATCATGTGATTTCTAGATGAATCTTCTGCTGTTGTTACTGCTTTTGGATTGAAGAATTCCCTTACGATCTGAAGCACACTAGTATTTTGGCTAAGCTTGTAATTTTGTGCTTCGAAAAGGTTCATAAGACCTTCGACAGATGTTTCAAGATTAGACTCAAGAGTATCTGGTTTTGTCCAGAGCATTTGTTTTCCTTTATGTCCTAAAGGAATCAAAAACATTATTCTTCAAAAGTATAATTGAGACCAACTTACTTTTGGAAATCAAACGATTATTGTTGCTGAGTTTTCTAACTCGGTCTTCAGCCCTCTCATATTTTCCCAGCCACAACACATATGTGGACAGAACAGAATTGGAAGAAGACTTTTCCAAGCTATCTGATCTATCATACAAACATTGAAGCCCTTTGAGAATAACTTCACTATATGCAGCCTTGGAATACTAAAAGAAATCAATTTTTCAAAGCACAGTTCATTCACACATGAATAAGAGACTTTTTCGTGGAATGAAAAATATAGGAAGGCTTATTTTTATTCATATCTAAAAAAAAAGCTATTAGAAAGGCTTTCAAAAATTCTCTTTATTGAAAAATTTCAATAATTATAGCTATATCTCCAAAACTAAATGTTTTAGCAAGAATGTTGTCAAAAGCAAACATTTTACACAACTATTATTTTTCTTTTATTACTTAGGTTAGGTATATGTATTTTCTTTTATGCTAGCAATATTTTGGAAGCTATTTCGTTTTAAGTTTTTCCCATATTTCTAGTTAAATAAGAATAAGAAGCTTATGAGAATTGTTCCCCCCACAAATATTGCTAAGTAAGGTTTGTCCGACTTTTATTAACCAACAAGGTAAAGCGAGGTGTTTCCAACTTTTTAATTTATTTTTGAAGATTAATAAGAAAATCCCACACAAATGCAGTGTCGATATGGCTGTTTTTGGAAAGGGTACAACCCCTAAATCATTTTAAGTCCAACTTTGTACTAATTGCTCAATTGTGTCAAAAGTTATTGGGTGTAAACAAAAAAAATATAAAGAATTCGCCGATACGGTGATATAGGTGTTTTTGAAAAACTGAAGATGCCTTGATAATTTTTGACAGTGATATATTGTATTGACTTCATCATGTTAACTTTCCCGCCTAAGCCAATAGTTTCGAAAATACAGATTAATCCTAGATTTCCAAGATCATGAAAGCATGCAGTTGTGAAAACCTGCTTACTTATATACTTTTGTAATAGCCCTCTTTCAGATATTAGAGATACAGCCTTCTTATATTTTTTTTCCCACAAAAACAACGAGCGTTAAGTTTTGCTTACAGCATCCATTAAAAACACCATCAATACAAAAGCTGTAATTTTAACATCTTCTTCGATATCGTTCCTTGCTCCAAAACAACCATTCTCCGGTTGCTTGGATTTAAGATACTCCATTCCCCTCTTTATGACTTGAAAGTCTATTTGAATGAAGTCACTTGCCTGCTTTAGTCCCCACATTGCAAAACTAGTTTGCCAAACATCACCAGTTCTGCTCTTGATACTTCGCTCAAAAAGTCCAAATGAACCATCCAAGTGTTCGAAGGAAAGCTGATTTTGATAACCTAGTTCTAGATTAAGCTTTAACTTGCTTTCTAAACCAGGTTTTGAATAATTTAGAGCCTTGAAATTGAATGGTTCGAAAAATTCTAAAACTTTGTTTTAATGTTTAGGTATACAAACCTTCAGGTATTTTAGTACAAACAAATTAGAGATGATGAACTTCATATTGTCTCTGCCATTTCCATATGGAACTCGTTCCATCTTTTGAAGACTTCTCAATAAAGGTCGAAATACATCACCAACAACTGATATCTCAATTCTTTGAGATTCGGGGACAACATTTTTAGGAATATCAATTGTAATTTCATCTTCTTGGATATCTTCTTCGGGAAGATGAACTAAATAGGTCTTCGACATTGTATAGGTTTTACCTTGTGATTGGACATTTAGGGTCTTTTGAATGGCATCACTTGCCTCCATCGAAACAGCTTTAACCATCACATTATACTGTCCCGGTTTGCATGGTTTTAGGTAAATTATATTTTTTTCCAATTTATTTGCTAAAATTAGTTTGGATATATTTTTCTTAGCATTTGAAGTAGCTTCAGGATGCACTAAGACTTCTAGATCTTCACTATCACTTTTTATTGTCAAATTAGTCCAAACCTCTTGGCTCATATAATGTCTTATATAAATAGGAATTTCAATAATTTCACCTGAAATTCATTAATTATTTGTCTGTAGCTAAAGAAAGAAAAAAAATCTTACCTTCCCTGACTAAGACAGGTAAATCCATTGAAATAAAAAATTCTTGAAAAACTTTCAATTTGGTTGCTTCCCTTGTTAGAGTCAGTCCAGTGTTAGAATTTAGGGAAAATCCAGTGATAGCCCAAGTTGTAATAGTGTCGGGTATGGTTTCCATGAAATTTAAACCCTCTGCTGGTGTCCTTAATATATAAAATACTTTCTTTACAAATTTTATAAATAATAAAAAAAAAAACAAAAACTCAAAACTTACCTCTCGAAATCCTTATAAAGCCAACTTTCGGAAAAAAGTTTTCGAATATATGGGAATTCCATAATAATTGGTTTTTCAAAAACTTTTGAAGGAATTAAAAACCCAGTGCCACTATCACCTCTACTAGTGTCATCATCAAGCCCTAAATAAATTTAAACAAAATCTTAATGAATTCTTTTTAAGGAAACTTAAGAGAGCGAAATAATTTTCTTTGTGTTGGATCGAAAAAATCTATAGGAGCTGGTTAAACTACTCAAAAGGGATGTGTAATATGTCGTTGAAAAGGTTATTTTGTGTATTTCATTTTATTAAAAAGCCGTTAGGGTGTACGTAGTGGGGTTCAGGAGATACTTGACAAAAACGCATAACTAAAAGTATGAAAAATCGAAGCACGACGATAAATGTACGTTAAATAAGTTCTTCACTTCACAACAAGTTTTTTTTTTCTTGAACCAATGAATTAATCTCTGTAAAATTAATAAATTGATGTAAAATTCATTGATTAATAAAAAAAATCATTAATCCAACGTATAATTCTTTTTTTAATTAATTTTTTCATTAATATTATGAACAACTATTCATTCACTAAAAGGGTTTCATTTCATCATCGGCTGAATTTTAGTTTAACAAAGGATTTGGTTTATTATAAAAAATTTGTAAGTATTGGTACAGATAGGTATTTACTTAAAAATGCGTATGTAGTTATTTCAAACAAATTCGACTCACCCCATCCCTTAACTACCCAAAGTGGCATTTGGGCATTGGTAAAAGTTATTAGTCCAGCTGATAGTCCAGGAGAGTATTTAGAATTTTCAAAACTGATTGAATAATAATTTTGAAGCTTCCTATCGAAGTTGTCTTCCGTCCAATCATCCTCGACATGCGTGCCTTGCAGAATTCGTTGGTCAAGTGCCATTAAACCCACGTAAGATCCTTCATCTGCGGTAACATTTATTTGTACCGAAGAGCCTGGTTTTGATTCTTCATTTGTTGCTATTGTAATCTATAAAAAAAACAAAAGAAGAAGAATTGTTGGTTTTTGAAGGAATCGTGGTGGCCAAAGGCGTAGACAAGAAGAGGGAACAGATAAGTGTGCTTGTGCCCCTCCCAAAAAAAATATTTCCATAGTTGAAATTAGTCAGTAAGGATTTTCAGGACTAGCCAGGATGCTGAAAAAGTGAGGTGTAAGAACCAGGTCTCACTCTCAGATCTTCATAGTGGTTAAATATATTCGTATTATCAAACCTGCTGTCCTATTTTAGGACCTGGTTCTCCGGGTTTGTATGGTAACCATTCCCTATCTCGTTGAAAACTTCTAAATTTAAAAGGGGGTACGAATTAATTCTAAATCAGCAAATTTGCTTGCACAAGTGAAAGAGGACAAACAAGTAAAAGAGATTAAGGGGCCTAAATAATAACTAAATACTGACTTCATCCATCCAGATTTACATTGCTTATCTTATAAGCATAAATAATGATCGTATAAGACACAAATAGTAACACTAGCTTAATGGGTTCTTACAGAAGTGTTATACAAGTCTAATAGAAGGATTTTTTTTGGCGCGTGGTTCAATTCAAAATAGTAAATCAATGGCATCTTAGATGATCTAGGGGCCAGACCAGGTGAGGGTGAGCTGTTCTGACGTACTTACAGCTGAAGGAAGTCAGTAAGGATTTTCAGGACTAGCCAGGATGCTGAAAAGGAGAGGTGTAAGAACCAGCTCTCAATCGCAAATCTCCATTGTGGTTAAATATATTCGTATTATCAAACCTGCTGTCCTATTTTAAGACCTGTTTCTCCAGGTTTGTGGAAACCATTCCCTTTCTCGTTGAGAAATCTAGCAAATTTGCTTGCACAAGTGAAAAAGGACAGAAAATTAGGAGAGATTAAGAATTTGTATGTTCCAAAATGTATACTTTCAAAATGTATGTTATCAAAGTAGAGTTTAAAAGGGGTTCGACTGAATGTATTTGACCTTAGAAAAGTCCATCTGGCCCACTTGACAAGCAAGTCGATCTTTCAAGTGGTCATATAGAGCTAGACTAGGGACACTTAATTTATTTATTTAAACCCTAAAATAACAAAAATATTCAAATATTTCAAATGAAAGAAGAAACCACTTTTTCTAGAAAAGAAACGATCTACGAGCTTTCCTGCAGGCTATTATTTATATTAAGAAACAGTTAGAAGGCATACGAGGACTAGCCTTTTCAAGCTGTAGAATGTAGTAAAATCGTCTTAAAACACTCACGGAAGCTTAAAGTAGCCTTATAGAAGTCTATTCGAAGTATTATGCAAGAAAAATGCAAAACAAATGTTTCTTCTTACACAGTTGAATATACTTGTATAAGGCTTATGCAAACAAAATTTGTTAAATCAATTCGCTGAGACAATCTTATAGAAATAAATGATTCTCGTGCTTGACAACTACGAACCTATGTCTGCTTCTATTAGTCCTTTCAATAAAAGATTTATCGAAGCACTTGGTTTAAGAATAAATAATAGCTTGTTTCAGGCGCTTTTGAGCAGGCGTCATTCAAATGCCTTATCTTTGCTTTTAGTTTGTGCGTTTCTACAAAAGAAAAATTCTGAAAGCCTCTTTGAAATATCAATTAATGAGCTGTACACATTTAAGGTTTACATAAGTTTCAAATAACAACTCTAATAGATTTCAATGGAACTTTATACAAAAATGAAGTTTAAAAATTTTGCTACTTCGATTTACAACCTTTATACAGGTCCTATAGAAGTAGTTACATCAAGATGTTGAAAAATGGGATCTTATAGAAGTATTTACTCCACGGATGAACCTTAACTGGGATAGAAGTCATCACTATTAGTAGATACTATTTTTTAACAACTACCTTCTATTCCCTTGAAACTAAATAATAAAATTATTTACTTTTCCTTAAATTTTTAACAGTTGCTTACCGAATTTTTGAGAGCTCCTTTTATGTAAATATCGCTACACTGTCCCATGAAATATCTATTCTCAATTCCATGAATATATATTGTTATCTTTGGAACCATTAACCAGGTCACATTAAAGCGAAGCATGTATGACGTTTGATTTTCTGGAACCTAAAAATGATTAAATATTTTATTTAAAAAAAATTAAATAATATCAATTAAGCATTACGTTAATAAGCTTCGATTGAAGGATATCTCCTCTTGAAATAATTTCATATGCAATATTTCCAATTGGATTTAAGCTTCTTAGTGATATTTCGAGCTCTTTTCCTTCTTCAGGACTTGTATTTATAAAAAAATAAAATTAGTGTTTGTTTTTTTTTTTTTTTGATTATTTTGATTTGTGTATACCTTTCAGTTAAAATATCCAAATATAATAAATTTGAATTCTCCTTGACTCGTTTCACTGAAGACTTTCTTCCACGATATTTTGCTTGTATATAACATATCGAAAAATGTTCATTTGTTATTTTTATTAAAACATCATCAAATCCAAGTTGATACATTTGTTCTGATTTAAAACGAGAATTATTACGATTTTTGCAATTTAGTAAAATTTTAATTGGATGTAGGGAGTCCTGAATTGGATTATCTTGTAAATCTGTTACCAAGACTTTCATCTGAAACAAAGAATTTTTAAACTACGTAGATTACATATATTTTCTAGTTAAACCTTGAATGTTATGATTTTATCGGGTTCAAAAAATTCTGGTACTTGAAGCTCGATTTTGTAAGGTTGGCTATGAATTGAAATTTCCACTTCTGCCCCGGATTGTTGCTCAGTAAGTTCGTCAATTAGATAAGCTTCTACATTGACTTTGTAAAGTATCATAGATCTTTGGTCTAAGATTTTATTTTTTAAATGAAGATCATTTGCGATGTCAAAAGTGATTGTTCTATTTCCATTGATTTGCGATGTTTTAATTAATTTTGGTAGATTTTCTTCTTGGAAATAAGCATAGATCTTCTTCAAGGAGATTGTTAGACTTCCTTGTACAGGTTCACCATAGAAATTTCTTAAGAAATGATTTTAAAGTATTTTTTATTTTTTTTCTATATTTTTGAATTGAAAGTTATTAATAAAAAATAAATGATTTATTCAACCAATGAAATTATAAGGAGTGCGTATTCAAACATACTAAGACAACATCTTTCTCCTTGTTACAAATTTTCTTTCATATAAAAATAAAATGCACAACTGGATCGCACGTACTTGATCTTATGTTCAAAAGGCTGAGGGTTTAAGAAAATTGTATATAAATAACTCGCGGATACCTATCCTGGATTCCTTGTGGTGTCCGTGAAGCCTAGCGAATAGCTAGCGAAAGCCTTGTGAGTACGTAGCGGAAATCTAGTGGACACCTAGCAGATACCTCGTGGATATCCCATGGATACCTCGTGGATACCCCGTGGAAACCTCGCGGCTATCTTGCGGATACCTCTCTGATAACTCGCGGATAACTCACGGATACCTCCCCATTACCAAGTGAATACCTTGCGGATACTTCACGGAAACCTCGCGGATACCACGCGGATACCCCGTGGATAACTCGCGGATACCTCGCGGATTCCTTGCGGATACCTCGCAGATACCTCGCGGACACCTCTAGGATATTTCACAAATATCTCATGGATATTCCACGGATACCCCACGGATACCTTGCGGGTTCCCACCGGGTACCTCGCGTATACCGCACGGATACCCCGTGGATACCTTACGGATACCCTGAGGATACTTCGTGGATACCCCACGGATACCCCGCGGATACCTCGTTGATACCCCGCAGATACCCTGCAGATACCCCTCGGATATGCCGCAGATTCCTCACGGATACCCCGCGGAAACCCCGCGGATACCCCGCGGATAACTCGCGGATGCCTCTTGGATACCTCATGGATAACCCGTGGATACCTCAGGGATACCTCGTGGATACCTCAAGGAAACCTCCTGGATAATCCGCGGATACCTCGAGGATACCTCGTGGATACTCCGCGAATACTTTGCGGATACCCCGCGGATACCTCGCGGATACCCCACGGATACCCCGCAAATACCTTGCGTATGCCCCGAGGATACCTCGTAGATATCCCGTGGATACTTTGCGAATATTTCGCGGATACCCCGCGGATACCTCGCACATACCCCATGGATACCTCGCGGATACCCCGTGGATACCTTGCGAATGCCCTGCGGATACCTCTCTGATATCTCTCGGATACCCCGGGGATACCTAGCATATACACAGTGGATACCTGGTGGACGCCTATCGGATACCTAGAGGATGGTGGATACTCAACGGAAGCCTAGCAGATCGCTTGAAGAAGCTTTGTGGATACCTAGCGGATACCTCGCGGATGCGGATAGATAGCTAGTACCTAGGGGAGCCCTAGCGGATAACTGTCGGATGCCTAGCGAATGCCTGGCGCACGTCTACCAGATACTTAGTGTTGGCGGTTGCCTAGCGGATACCTGGCCTGGTGGTTGCCTAGTGGATATCTCGCGGACGCCTATATGATGCCTGGCAGATGCTTACCCGGCGGACACTTAAGGGATACCTAGCTGATACCTGGCGGACGCCTATATGATACCTGGTACAGTGGATACCTAGCGGATCGCGAATAACTCGCGGATATCTCCCGAATACCTAGTGGATATCTAGCGGACGCCTAGTGGGTACCAAGCGCAAGGATTGCGGATACCTAGCGAATACCTCGCGGAAGCATTGCGGATACTAGGCGGATACCTATCGGAAGCCTAGGGGATACATGGCGAATGCCTAGTAAATACCTACCTTGCCCCTCCTAATCAGAATATATTTCAAACCTAAGGCAATTTGCCTTTTCTGAAAAGCATTAGAACAAGATTTCTGTCCCAAAACAATTTTTTGAATGAGTTTGCTTCCGCCCCGTCCCTAATCGGAATCTTGCGTACGCCCTTGTAGACGAATCCAAAACTTCGTTAACTTAGTATTTAACAGCTAAACTATTGGAATTCTCTGAATCTTCAAAATTATAAACAGACCATATCTCTCGCTGAGATTACATTGATCTAAATAACGGTAAGTGACGGTAACAAGATCCAAACTCCCAACTAACAAAACTGCTTCGCATTTCAGACAAAGTGTTATTTGTTTCTATAGTGCTCCTTTTACCCCTCTGACGGGCAGTAAAAACCTTATTGGAGCATTACATAGCATTCCTTAAATATTTTCTGGTGCAAATCATATCAGCTGGATAGAAGCCATATACCAATGTTTCTTAAATATCTCTATATTGCTCTTATGAAATGATGACGGAGCTTTTGCTTCTATAGTCATCCTGTACAATTATTTTACAATCGCTATGTTAGTTTCTGTATAAAGAGAAAAACAAAAATAATAGAAAATTATTTGTGTTTTTGTCTTGTAGACCATTGAATATAATTCAAATTAAAAGCTTTTTGCGACCTTTAGTCCAAATGCGTTTCGCCCAGGTACAACAGTTGGTTTCTGTTACTTCGTTTCTATATTGCTTGTATTGGTATGCTTCAGTGCAGCAACAAACCATTTCTGCTATACTAGTAAAAACACAAACCACTTCTGGTATACTAAAGAGCATAGCCACAAACCAGCAGTGTGGAGAAACTGTATAAGTTCTTTTTCATCGTAAATGTATTCTTCCATGGCCGAGCGGTTAGCGTGGTGGAATTTCAGTGCAAGAGGACCATGGTTCGAATCCCACAGAAACCTTGTAATTTTTATAACTTAAATAATTTCATAAAAAAACTTTCAAATAAAATATCAGAAAATATATAATATAAAATACAAACATAGATAAAAATAAATCAATTGTGAAATATTTTTTTTTATTTTTCCACCTTCTTCTATAAGACCTCTAAATTGAGTCCAGTAAGTGTTTTTCGGGGCAACTGAATTTACTCCATAAAGGTCCAATTGGAGCTTAAAAAGTGCGCCTGTTTAACTCTATGGACTATTATATAATGCTTATATGATTGCAAGCAATGATTATGAGAAGCTTCTTTGGAAGATTATAGGGGCGAAATTGATAGTAGGGCTGTGAGCCTACTGACCAAGCCTTACCTAATTTTTTTTAAGGTATTCTGGACTGCCCAAATGTATCGACGACGCTTTGATGCAAAATCTTATGAATGCATAAAAATTGGGGTTTAAAAAAAAATTTATTTTCTACAAGAAAAATGTATAAAATATTCAAAATCGAATAAATCTATTTCTTTAGAACACTGTAAAGATTTAATACCACTGTTAAAAATCTTTACACACTAAATTCTAGTCCAATATATGTATTTCTTCAATAACAACTTTAACCTTGTAGACTCTACCGCATTATAATTCAATGGCAACAACATTTCATGGAAGAATTTGAATAATTTAATAGGAATCTCCAATGAAACCCGCCGACAAACAACCAAGCAGTCTTTTTATTGATTTGCTTAGATTCTCTAATGTTTCATATATTCTGTGACGACACGACCGTCACGGTATTGCAATCTTGTCGCTTGACTGATGTTTGATATTTTATTAAATTATTTATTTATACCATCTAATGACTTAAATCTTTCAGGCTAACACTAACAATAAATGTAAAATAATGATAGGAAAGAAAATTAAAAATGTATATAATTGCCCTAGTTGAGAAGCTTCACTTTAATCAGCTTTATTTCTATAAGTTCTGGAAATGTAACAAATCGTGGAAAAAAACTACATTTTTATATTTTTCCAACCGCAGACAATTATTACTTTGTTGCATATTTGTTCCCTGACCATTCTCAACGTGATTAAAATTCATCAAGTTTATAAACACATTACAAGTAATACACATAATGAATAAGTGAAGTATTGTTGTAATTTGAATTGTTTGTGATATTTTTGTTATTGCATTGCTGAGAACTTTTCCTACATACAAATAGAAATAAAGATAGAACTTACCTCGAACTTATTTCCAGAGTTATCTTACCCTCGTCTATAGCAACATTAGGGTTTGTTTTGATTTCCACATAAAACCTTGGCAGCACATATCTAGCAACTTCAAAGCTTTTCTCAGCAACATCATCACCGTCAATTTCCACTTTAATCCGCCACTCACCCAAAACAGGATTATCAGAAAGTTGAAATTCACTTCTAAAGACCCCTTGCACGAGTTTGACATCGCAGACAAGTTTTAACAAATTATCTTGACCATCCTAAGAATTATGCAAAATATTATAATTTGATGAATTAGTCAGTCATTGTTGTTGATACTATGATAAGTGTGTTGTGTATTAATAAACTCACATAAATCTTAACAAATATCTTATGATTCACTTTTGTCGGTCTCGTAAATTTATCAATACAAATCACACGAAACTCAACCAGTTCGCCTGGTTTGAACTTAGCTTTGTTTGTTTGAATGAATGTCGAATAGGAATTGGTGGCTTCGAAATTGATTAAAGCTGAATCTCGGCTTGCGATACCACGATAACCAAACACCTCTAAGTGACCGAGTTTGTCGGTCAAATACGGAGCCTGCAGTTTGATCAACTGAGTTGTTCTTGGTTGAACTTCAATACTTTCATATCCATAGAGTTTGATGGTTTGATTGAAATTTGTCAAACTTATGTTAAACCAGCACGATTGATGGAAATCATTTAAAGTTATTGAAACATGGAAAAACGATTCTGATCGAATTGTTCCAGGTGTAATAACTGTATAATAGCTGAGAAGAAAAACGAGATGATAAGCTTCAGTCAATCAAAACAAAATATGTAAACAATCGTGTGTTTGATTGATTGCTGCATTCAATTACAGACCCTATTTTATTTGATAAGGCTTCGTGGGAGAAACTTGAAATAATTAAGAGAATACAAGTTAGCTTTGAATACATTTTTAAATAAACAGAAAGTTCACATCGAACTTGACCGAGTGAGACTGAAATTATTATGACTGATGTATGAACTTATAAACCGGGAAAGGTGTTGTTCTTGGAAAAAGCAGAAGCAGCACAATCAGAAGCGGTTTTAAAAATAAAATCGGCCTGTGGAGATAATGTAAGCTTAACTGCGCTCAGCAGTCATCGGTCATAAGCTGATAATGCTTAGAATTAATCTTTTTTCTGAAAAAAAAAAAATATCTTTATCTTCTCGCTGTCTGGCTGGTTGGGTAAAAATTTTGCATGTATCATCGGCTGCTGTTAAACTGGTCAAGCAGTTTAGTTCTGCATCCAAAATTACCAGAATTCTTCGGACTGGGGATTCACTGTATTCTGTGTCATCAATTGGTGGTGGATTGTCAAAATTGTGACAATCGTCGGCTTTTAGTGTTTTTTTTTTCATGCGTAGCTAATTGCTTAAACCTTAAGAAGTTTCTATGAAGACGAAACACGCATGCTCATAGGAGTGAGAGCTGTTTACTACACTGAAGCCACAGTACACATACGGGATTCGCCATTTTCCACTGATTTCGATGGATGCATAGAACTGAACAAAAATGAAAACGCTAATGATATTACCTTTGATATGTGTACTGTGCACTGAAGCAGCTTCTCCTTCCAATTGAAACTAAGTTGAAACTTATCTAGAAACTTGTTTTTTACGAATTTAATTTACGTTCTGCAGGTTAATTTCCTGTGAAAATTTCTGCTTATTACAGTTTTGTTCTTCATAGATGGTGGCGCATTAAATTCGGTTCGTCAAGTTTGTCAATTATAATCGTTATGCCTTGGCTTAGACCTTAAAGTGAAAAGCGGATAACTCCTTTTCAAAATTACTAAGAAATATAAATATCTATTAAATCTACTCATTCTTACTGAATTTTGGAAAAACCTGGAAAACTAGGATTTACTCAAATAACAAGAACAAATTTTAAGGTTATAATTTTTAGTTAGTTGTTTTTCACCCTAAAGTGACGATATGTGGTTTTCTATTGATCGTCTATTTTTTATTTAAAATAGTTCCTATCTTAATAGATGGGTAAAACCGCGGAGTGCTATTAAATTGGAGGGTGCATTTTTTAGAGGGGGGTGCAAAAGCACCCTTTTTGGTTGTTTGCATATAACTCGAAAACGAAGCAAAATTTCGAGATAGTTCTCAAAACCTTTTTTGTAGAAAATAAAATTTACTATCAAAATGGATTTTCGAAAAAAAATATAAAAAATTTTTAGATAGCTAAATTAAAAAAAATCATTGTTAAAAACGTGAAAAATCACATTTTTTGGTTTTTTTTACGTATTTGCTTATAGCTTTCTTACCAGCAGAGATAGGCATAGGCATTGTACTATATAAAAGAAAGATAATTAAATTTTCTTTAAAACGAATTAAAAAAAAAATGGTTTGGATAAAAAGTGACCGAGAAATAGTCGTTCAAACCAGGCTGATTTTAAGTTTTTAAAGCTTTATGAATGACATTTTTGGCTATTTTGATGGACTTGTTTGATTATACGCTCAAACTGGGTGTATTAGAAAGTCATGGCCAGTTAAGTCAAAAATAAAAGTCAAGTTTTTTTTCGCAGTTTTAGGGTTGCCATCTAATTTTTTTCAAAATTTAGAATAATTGTCAAAATCAACACACTTGCTTTTACAAAGCCGGCTTTTGAGCACATGTTAGCGTATACTTTCTCGAACTTTAAAACAAATTGTGTTAGACCAGTTTGACGGTTGTAGGTCCTTGCCAGACCAACTCAAGATTTTCTAAGTAGATATTAAAGAAATAACTTTTTTTTATTTTGGTATACCTAACTCGTCTGGCACTATTTTTTCCATATAACGAAAGGCGTAAGCTACCAAATACCCCGGTTTGTGAAAGTAGATTTGTTAGTTTTGATAATTATTTAAAAAATAAAGAAAAAAAAACACCAACTTTATAACATTAAGGGCCGTCTGGCATGCATTTTCGACAGCCAAACTCGTCTGGCACAATTTTTTCTCTATTTAAGGAGACATTAGCTCACATGTTTTGAAATCCCGGCTCTGTAAAACAAGGTTTGACAGTTATTTGAAATAAAAAAAAAGTAATTTCTTATAATACCTACTTTGCTCGTCTGGCAAGGACTTTAAACCGTAAAACTTTTCTGGAACTATTTATTTTTTCATGTTCGAGAAGGTATAAGCTTATATGTGTTCAAAACCCGACTTTGTAAGAGTGAGTGTGTTTATTTTGGCAATTATTCTAAATTTTGAAAAAAAAAAATTAGATGGCAACCCTAAAACTGTGAACATTTTTTAATTTTATTTTTATTTTTGACTTAACTGGTCATGGATCACTAACACACCCAGTTTGAGCGTATAATCTAAAAAGTCCATCAAAACAGCAAAAAATGCCATTCATAAAGCTCTAAAATCAGCCTAGATTGAACGACTTTTTCTCGGTCGATTTTTATCCCAACGGTTTTTTTTTTTTAAATTTATGTTAAAGTAAATTTAATTATCTTTCTTTTATATGGAGCAATACCTATACCTATCTCTACTGGTAAGAAAGTTATAAGCAATTACGTAAAAAAAACAAGAAATGCGATTTTTCACATTTTTGTACAATGATTTTTTTTTTAATTTTAAAAATTTTATTTTCTACAAAAAAGGTTTTGAGAACTATCTCGAATCTTTGCTTCGTTTTTGAAATATATGTAAAAAACCAAAAAGGGTGCTTTTGCACCCCCTTCTAAAAAATGCAACCTCCAATTTAATAGAGTAAGTTAGGGTATTGTGGTATACATGTTTTTATTTTTGACTTAACAGACAAAGTAGTGACACGAATGCTTCCAAATTTTGTAGATGTTAACACGAACATATAAGCTACTACGTTAACTGTTTTTGTCGGATTCTAACAGTAACTTACAAAGATTTTGACAAAATAATGATATGACCTCGAAATCGCCACTTTTGAAAAGTAGTGGGTAATGTGGTACACCCTTAATGTCTAATGTGGTATACTATACCAAGTGCTCTTCCGAATGTCTTGAAGGCAAATTTCATAATTCCTCATAGTACAAGTGGGTCTCTGCATATCTTTCGGGTCCCATTTTCTAGTTTCACCTTTTTTAGACATTTTAACAAAAGATTATTGCCAAACCACAAATTTCAGTTGTCGCGGGTATAAACTTTAAGGTAGGGTAATGTGGTATACCATATTCCATTAGGAATACTATACCACATTAGCCCACTCCTAGTATACCACAATAGCCGAAACTCTATATTTTTACAAAAAATACAACACAATTTAAAATGAATACTTTTAAACAAAACTAAGAATTAAGTAACGTTAATGATTAATATATTCTTCCGTTGCATTGAAAAATTGCTTTGGAACACAATTTTTCAAAGCGCACAAACACTTTTTGTTCCACCCAAAAAAAAACTCAGCTCTACACAATTACGGTTTTAAACAATTTGGTCGAATTAATGAACGATTTTTGGGTTGTTTAAGTACACATTACTACTTTTATTTAAATCACGGCCCACTGAATCAAGAACCGTTGTAGAAGCATGCTTGGTTTTTGAAATAACTGCCTATACCACATTACCCGCATATACCACATTACCCCAACTTACTCTAGCACTCCGCGGTTTTCTCATCTTCAATAACCCCTTTGATGATTCTTACAATAAAATCCCATGAGCGTCTTACTTCCTTATTGCCCTGTTTTTTAGGACATAATCAATAGCCTATTAATTTAAAACTGAATGAGATGCATACTGCCACTCAAATTTACCATTTCTTATCATTTTTCTTGGTTTTTGTCCGAAAGTGTTTTTTTTGGTACTACATGACAAAATTAACATTCCTTGCACCTAGTACCAAGTCGGCCAAATCACCCTATCTGTTCAATCTGTAAGCCTGGAAGCATTTAAAAATTTCCGGGGCTTACCTTATTAAAAATCATGAGTTCGAATATTTTGACGAATGTGAAATTTGGCTATTGGGCCAAAACTCCGAAAAATTATCAGAAATGTTAAATTAGAAATGGGTATGGGTGATTCTCTGCCAGCTGTGATTCTTTTTTTTCAATTTTGAAAAACTAAAAGTCAATGGAAACAATAATTTCTTTGTTTTTGTGGCTTTTTTTAACCATTTTTTTGTTGAGATTCTTGATTGCCTCTTGACATTTCTTATTATTTAGTTTTTATTGCACAAAAAAAATTCAATTTGGATTTTTCAAAGAAGTGCTAGCCTTCTTGAAAAGAAAATTAGCAGAAAGTATAAATTGTAAGAAATTATTAAATTAAAGTTCAATAAGGATTTAAGTGCCACGGTAATTTCATTCACGGGACTGACTCTGACATTGAGACTGTTTATATAACCTCACTTCTCAATGCAAAGAAAATTTTAACTTATGCCGTTAAAAGGAATCACAACAAAAACATAAATGTTAAAAAAGGAGCCAAGTTCTTATGTGTACAAGAAACCTGTGCGTAAATAGTCAGCCCAAAAAAGTAATGAGATCTTAAATATATGCCAAGTTTTAAGTTCATGAAGTTTGATATCAAATATCTTAAGTAGAGTAATATCGAAACAATTCCAAATCATGACAGAAATTTGGTAATTAATGATTACTGATTAAAATTTGGTGGGTTCACTGGTCAAGTTTTCATACATTTTAAATTTGTGATTAAGTAAGTATTTAAGAGAAAACTTGCCAAGTAAATCCACCAAATTTTAATCAGTAATCATTAATTACCAAATTTCTGTCATGATTTGGAATTGTTTCGATACTACTCTACTTAAGATATTTGATATTAAACTTCATGAACTTAAAACTTGGCATATATTTTAGATCTCATAACTTTTTTTGGCTGACTTTTTACGCACAGATTTCTTGTACACAAAAGAACTTGGCTCCTTTTTTAACATTTATGTTTTTGTTGTGATTTCAATCCTTTTTGCAAAGATTTATTTTCCCAGGTGAAAGCCAAGCCCTACCGCTCTACAAAGTTTCATAATTCTACGACAACCGAAAGTGCTCCATGCAAATAATAGCAATTCTGATAAAGTGGGTGGATGGCACCCCCCCTGAATGGACAATTCCAAATTTCCGATTTTTTTCCTTTCTAAGTACTTCAAATCTTACCAACCTACCAATTTTCATCGTTCTACAACAATCGGAAATGCTTCATATAGTTTATAAGAATTTTTAATAATGTGGGTCGATGCCACGCCCCCTGAACTGAAACTTCCAATTTTTCGATTTTTTTCTTCTAAGTACTTCAAGGCATACCGACCTACCAATTTTCATCGTTCTACAACAATTGGAAGTGCTCCATATAATTTATAAGAATTTTTAAGAATGTGGGTGGATGCCACGCCCCCTGTATTGAAAATTCCAAATTTTTCAATTTTATTCTTTCTAAGTACCTCAAACCCTACCAACTTACCAATTTTCATTGTTCTACAGCAATCGGAAAGGCTCCATATAATTTATAGAATATTTTAGAAAGTGGGTGGATGCCACGCCCCCTGAATAGAAAATTGCAGATTTTCGATTTTTTCCTTTGTATGTACCACAAGGCCTACCGTTGTGCGAAATTTCAAGTCTCTACGATGTCGGGAAGTGCTCCATAATTTTGATGATCTGTCAGTGAGTCAGTCAGTCAGTGAGTCAGTGAGTCAGTGAGTCAGTCAGTTACGGTTTTTGCGATTTTTGAAGTCCTATATCTTGGGAACTACTAATGCTAAAGAGTTGAAATTTGGTGAGCCACCTGTGTTTGATCAGTTTAACAAATACTCCGAATTTGAAGTTTCTGACTTTATTGGTACTAAAGTTAGAGGGTGGGCGGTTGAAAATTGCCTGAGATTGTTCCTGTAAAAAGGGGGTAGTGCCCCCAACTTGGCTGGGCACTACCGTGCCCTTTAATATTTTTCTTATGATGAAGAAGCTGGTGAATTGTCAAAATATTGTCCATCTCCCATCTGTCAAGCCATTAATTGATGAATTCTATTGAAGTATGGCTAAGATGTCGCTGGATGAAGAACTCTAAAAATTCGTTAATAGCTAGTCAGTTTCTATATTCCAATAGATAACAACCTTTATGAGTTTTCTGCCAGACCATTTTTTTAATATTTAAAAAACCATTAAAAAAACATAAAAAATGGCCTGGCAGAAAACTTATAAAGGTTGGATTGTTAAAAAAAAAATCTAATCTATCAGCCTTACAAGAATTTCAACCCCGATATTTATCAATTTTGACGATTTGAAGCGGCCTTGGCAATGTACGAAAATTGAAATTTATAATAATTTATTTCATTTATTATTATACCTCCATAATTTCAACAAAATCAGTTAAGTGGTTGATTTTTTTGTAGTTATTTCAGCTGATTCATCTCCCATACAAAATGCAGCACTTTGGGGCGCGTTCCAGTACTATTGGAGGTTATTCTGGTGGCCGCCAGTTCTATTTACTTACAATTATTTAAGTACTATTACAGCTACAGCTGTTATTGCGTTACTGTATTAGTAGTAATACTTGTGATGTGCTTTTTGCTTTCCAGTCGAGGTTATGCTTGCCGGTCTTGCCAGGGTCGTCCCAAAGAAAACACGAAACTCCAGAGGAAAAGGTCTTGAAACCATTATTACGAAAATCTTTATTGAAAACAACTCTTATATTTATAACACACAATATTCTGTTGCTATAGCTTGCTGGTACTTCGATTAGTTCTAGTACCGGGACCATTGTACCATTGAGATCCGATTGAGGTGATGGGGGCCACCACATCACCACCCCTTCTAACCTAACCTAACCTAACCTAGTACCGGGACGATTTACAAGTGTTTCTGGATTCTGGTCTTGCTCTCTTATAACGGTTACACAGGTTTCTGATGACTCAGTCCTAGTCCTGGCATTTGGTCTGGGGTAATGTACCTTGTGATGGTTGTGCCTTTAAAACTGGTCTTGTTGTTCTAACGTTAGGTTTGGGTATTATGATTTTATAAAAAAAAAAACAGCAGACTGAAACGCTCTGGTACATCAGCAGGTACTGCGCCCCTGGTGGCACTCAAAACAGCAGGCTAACACGCTCGGGTACATTAGCAGGTACTACACCTCTGGTAGCACTCAAAACAGCAGGCGAAAACGCTCTGGTACATCAGCAGGTACTACTCCCCTGGTGGCACTCAAAACAGCAAGCTAGAACGCTCTGGTACATCAGCAGGAACTACGCCCTTGGTGGCCCTTTAAGTAGCAGGCTAAAACGCTCTGGTAAATTAGCAAGTACCGGAGCCCCTGGTGGTAATAAGGACGTTTGACTTCGAACTAAGACCCCTTACCACTGGGGGGGGGGGGGAGCTTTAGTAAGAAATAGTTGGGCAATCTCTCCTACCTAACTTTCAACGAAACCCTTTACCACTGGTGGAGGGAAGCTTCGAGAAAGCAATAAAGCTATATGACCAAATCGTCTCAAATTGTCTGCTACTGGAAGATATGGTTTAATGAAACCAAATTCACTATTGTCGTCTGACTTATCGTATGACCGAAGGGGTGGTTTTCGTTCACCCAAGCAGATTCTCATGTTACATTGTCAGTAAAGACTGAATGTGAACTGTAAAAGTGATGAACGAAAAATGATAATGATAGATTTTGCTGAGACGTCACGTGTCCATAGTGAGTGTGAATTGAATGTAGTGAAGTACGACTATCACTTGTAATTAAAATAATACGAAAGTAAAAGAATAAGTTAGCATGGAAGGCTTCCTTATATAGATACTTACCTTTTATTACTACCAAAAGTCATTGCAATATTTGAAATGATAGTTGAATCTTAATATTTCAAAAAATGCGCAGAGTTTAAATAATCTACTTTTGTTTAATAACTTTCTTTAAAAAGAAAAACATATTTAAAAAATTCATATTTCTTTTTTAATAAATTAAATTTTATTTGTTTTAAGACAAGATTAAAACTCATGTTTTTAAGTCTGATAGCACATTTTGATTTTGGCAAATTAAATTTCCTCATTGATCTTTTTTGGAATGGCTGCCATTTATTTTGAAACTTTTTGTAGTTTTCTCATCTTCAAATAAATTATAATTTATGTTAAGAAAACTAAAAGAGATAAATATATAGAAAGCAGGTAAACAAACCTTTCTTGTGGGTATCATACAGAACAACCCATCCTGATTTAGCATTCAACACTTTGTACGTTTTCAAGGCCTCTAGTTTTAAACAAAGTCCTCTACTGGTGATATTTGCAATGTATATTACTACCTTCTCTTGACTTGCATTAGTTTTAATTGACTAAATTTTTTTTTGTAAAAAAGAAAAACTTAATATATGTTAAGGGCTTAAGAAAAAACCAGAAACCTACCTTGAATTTCCAGGTTAGACCAATTTGGGGTGTAATTCTTTCACTAAACAAATATCCAGATTGGAGATTAACTTCCATAACTGTTAAGTGATTTGTATTATTATTTCTCACACCACGTGCCACACACACCTCAAAAATAGCTAATGAAATCGTAGATCTCAGTGTGGTTATATTGACAGAATAATCCGATGATGATTGATTTTCTAGCACCAAATTGTATCGGTATTTGACATCTACAACAGCAAAACCATATCCTTCAGTTTGAAGATGTATCCTTCGAGATTTATCAGAAAGCTTTTGAAATGATTAGTTGTACGAAAAAAATATTTGAAAACTGCAATAAACTCACCTTAAGTGTTTGTAGAACTTGAGAATTCTCGGAATTTACTTGAAAATTTCCAGATCCATTTTGATCATCTTGAATGGAAGTTCTAAGGTTTTTTCTACTTAAATTTAAATCTTCAACAAATACAATCATTGCATGCAGAGCTATCATATGATTTAAAGATGATTTGCCACTTTCTGATACAATTAATCCCCTAACGATGTGAAGCAGATTTTGTCTGGGTTTCTTTTGTGATTCAAAAAGATTCAGCAAACAGTCGGCAGTTGTTTCGAGATGTGATTGCAATGTGTCTGACTTATTCCAAGACATTTGTTTACCTATTTGATGGAAAAGGTGAATTAATTCTCAATTATAATTTAAAGTCGCCATTAAATAAGGAACACATTTAGCTTATTCACACTCTTTTAAATTCAAAATCGCCATTAAAAATGGGAAATTCACAAATTTTATATGAAATTTTATAAATTTCCCTTTTTTCATAGTGACCTTATACTGGACACAAAAATTTCCATTCAAATTTTGTAAATTTCCCTTTCAAAGTAGGGACTTAAAATTTTAATGGAAAATTATTAAATTGGGAGGTCAATACTAGAAAATATTACTTGGCAAAAGATTATCTGTGGTTAAATTCCTTAAAAAATCTCCAGCCTTTTCATGTCTTCCCAGGAGTAACACATATGTTGAGAAAACCGAAATTGACGTCTCTCTCAATCGGCCAGACATTTCATACAAATACATAAGACCTTTTGTAATAACTTGAATATGTGTACTTCTCCAGTGCTGCAAAGAAATCGAAACTTAATAGAATTTAAAGAATTTTTGAAATATATAAAAAGCAAATGTAACACCTTACATCATCCATTAAAAACACCATTAGACTAAAAGCTGTATGTTCAATATCTTCTTTTAAACCGCCTCTCGATTTAAAACAACCATTTGCTTGTTGTCTGAGTTTTAAATAATCTAAACCTCTCTCAAATACTTTAGAGTCTACATGAATGAAATTCTTTGACTCTTTGAGACCCCACAATGCAAAGGCCGTATGCCAAATGTCACCACTTCTTTCTGTTTCTCGATCAAAGAGTCCAAAAGAACCATCCACATGATTGAAGCACTGCTGACTTTGATAGCCTATTTCTAGATTAAGTCTTATTTTGTTTTCTAGACTTGGAAAGGTGTAATTAAGGGCCTGGAAAAGAAATATGTATGAGCACCTGCATTTGTCCTTCTAAGGCTCAGTTTTTCAGTGCGAAATCATCGAAGTTTTGGGGTTAAAAAGGAGTTAAAACATAATTTCTCAGTGAATTCAGATTCCCGGTTACTATCAAATTTCTTGAGTTCACTCATGGACTGTCAGATATTTCTATCAAAACTGACTGCAACTGCAAAAGTGGCACCATCTCAATTTCAATAGCAAAATTGCAATATACAAAGTGTTTCACATCGACTATAATAAATTTGTGACAGCTGAAACTTTCACTTAAAAACTGTTTCTGAGTTAACTCGGATTTAATTTATTTCAGGATTAGCTAACTCCGATTTAACTGAGAGCTAATTCAACACTGAAAAACTGGCCCTAATACTCACAACAAACCTTTAGATACTTCAAAACTAGCAAGTTTGAAATGATAAACCTCATATTGTCTTCACCGTTTCCATACGGAACACGTGCCAACTTCTGGATGCTTCTCAAAAGAGGCCGAAATATATCACCAACTATTGAAATCTCAACTCGTTGGGATACAGCGTTTTCGGGAATATCAACTGTGATTGTATCTTCTTGTATACCTTCTTCTGGTAAATGCACCAAATAGGTCTTTGAAATTTCATTGGGAATGCCTTCTGATTTGACGTTTAGGATTTTTTGGACTGCATCACTTGCCAATGATGGTGCAATTGCTTTGACAGTAATATTAAATTGTCCCGACTTAAGAGGCTTCATGAATATCTTAATTTTTGCTCTTTTACCCGCAGGTACACGTCTTGAGATTCCTTCTTTAGGCATTGAGGCATTGTCTGGTCGTTTAAAAATCTCAATTTGCTCACTATCTTTTTCGATTATCACATTTGTCAAAGCTTCTTGCCCCAAATAATTACTTATGTATATAGGCACCTCGAATGTTTCACCTGACATGAACAAAAATATTCAAAATATTTCTTTAATTTTGAGCTGAATATAGAGCCTTTTCCTTACCTTCTGTGACTAAGTTTGGTAAATCAATTGAAACGAAAAATTCCTGAAAGACTTTCAAATTGGTTGCATTTTGTGTTAGAGTTAGCCCAGTTTTTGGATTCAGTGAGAATCCGGTGATTGCCCAAGATGTAATCGAATCCGGGACGGTTTCCAGTAAATTTAACCCACCTGCTGGGGTTCTTAATTTTAAATTTTCATTTGAGTTTTTTCATTCATTTGACATTACACAATCACATATAATGTAAATCAGCTTACCTCTCGAAATCCTTATATAACCAACTTTCAGAGAAAATTCTTCGAATACGTGGAAAATCTAAAGAAGGTTTATCAAATGGTCCTGGAAAAATTGGTGTAGTTCCAAAAACTTCAATTAAGGTATCATCAGTTCCTCCAAATCCTAAATATATCAAAATAATTTTAAAATCTCCTTTTATGTACAAGTTGGCATAGTTTTAAAGGCAATTTTTTGTATACTCGATCCAATTTCTGTAACTGCATTCGAAAAGGTTATGAGACCTGCTCTAATGCCAGGAAAAGTATTGGCAACAAAACTTGAAGCATCGTAATTTCGAAGTTTTGTGTAGAAATGATCCTCAGTTAAACCATCTACATCATTGAGGCTTTGTAATATTCTATGATCAAGTCCCATTAAGCCAACATAGGAACCTTCATCTGTTGTTACGTTAATGCTTACCGATGATCCAGGCTTTGCTTCGTTGTCTGCTGTTATTTCGATCTGAAAAATATGATAAATTTTAAACGATAAGATAATGTACAAGTCTGAGATAATAACTATAACTATTTCTACCAGCAGATGTGGATGTCATTTAATCACAATCTAAAATAGCTGAAGATACTGAATCACAATCTGAGATAGCAGACTTCACTATTTCTATTTCTAGTAGCAAAAGTCACTTAATCACAATATGAGATAGTAGACATCATTATTTTTGCTAGCAGACATCACAAAATCACAATCTGAGATATCAGATGTCACTAAATCACAATCTGAGATAGCAGACATAACTATTTCTTCTAGCAGACGTCGCTAAATCACAATCTCAGATATCAGATATCACTATTTCTACTAGCAAAAGTCACTTAATCATAATATGAGATAGTAGACGTCACTAAATCACAGTCTGAGAAAACAGATGTCAATATTGTAACTAAATCACAATCTGAGATATCAGAATTCCTTATTTCTACTAGTAGAAATCACTTAATCACAATCTGACGAAACAGATGTCACTAAAACACAATCTGAGATAGCAGACATCACTATTTCTACAAACAAACGTCTCTTAATCATAATCTGAAATAGTAGACGTCCCTATTTCTGCTAGCAGACATCACAAAATCAAAAACAAACCACAAATAGCTGATTTCACTAAATTACACTACTCACTTAGACGTCACTATTTCTACTGAAAAATGTCACTAAATCACAATCTGAGATATCAGATGTCACTAAATCAAATTCTGAGATAGTAGACTTCACTATTTCTACTAGCAGACGTCGCTCAATCACAATCTGTGATAGCAGACATCACTATTTCTACTAGCAAAAGTCACTTAATCATATGAGATGTCACTATTACTATCACTAAATCACAGTCTGAGAAAGCAGATGTCATTATTTTAATGAGCAGATGTCACTAAAACAGAATCTGAGAAATCAAACGTCCCTATTTTTATTGACAAAAGTCACTAAATAACAATCTGTGATATCAAATTTCACTAAATCACATTCAGAGATAGCCGACATCACTATTTCTACTAGCAGGCGTCACTAAATCACAGTCTGAGATATCAAATATCACTATTTCTACTAGCAAAAGTCACCTAATCATAGTAGATAGTAGACGTCACTATTTCTGCTAGCAGACATAACAAAATCACAATATGAGATAGCAGATGTCACTAAATCACATTCTGAGAAAACAGATGTCAATATTTTTACTAGAAGATGTAACTTAATCAAAATCTGAGATATCAGACGTCCCTATTTCTTCTAGCAGAAATCACTTAATCACAATCTAAGTTAGCAGATGTCACTAAATCCCAATCTGAGATAGTAGACGTCACTATTTTGCCTAGCAGACATCACAAAATCACAATCCGAGATAGCAAGATGCCACTAAATCACTGTCTGAGATAGCAGATGTCCCTTTTTCCACTAGCACACGTCACTAAATCACAATCTGAGATATCAGGCATCACTATTTCTAGTTGCAAATGTCACTAATTCACAATCTGAAATAGCAGATGTCACTAAATCATAGTCTGAGATAGGAGACATCACTATTTCCCCCAACAGACGTCTCTTAATCACAATCTTTGATATCAGATGTCACCATATCACAGTTTGAACCGGATGTTCCGTCTTCTTCGTTCCGTCAAGCCTGGGGACTGAGATTTAAAAACTCTCCGAGCCAATGTAGGCTTTTTTATGTTTTTTGATTGCAAAAGAAGTTTTCCATATTTAAGGGAATTCTATTGGAGATAGAAATAAGCTGAAGATTTTTGAAAGAAGGCAAAGGAATGAAATTGCAAGGAGCCCATCCAGGACTAAGTATAAGCTTATCTTTATTACACATCTGCTAGATATATCTTTAGGTATCTAGTACTACAAAAATGTTTAAAATAATACTTACCGAATTTTGAAACGCTCTCTTTATGTAAACATCCTTCAATTGTCCAGCAAAAATTCTTTGCTTAACACGATGGGCGTAAATTGTAATTTTTGGAACCATTTCATAAGTGACAGTGAAACGAAAAAAATACGTTTCAAGGTTTTCTGGTACCTATAATCGTGGGAAATAAAAGATGGATTTTTAATGTTGATAAACAAAAAACTGCAATTATCACAGGTTTACAAAAATATCAGTTAACTTTTGGAAATTTTTTGTTGCTGAACATAAATCAGTTTTCTATCAGGTTGGATATTCAAAATTCAAAAACCTGAGCTGATTGCAGAAAACGAATAAAATAATTGAATTCAAACCCAAAAATTACTTTTACTTCTTGATAAAAAAACCCCTGAAACCTGCGTTATTTTTTTCTAACTTACCTCTATATATTCCGATCGAATTATATCTCCTCTTGATACAATTTCATATGAAAAATTTTCAATCGGATCCGAGCTTTTGAGTTTTACTTCAAGCTCTTTACCTACTTCAGGACTTTTGTATAAAGAAAGTGATATAATAAAGAAACTTCTAAAAAGATGTTAATTATAAAAAATAAACCTCTCTGTTAAAATATCCAAATAAAAGGTGTCCTCATTCTGCCTGATCAACTCTGGATGGGACCTCACTCCTTCATATTCTGCAATCAATTTACATTCGGAAAAATTTTTATTTTCTATTTGTATATTTGCATAGTCTTTTCCAATTTCATGGATGAATTCACTTTTCATAGATTCCGAACCCGAAGTCAATTGTTCAGAAACGCTCTTGCATTCAACCATAATTTTAACTGTAGATTTAGGGCTCTCAATTGGTTTATCCTCTAAGTCTATGATTGAAATTTGTACCTAAGGAACAAACAAAAACAACAAAATATAAGAAATTCAAATTATAATGCAGAAAACCTACCTGAAACTTGATGACTTTATCGGGATCAAAAACTTTTGGTGTTTGAAGTTTAATTTTATAAAGTTGACTATGTACAGCAATTTCAACTTCATGTGTAGACTTTTGCTTGGTTAAGGCTTCACTTACTATAGCCTTTACATTGAATTTGTAAAGAATTACAGATGATGCTTTGTTTACATTTTTGTTTTCAATATTCAAATCATTTTTCATATCTAAATTGAATGTGATATTTTCATTGATTTGTGATATTCTTTTGAATATTGGATGTTTGTCTCCATAAGCTGCATATGTATTCTCCAGAAGGATTGTTATATTTCCTTTGACTGGTTCACCATAGAAATAGCTTAGCATAGAAAATCTAATTAAAAATTTATTGATTCAAGTGAAAACTCAAAACTAGAGATTTGTGTCATTATTCATGCCATTTCGTACTTTTCATGTTGCAAGTAAGATCACTTCAGTATCTGCCTATTAAATTAGAAACTTCGCAGTATTTGCTGAGCCAGTTTTAATCAAATAACAAATTTTTGTCAAAATTTAGAGTTGTTTCGATATAACTCTACGATATGATATTAAACTTCATGGGTTGGTTCATATAGGGCTGACTTTTTAAAACAAATATTTTGTTTGCGGGATTTTGTGATTGACAGATTTAAGTTTTCTAGATTTACTACAAAAATTACATGAGACTATGTCTGTTCGTACCTACGGTCATAAACACCGAAATTCTACGAATTTTCAAGTACTGCCCAAAACTAAAAATTTCTAAGAATTCTAGTACAATTGTTTTTTTTTTTACTAACTTTTGACAAAATTTTGGACTAAGTTCGTGATTTTGGACAGACATGTTATTACATATCTGTTCGTATTCAATCATCAGTGGAGACTGCGTTGCACGAAGTGGAAGTCGTTACACAAATTGAGAAAAGTCTCGAACACAAAGAACACACCCTCGCCGCATTTTTGGACATTGAAGGGCGTTTAACAACGGAAAAACAGAGTCCATTAAATCTGCTCTGGAAGAGGTTGGGGTTGAGTCTGCCATTGTGGACTGGATTTATACTATATGCTCAATGGTAGAATCATAAGCTTGCAACTTGGAGATACGATTGTTGAGAAAACAGTTACAAGAGGTACTCCACAGGGAGGGGTGATCTCGCCTCTTCTTTGGGTTCTGGTTGTTAACAAAATTCTTACAAGATTTAGGAATCAGGGCATTAAAATTGTGGCCTATGCTGACGACATAGTAATCTTGATATCGGGTAAATATCTTGCCACCATCAAAGATATTATGGAATCCGCACTCAAAGAACTTTTTCCGTGGGCAGCACAAAACTTGAAGCTTGGAGTAATCCTTGATTCCAAGCGAACATGGAAACAGAACACAGAGGAAAGAATGAAAAGAGCACTCTGCGCTTTCTGTACATGCAAGAAAACCTTCGGTACACGGTGGGGCATGCGACCGCAATTCAGTAGATGTACAATGTACATGTCGATTGTTCGTCCCATACAAACCTATGGTTCTATCGTATGGTGGAAGGCTGTTGAAAAAGTTAGCAAAAACCTGAACAAGGTACAGAGACTAGCCTGTATAGGAATAACGGGGGCTCAGAGGTCTACCGCACAAGCAGGGTTGGAAATTATTTTAAATCTTCCGGCACTTGACGAATACATATGATGCACAGCAGCCAAAAGCGCACTTCGACTCAAAGAACTGGGCTCTTGGAAGCCCAACACCTATGGTCATGGGTCTATCCTCCAAAAGTATGACTGAGTGGCCGCACTTAATGTGACGACTGACTACATACCACCTATTATAGATTTTAATAAACACTTCTCTATTTTAATACCCGAAAGGCATGGCTGGGAACCCAACTCACTAACTAGGGAACAGGCTATCTCCTTCTACACCGATGGGTCAAAAATAGAAGAAGGAACGGGAGCTGGGGTGTTTTGTGAAGCTCTTAATATTAGATATTCGTTTAAACTCCCAGATGAGTGTAGTGTCTTTCAGGCTGAGATTTACGCTATTGGAAAAGCGGCAGAAATGGTACAAACGAAAAAACTGAGCTCGTTGGAGATCACATTTTTCGTGGACAGCCAAACTGCTATCAAAGCTTTAGCCAATGAGACTATAAGATCCAAGACTGTAGCAAAATGCCGAGGCAAACTGAATGATATTTGTAACAATAACCGAGTCAAACTCTGCTGAGTTCCTGGACATAGTGATAAAGAAGGGAATGATATAGCAGATGAACTGGCAAGGAAAGGGTCAGTATCAAATAAAAACAGTAGTAGCCAATTAGATGTGGGACTAAACATCCCGATCGGAGTGATTAAAACGAAAATAAACCTAATAACAAAAGAGCAAATCAATAAATCCTGGATGACTAGGAACGACTGCGTTATCTCTGGAAGTTTATGGCCTAGAATTAATGAAAAGGAATCTCAGTATATTTTATCACTGAGTAAATATAATATTAGAATCTTGATAGATGTACCTACTAACGGGCCATTGCGCCATTGGCACAATGGCCACTAGACTAGGTATATTCGCACCCGATTTCTGCAGGAGCTGTCAGGACGTAGAAGAAATAGAAACCATTAAACACCTGCTCTATGATTGTCCAAACCTCCAAACAAATCGACTCCGTTATTTTGTAAACAGGTTTGTTGGAGAACTGGACGATCTAGCGTAGGTCTCAAAGGTAAACATGGGAAAATTCATAGAAAACACAGGCTGGTTCGCAAACGAACCAGTCTATGTGAACCATTAGCTTAGGTGCATCTCTGCCTTCTTTTATAAGGGGATCACAATGGAACAAAAGGCCCCGTGTACGCAACAGCCTCTGTGCTGTGCACGCCCCTTTTAACCTAACCTAACCTAACCTATTCGTGTATTGTTCAAAACTACAAATTTCTGCGAATTTAATCCATACTTCTGTCGAACTTCATATACAAAATAAAATTGTACTAGAATTCTTAGAAATTCATAGTTTTGGGCAGTATACTGTATACACAAACTAGTACCTTTCAGTACTTTCTTGAACTGCTCTGAAAATATTTCCAAAAAACATATTTCAATCGATCAAATGCTGACCAAAAGATTTTTCAATTCAAAACCAGGTGGTTCTTCTGCTACAATATCTTTCAGTATAGAAAAATGCCATAAGACAATATTTAACCTAGTTCAATATTTCGAAATTGAAAATTGAAAAATTTTGAGTCTTAATCAAGGCCTTTGTCAGCCAAGTTTTCTCAGATCGTTACCAATAAAACTTTCTTAAATTCCAATTGGAAAAATATTCATATGAATGAATTACTTAACTGTGGACAAATGCCATGATATGACCCATGCCCCCATACCGAGAGCCGTATGAGACTATTCATTCTATAATTCTCTCTTTCAAAGTTGGTTCCTTTATGGAACTTTAGGGGCATTTCCTTCATATTTAAAAAAAAAATTCAGCACTCCATTTAATACCTCAAAAACCCTCAAAAGTTTCCTGGTGTTAAATCTTCAGTGTTGGCACACTCATGTATGCTTACCTTGATTCATCTTCATCTTAAAAATTCCAACCTTCCTCACAAATTTGGGTAGGAATATTGCAACGATTAATATTAGGGGAGATTTCCTAACAGTCAGACACTTTTTTTTGTTTAAGTCAATATTTAAAAAAAAAAGTATTCAGAGAATCGTTGTGAGCGTAAGGTAGCTTCATGTTTTGTGCTTCATTTTTATATATTAAAACTGAATAGTTTCATAATTGATTGGAGAAAAAGTTTTGAGTGCAATACTCTCACTGTGGGTACACCCGCACCAACAATAGTGAGACAGGTCCAACCCAACTGTGAGACATTCATAAAGAAAACTGTTTTATTTGTTTTTCGATACTTATTTATCAAAGTTTAAAAAAAATAGAATAAAAATCAAATCCATCAAATAATATCACAAAACACGACTTTTTTTCTCTAACGGTGAAAATTTACATTTTGACATTTCTTTCACACGATTTGAGTAAGATAAACTTCTTTCCTGACACACAAACAAAATCTGGATTAATCGATAGAATGTCTGTTAATAATATTTATGAGAAAACACTTGACGTGTTTCATCATATCTGTTCGGAGCTAATTGGAGTGTCTCATTTTTGGATCTGTCTCACTGTTGGGTAATCTCCCCAGCGTGAAGAGTTTTTTTGTTATTTTTTTTTTAATTTTGATAAGGGAAACAATTAGTTAAGTGATTAACTCACCCTGAGGCCACACAAGCGAGTGCTGGAAAGTGATTTGAGTATAGTAATATTAGTCATCAAATCACTCACTGCTCTAATCGATGATGTTTTTTATTCAAAAGGCGTGTTGATTTTTGTTGATTCGTTTGATTCGCAAAACAAAAAGAAAGCCATATTAATAATAATTGGTCAGTAATTGGTAAACAAAAATAACCTAGTGTTAGAAATTGGACAGGCATAGAAAATTTTTAATTGATAGTTAAAGTTCCTTAAGATTACGAGAGATTTTTGGCTCTTTGTCTGTGGGTTATTTGCAAAAACGTATAGATACCGCCTGAAAGATCTTTAAATCGTGATTAAATAAAAAAAATATGAAAATACGTTGCCATTAAGTGAGTTAAAAAGGGATATATAGAAAGGTGTTTACGTATTAATATAATAGATACAGTGAAAGCTCCAATAAGCAGAAAATCATCGTCCACCATTTTTTGTCCGGTTATGAGAATTGTCCGGCTAAGAAAAAGCTTGCCATTGTGCAACTTGCTTCCCTTGGCATCGCAAAATGAAAAGACTGTGAAAATAAACACCAGTGAACTTGTAAAATGCCAAAACGCGCTGGGAAAATAGAAATCATACACTTTTAACATAACCTCATTTTAGTTACTCAGGAAATTCCCTACTAAGCTTTCAATATAACATCAATCTGTTATTTTCAAAAATTTGACCAAAAATTAAAAAAAAATTATTAAAAATCAACAGGACAACTTACAATGGCATGCTATAGCTTTTTTTAAAGTCATGAATCCAGTCTCTAATATGTTTTTTAAATCAAGTTTTTATTGTAAATAGTTTTTGAAAAATAATTTTCAACCTTAAAAATTAGAACAAAAATAATAATGTTGTACGTTTGAAAATTATTTTTTTTTTTCAGAAACTATTTATAATATAAACTTGATTTAAGAAACATATAAGAGACTGGATTCATGGCTTTAAAAGAAGCTATAGCATGCCATTGTACGTGGTCCCGTTGTTTTTTAATATTTTTTTTCTATTTTGGGTCAAATTTTTAGAAAATGATCCCTCCTGCCTGAACGGGGGGAAATAGACCCCATCTCCAATATGATTTTTTTTTCGTCTCAATCTAATCTATAAGTTCTGATTTTTTTTTCGCGTGTTATAAGAATTTGATATCAAATTATGTCTTTTTTTGTACTTAGTGGAGCTCCTTTTTCCATTCTTCAGGGATCGGTCCAACTAACCCTTTCTACTAGGGCAAGTTGGATCACTTGGACTTAGTGCATTTGAGATGATCTTGTTCTTCTGCTATAAGGTACATATGTATTTTCAATTATTTCAAATTAATCAAGAAGCTGAAATTACATTCTTTCTAATCAACTCGGTTTCATTTTTGTGTTATAAATAGGTGAAAAGTTACGAGACTTCAAGCAAAAAGTTCCTCAACTAACCCCGCCCTACCCTTCTATTAAACCTTGCTTAGTGTAAGATTTTTAAATATTTGGTAGTAAATCGAACTAATTTTAGCATACTGACAATGAAATGATCTTCCTGTTCCATTTCGGAATGTCATTACTTTTGATTTGCTGGTATTGACCTTTAGACTCCAACGAGCGCAGTATAACTGTAGTTAAGTTCATTTGCAACATTTGCGAGGACTCCGCCAAAATAACGATGTCATCCACGTACATCAATGCTTTTATGTTGACACCAGTAAATGTGATTCCTCCAGGGAGAGCCGATGGAATGTCATCCAAAAAGAGTGAAAACAAAAGCGGGCTTAGTAGGCATCCTTGTTTGACTCCAGTTGTCGTTTGGAACCAGTTAGACAATACATTTCCGTCCCACACTGCTGTCCTATTATTTTCATAAAGGTGTTTAAGTATATCTAGCATTCTTGAAGAGATTCCTAAGCAGCTAAGTTTGTAAAAGAGCGCGTTCCTGTCGATTGAGTCGAATGTCGCTTTGAAATTGTTGAAAAATGCGTACAACTTCTTTCCCTTGTCGAGATATGATCTGGCAATACATGTCAGTGAGAAAATGTTATCAAACGTTGAATATTCTCCTGAAACCTGATTTATACTTGCTAAGCAAATTGTTTTGCTGCACCCAGCTTGTCAATCTTTCTAGGATAACGCCGGAAAATATTTTCATAACTGCGTTGATAAATGACATACCTCTGTAGTTATTGGCGTCATTAGCATCACCCTTTTTAAACAATGGGAAAATAATATTTTTACGGAAGCTTTCCGGCACCTGGGCCATTCTAAATATATAATTGTACGCGGCAGTTAGTTTTTCTATAACGCTTTCGGTGGCATTGATGAAAAACTCATATGGCACCCTGTCTTCCCCAGGAGCTTTGCTGACTTTAGCTCGGTGCATCACCTTAGTTACTTCATCAGCTGCGATATCACGATCAAGAGCATCATTTTCTAAGTATGGCAAGGCGTAAAAGATTTGGTTTGGGCCTGTCCGCGAGTTTAAAAGGCTTTCGAAGTGGTTTGATAAACGGCTTACATCAATTTTTATGTTTTTTGCGAAAGGAACATCATTATTTAGAGTACGCGCAAGCTTCCAAAAAGAACTACTGTCTCTTACTTCCGATAGCTTTTGCATAATATATTGAGAGTGATTCGCTTGCTTTCTTTTGCATATTCTTTTGTAGTCTTTGTTTGCTTCTTGATACATTCTTTTTGCATAACTTGAATTTGTCGTTCTCAGGAGTCTCAAGAATCCAAAAGATTTTGCCCTAGCTGTTTCACAGTCTGCGTCAAACCAGGGTTTTTTTCCATTTCCTTTTACGGGTTGACTGAAAGGATTTTGTGGCCTCTGATATACAAGCCACTAAAATATCAGTTCCGACACTCGAATTAAAAAGGTTTTTATCTACCGAATCCACTAAAATATCGAGGTTGCTTCTATACCTGTAAATGTGAGAGTTTTTCCATTGAAGTTTCGGTAGCAGTTTCATGGCACTGATATTTCTTTCTGATGTATTATCAGGGATTTTACAAAGAGTGGTAGGTGATCCGAATAAACAAGTTCTTCCACTTTTAAGTCTTTCACGCACTCCAACCATTTCCCACGCACCAGGCAATAGTCTATCGTTGAACAAGAGGTTCCTCTTATGAATGTAAAGTGTCCATTCGAATCGCTCTTAGCACGACCATTCAACAAAGTGAGTCCTATCGTTTTGCACATTTCTATTAACCTTCTTCCATTTCCATCAATTTTTGTGCCCATTGCCTCCCTTGTGGGATTCACTACTTCTGGCATAAATTCTGGTTCTAGTTGTAGTATCTGTGAGTCTCCTACCCTGCCGTTGCAGTCTCCGATTAGCATAAGATTTTCATGATGCATCTCCAAAAGAAAGTCGTACAGGCTAGAGAATTCTTCCATCCATTTGTTACAGTTTATATAAACTGGAACTATATAAAAATGTTCATTTTTGACTGTTAGTTATCTCAATTATACTTCTGTTCGTTTCGTTTATAATTCAATTTTTGTATACGAATGCATAAGTTCACTCAAAGTAGTGCCAAAAATCTCATGCGATCTTGCTTGTTGCCTTGAAAAAGTTTAACCAATGACTAAAAATGTTCTATGGTGCACCAATTTCTAAAACACGTTGACCTTTCTTGACCAATTAGTAGATGGCATATTATTTTTTGCGAGTATCCCAGATATGGGGTGCCAAATTCCCAAAGCCCTAAGAATGTTTTGCTTAAATTCCAGAAAAAACTGTGCATACTAGAAACTAGCATTTACATATGCTTAAGAGATGAGTAATGCAAAAAACTCATAGCTTTTCATTCGAGAAAGTTATCACCATAATGCTATGCCTCTGTTCGCTTACTTCTTAGTATGTACTTGAATTTTTTACCAATTATAATACGATTTTATTTTATTTTTAATCTTGATAAAACTTTGGGCTTAAATTCGTAGAAATGGCCAGTTTTGGGAAGTAGGTAAACGAACAGGGTAATTTTTTGTTACATTAAAAATCAAGTTCACAGCTTAAGTTAATGAGGTTAATTGACAACGCTATTTACATACATATGTATATGTGTGGTTGTTTCCAGAATTCAATAAGAAAAAAATTCTATAGGTACAAGTTAAAGATCAAAAATTGTATCGATAATGTGAAGTCTAATGCCATTAATAAAAAAAAATAATGAATAACCTTAACGACTTCCCAAAATATTTGCATTGTTTCCAAAAAAAAAACATTCAGCTGTCAGGTCTTGTTTATAAATAAAACCCAAACAGATTGCACTAATATTTGATTTGACGTAATTCCATATACGAATGATTGATTTTAAAACACCAGGTGCTTGAAAGAATCCATTTTTAAATTGTTTTCTTAACAAAATTGGTTAACATAAAGGTTTAGTGTTTTTTTTTAAATATCAATCTGCTAAATGAAACGTTGTAAAGATTAAAAAGAAAAGTTTGTGTAACTCTTAAATAATTAAAATATCCAATTATCATAAATCTTAAAATTAAACTGCAAATACATAAATAAAAACTTTTACTTATAAACAAAGAAGTTATACATACAAAATGGCATGAATATAATCAGTAGATACTCGTAGAAGGTCCCTGTTTAAATTTCTACGTCATTTAACTTGACAAAAACTCAACGTTGATAAGGATTTTGAAAATATTCATTCATAAATAATTGGTATACTTACTTAGCGCTTATTGCCAGAACTATCTTATTTTCAACAATAGCAACATTTGATTTTGTTGATATTTTCACCATAAACTTTGGCAGAACATATTTTGCAACCTGAAATCTCTTCTCTGCCGCAGTATCACCGCCAACCTCAACTTTAATCGTCCATTCACCTAAAATAGTAGAGTCAGATAGTTGAAATTCTCCCTTGAAAACACCTTGCACAAGCTTCACATTCGAGATGTATTTTATTAAATTATCTTGGCTGTCCTGTTAAAAAATAAAGTTTAACTGAGTTAGTAATAAGGTTTGCATTCACTTCAAATAACAACAACAACAAAAAAAAAGATGCTCACATAAATCAAAACAAATATCTTCTTATCAATTTGAGCTGGTCTCGTCAATTGGTCTATGCATATCACCCGAAATTCAACCAATTCCCCAAGATTGTACTTGGCCTTGTTGGTTTGAATAAACACCGAATGAGAATCATGTTCAAAATTGATATCAGATTCATCTTTGGTTATGATTCCTTTATATCCAAGAACCTCTAATTTTCCTCGTTTGCTATACAAAGTAGGCACCCGAAATTCGAATATCTCAATTGTATTTGGATGAACTTCAATTGTTCCTAAACCATGAATATACACGTGTTGACCAAAGTGACTTATTAGAGTTATGTTAAACCAGCAGGTCTGATGGAAATCACTTAATCCAACAGACACATGTAAAAGCGATTCCGACCGGACTGTTCCAGGTACAATAATTGTATAAAATCTGCGAAGATTGTAAATTTATTAACGCGAATCAATTAAAAAAAACACAAAACAATTAGTGATGTTAGAAATATGCACCGACCCTTCTTTCATTGATAGAGCTTCGCGTGAACAACTTAAAATTATTATCAAAACAACTAAATATCGAGGTGCTGACATTTTCAAACATGCGGAGTTAAAGTTGGACCACTTCAAGACACAGCTAAATAATGACTGATCTGAAGTAAATACACTTAAGATGATCATATACAAAACCGGCAAGTGAGCAACGATGACGTAACCTGGTATAACACTCAGCACAGCCAGTACGTAATTAACTTATTAGTTACTTGATTGTTTAGAATCACTTTTATACTACTTTGTATTGCATACTTTTATGCTTAAATAGGTTCTTTAATTTATTGTTTACTGGAGAGTAGTTTTAAGCGAAACAGTTGTTATTAGAGGAATTTAAAAAAAAATCAGTTAACTGAAGTAACACTCAAGACTGCACTGGAAGGTATTAGTTTAAGATAAAACAATATTTAAACCAACTAGCGCCAATCAACTAGATCAACAAAAAGAAAAACAAAACGATTATTTTGAATTACAAGAGCAATTCAGGGTAATTTTGTTAATTTGCACACTTGGGCGTATACGTACTTTTTCTTTTCAATTATATTGAGTAACGAACTTTTTCTTTCTTTGATTTTACTCGCACTCCTTAAAAACGATTTTTACTCTCAACTGAAATATTTGAAATATTATGATAGATATCATATCTGCATCTGCATCAAATTACCTAACTAACAAAATTGCTTCGCATTTCAGACATTAAAGTGTTATTTGTTTCTATAGTGCTCCTATAACCCCTCTGACGGAAATTATTTTGGATTATTACTGATTCCTTAAATATTTTCTAGTGCAAATTATATCAGCTTAATAGAAGCGATATACCAATGTTTCTTTAATTTCTCTATATTGCTGTTATGAAATGGTGACGGAGCTTTCGCTTCTATAGTCATCCTGTAAAATTATTATAGAATCTCTATGTTAGTTTCTGTTATTTCGTTTCTATATTGCTTGTATTGGTATGTTTAGGTGCAACCACAAACCATTTCTGCTATACTAGTGAAAACACAAAGCACTTCTGGTATATTAAAGATAAACCAGCATTTCTTTTTAATCGCAGATATATTCTTAGCCTTGTAATTTTTATAACTTAATTAATTTCTAATTAATTCTAAGATTGCACTTCAGATAAAAACTTTCAAGTAAAATATAATCAAATAAATAATCACCCCGATTACAATTAGACTCAATTTTGACTTTTGGCTTATAGTAAAATGTCAAAATTGAGTCTGATTCCTTCCGCAGCTCATTCGCCAAATTCTGTAATCGGAGCGATTATAAAATAAAAATATATATAAATAAATATAAATCAGTTGTGAAATATTTTTTTTTTTACTTTTTCCACCTTCTTCTATAAGACCTCTTAATTGAGTCCATTAAATGTTTTTCGGGCAGCTGAATTTACTCCATAAGGTCCAATAGGAGCTTAAAAAGTGCGCCTATTTAACTCTATGGACTTTTATATAGTGCTTATATGATTGCAAAAAATGATTATGAGAAGCTTCTTTGGATGATTATAGGGGTAAAATTGTTAGTTGGGTAATAACTTTCTAAGAATGATATTTATACTTTCAGGAATAAGAGAAAATATCGATGGGATTCTAGTATGAAATATTAGAGTTTCACTTGTTTCACTTACCTACTTACTTAGGTCCTCGGACGTTTTACATCTGTGAGGTTCATACAGCTTAAACTACTCCTACGTACCATCGTGTACAGTTTCTGGTGATGTACCTCAGCTCTCTCCAGCTCTTCCTCAGTTAAGCTAATTCCTCTTCGACCGTTCTTCGCTTAGTGCTTCTAGGTCGGCCTACTCCTCTACCCCACTGCGTGAGAGGGTTCATTGCATCGCTTGACTCGCAATGCGCTCTTGGTCTTTACGAAGCATATGTTCAATCCACTTCCACTTATGTTTTCGTATTATAGAGTTGGTGGTTTCCTGACCTGTCCTCAGAAAATCCTCAAGATGTTTGGCAGACATCTATTCAAGTACGTTTGCAGCTTTTTTGTGACAGCGGGTGTTACTTTCCCAGTGCTGCACCCATAAAGAAGCACGGATTCAACATTGGACCGGAACAGCCGTAGCTTGGTCTTAAGGCTTATAGAATTGTCACAGTCTTTGCTTTCCGGATTAAGCTGATAATATCTAGTACGGTCCCGCAATCAGTAGAGACTTACTTACTTACTTTTACTTTAGATGGCACTTACAGTCCAGGGTGGACTACGGCCTCAACTAACAAGCCTCTCCAGCCAGCTCGGTCCCTAGCTAGCTGCCTCCAGTTCCGCACTCCAAGTTGGTTGAGGTCGTTCTCCACTTGTGTGCGCCATCTAAGGCCGGGTCTTCCTCTGCTGCATAGACCATCAGGGGTAGATTCGAAGACTCGTCGGGCTGGTGCGTCGGTGTCCATACGCTCCACGTGTCCCAGCCATCTCAGCTGCTGTATTTTCAGCTTTTTGACTAGGTCGACGTCGCTGAAAAGGCCATAAAGCTCGTTGTTAAATCTTCTCCTCCATACTCCATCGATACATACTGGACCGAAGATCACCCGAAGAATTTTCCTTTCAAAGCACCCAAGCAGACTCTCATCCGTTTTTGACAGGGTCCATGCTTCTGCCCCATATAGCAGAACCGGGATGATGAGGGTCTTATATAAGGTCTCCTTGGTTCCTTGAGAGAGGGCTTTACTACTCATATGCCTTCTTAGCCCGAAGAAACAGTGGTTGGCAAGAGTAATTCTTCGTTTGATCTCTAGGTTAGGTTAGGTTAAGGTGGCTACCAGGAAAACTACTGACACACTTAGGTCAGAATAGGCCCATTGTGATACCACATAAAGACTGCGAGATGACCCTCGCTAATTAAACCAATTGGAGCTTTTAATAAAGCGATGGAGACTGTGAATTTTATTTAAATCACTGGGATCGTCAAAGAAAAAATTTCCTAAGTATATTTTACGTCTTTGAGAAAGAGCAGGGCATGAACAAAGAAGGTGTGGGATAGTTTCTTCCTCCTCCTCGTCCATGCAGCTTCTGCAGAAGTCATTTGAAAGAACGCCTAGTCTATTGGCGTGTTTGCCTATGAGGCAGTGTCCAGTTATGACACCAATTGTGGAGCTAATATGCAATCTACTAAGAGATAACAAACATTTCGATCGCTTCGGATCCAGTGTTGGAAAGATCCGTTTTGTCGCCAGACAAGTAGTGATACCTGTCCATCTGCTGTTTGTCATCAACATGGAATCTTGCTTAAGCATAAGTTTACAAGTAGCGATTGGTATTCCAATATTCACCCTCTCAGGTAATATTGGTGTAGTAGTTCCCTTCCTGGCGAGTTCATCGGCTTTACAGTTTCCTGGAATATCTCTGTGTCCCGGCACCCAGAAAAGGTGAATGTTGAACTGTTCTGCCATCTCCATTAGAGACGATCGACAATTTCGGGCAGTTACGGAGTTTGTATGAACAGAGCCTAGTGATTTAAGGGCTGCTTGGCTATCTGAGAAGATACGGATATTTAAAGTAGATATTACGTTTTCTTTGAGCCAAGAAAAAACTTCTTTTATCGCCAGGATTTCCGCTTGGAACACGCTACAATGATCAGGGAGACGGAAAGAGAGACTAATGTTTAGTCGTTTGATCTCTGCACTAATGTCATTTTGCGATGTAATAGTGGAACCCAGTTAGACAAAGTCCTTGATGACTTCGAAGTTGTACCTATCCATCGTAACGTTTTGGCCGAGTCGACGATGTTGAGATTCCTTTCTCCATGATATCATATACTTCGTCTTCTCAGTAGAGACAGTACTCCCAAAATATTGGAAACTCTCTACCATCTGTATTGGTTGTCCGGAAATATCTATTTGAGTAGTTGAGGAAGTTCCAAGGCTGATCCTTTTTTTTGCCGTATTGATCTTGAAACTATCGATTTCAGCATCGCTCTCTACCCTTGTTGTCATTCGATGGAGATCCATGATCTTATGATCCTATGAGAGAGTAAGCATACGTCATCCGCGTAGTCCAGATGTTTGAGGTGTGATTGCAGATTCCACTAAATTCCTTCATTTTCAGTCGACAAAGCTGCATGCAGCACATCACTTTATGCAGAACGTTACAGTTGGATCCATCATATGTAGCCTTAATAATAGCGATCAATTTATCCGGGATGCCCCTCTCTATTCACACTGTCAACCGCCTTTTCGAATTCGATTAACAGCAGGTGAAGTGGTGATCGATATTCAACGCAATGTTTGATTATGATCCGCAAGCTGCTGATGTGATCCACACAAGAAGATCCAGTGCAGAAACCTGCTTGTTCAGCGTCAAGCATGTCTTCTAGGTGGTCTTTTACTCACTCCAGAACGATTTTGGGTATCACTTTGGCTACAGAAGTCAGTACGCAAATTCCTCTACAGCTTTCGCATTGCGTAAGGTCTTCTTTCTTTGGTAGCTTGACAGTCATTCACTTTTTCCAATCCTCAGGAAAACCTTTTGTTTTCCAAGCTCTCTCAACGAGTGGTTGCAGGAGCTCACTCGATGTTGTTGTTGCTGCTCGTAAGAGCTCTGCGGGAAAACCCTCTAGTCCAACTGGTTTAACGTTCTTGAGTGATCTGATTGTCGTTAAGATTTCTTCTCTACTGAGGGATACAGTGCGTATGCGGGAATTTGTTACTACGGACTGGTCATTTTGTCTTGGGCTGACTTCGTTGATGAAAACGCGATTTAAAACCGCAGAAAAGTGCTCCTTCCATCTTTTGAGCTGGTCCTCATCCAAAACTAGCAGTGATCTGTCTATGTCCTTTATCAGGGGTTTTTTAAAGACTGCGACACCTTTAAGCTCTTTGATGTAGTACTTCGTGGCATAATGGTTAGTGCGATGAACTGTCATGCCGAAGGTGTGGGTACGATTCCCTGCCGTGCCACCTAAAAATAGAAATGTTTATATGAGGCACTGCCTCTTGCGAGGAACTGACAAATCCTAAAAGAGTATACTTGTCATGAATAAGTGCTTCTCATCTAGCCGTTCAGACTTGGCAGAAAACTGTAGGCCCCGTCAATTCCTGCCAACAACACGCACACATGAATGGTTGAGAGTTGTAAGTCACTAGGCCCTGGTTCTCCACGAGCTGTTGCGCCACCCAATTTATTTATTTATTTATTGTTAAAGCTCTTTGGTAAATCTGTAGACGACATGGTCCTTCTGTCACACCTACTTGCGACCTCTTCTACTTCTGTTGCCAATGCGTTGATATAGTTACGCTTATCACTTCTTTGCACGCTGCGGTGAACTTCTCTCATCTTCATGCGATACGCAGACTCTAGCTCGTCTTTCCCTGCTACTAGAGTTGCTAAAATACGAGCTTTAAGCTGTTGTCTTTCTTCGGTCCAAGTCCATGTTTCTTCGGAAAACCAGGCACTGCTTCTTCCTTGCGACTGACCGATTATACTTTCAGCACCTGATACTTAAACATTTTTCACAACACCCCAATGATTTTTGATGGAAGTAGGTTCCGTGCTACTGATTTCTCTTAATCCTTGTGAAAGGTGGTCCCCTAGTTATTAGCGGACTGCGGTATATCGATATTGAACTTGGGCATTCGGGTGTTGTCTTCGGATCTTTGAACTGCAGCTGTGCGTAATCTTAAGGTAGCAACTATCAGATGGATGGGTGGTAACGGTAAGTCTGCACTTGTAATGTTTCGAACGTCCTGAAAACCGCTTTTACATCGCCGAATGATTTGGTTGGAAGTTGCTTGTCTATCCATCGACACCCAACTGATTTTGTGACACATCTGGTGCTCAAACATGACTGATTGTTGCGCTACAGACCAAGTTCAGAGCAATCAATACCTTCCTGATCAAGCACGATGTAGGTCGCTAAAATTATCTTTAAAAAGTAATTTTTTTAGATTTTTCCTTCGGGTTATAATAAAATTAACAAAAAAATTAATTTCTATTGTAATTCGTATTTATTTTTTTTTTTAATTATTTCATTTATTTTATTATTTTTTTTATTCTTTTAATGATTTAAATTTCTTTTTTTCTATAGGCACTTTAAATTTGAATACATGTTATCGATAATATTATGCCTACTATCGATACTTCCTTTTTATATTTTTTGTTACAATTTAAATAAAATAAATGATAAGAAAGTGATAAAATATCATAAATATGAGGCTTTCAGGAACGGCTTTGATCATCTCAATTCGATGCTTCTATAGTTCTGTAAGGAATAAAAGTTTATAAATTAGATACTCTTAAAATAGAAAAATTAAGGCTCCCCCAAACCAAAACGAATTATTCGGAACGCCGACGCATTGTTTCCCATTGGTTTTGGGAAAAACCTTTAATTTCTTATTAATTATGATTATTACTCTTGAATATTGCCATTTAGCAAATTAAATTTAAAATTATTTTGTATCAATGTAGTAAGTAATTGATATTCTGCTTTTGGTGAAGTTAAAACATCCGCTTTTCTTTGAGCATTTGTTAACAGGAATAATTTTGTCTAAAAAGAAATGGTTATAATTTAATAATAGTGTAGGTAGGGTTATATTTATTATGAATTAAAGTTTTGATAAATTGTTTAAATCAAATTAAAAATGATTACCCCTGGAGTTCCATCAATAATCGACATAAGCTTTTCACCTTGACCTATTGCAAAATAAACTCGATAAGTTTTGTAGCCGGTATAATCTTTACCATTGCAGTCTCCTCTTGAAATTTGCAAAGCAAAAATAACACAAAAAACTACGAGTATTAAAAACTTCATTATTGTTTCACCGAAATAACTTAAATGAACTTCAGTTCCTCCATAACTACCCCTTTATTTATAATGGATGTATCTCGTTAAACCTACCATACCTACCCATCAAATAAAGTTTTTATCTTAAAATTTAATAATAAGTTGCTTCTTTCTACACTGCAAACAAAAAATAGTGGAATTTAATACGCTTAAAATAACACAATAGCCAATTTTGGGATCAATAAGGTGTGGAATTTTATTGAAATAATTAATATGTAAAATATTTTATTGTATAAATTTTTAACTATTTCTTATTCATTATTATGAAGCTTTTTGAAAACTCCCAATAATTTGTAAACACAAATGTAGCCTGACATTTAAACTATTTTTTGAAACCCATAACCATGAAGGTTTGATCTTTAAAACTGAAGTTTTGATTATTCCAATACAACCATATCAGGTGAAGTAGAAAATTACCTTGAAAACTTGTCAGCTGGGAAAGAATCCAACTACTCACTTTGGAAAGCTATAAAAACAATGAAAAAACCAAAGCTTCCAGTACCCCCGATTAAGAAAAGCCAAAACGAATGGGCTAAAAGTGACAAAGAGAAAGCGGCAGTATTCGCCGATTACCTGGAAGAAACATTTAAACCCTCCGATGGGCAAGCACTTATGAAAATATTAATATGAGTTTTAGCTCAAGTGAAAATTACAGAACCAGAAATGCTACGCTTGCTGAATTGAACAGAGAAATAAAGAAGCTCAAGTCTAATAAAGCTCCGGGGTATGACTTAATAACAGCGGAAATATTAAAAATGCTTCCTAATAAAGGATTAATTAACCTCCTTTATATAATAAATGCCGCTCTAAGGCTAGAATATGTTCCAAGCCAATGGAAAGTTGCGGAAGTCATAATGGTTTTGAAACCTGGCAAACCATCTCACGAAAAGAATTCTTACAGACCGATTTCGCTTCTTCCAATAATATCGAAAGTTTTTGAAAGAATACTACTCCTGCGCCTGCAGCCTATAATAGAAGAGAAACGATTAATACCTGAACATCAGTTCGGATTTAGAAGCAAGCATTCAACAATTGATCAAGTGCATAGAATAACTGACGTAATTGAGAGAGCTCTTGAAGAAAAGAAAATCTGTTCGACGGTCTTTTTGGATGTGTCGCAAGCGTTTGACAAGGTGTGGCACGAAGGCCTCAAATTCAAATTACGACAAGTTCTGCCTGAAGGACTTTATAAAATTCTTAACGAATATCTAGAAAACAGACTTTTTCGTGTAAGACACGGAAATGAATATTCTAATTTCAAAGAAATAGTGGCTGGGGTACCACAAGGTAGTGTTTTAGGTCCAGTTCTGTACCTTCTATTAACACGTGATATACCTCAAACAGAAGACACTTTCGTAGCAACGTTTGCTGATGATACTGCAATACTAGCAGTAGGCAAAACGATTAACGAAGCTACGATTAAATTACAAAATGCTCTTAATAATGTTAATGAGTGGACAAAAACATGGCGAATAGCGCTCAATGAACAAAAGTCAGTCCACGTGGACCTTACGTATAAAAAAATAAATAGATTGCCCGTCTTTCTTAATACCGGTCGTGTACCATTTGCGAATGAAGCAAAATTAAAATGGAAGCCGCACGTCAAAAAGAAATGCGAAGAATTAAAAAGTAAATTAAGAGATATGAACTGGCTACTCGGTAAATATCCCAAGCTTAGTATTGATAATAAGTTGATTTTATACAGGCAGGTACTTAAACCTGTCTGGACTTACGGTATACAACTCCGGGGGTTGTACCTGCGATACAAATTTAAATAACTTACAAACGTTTGAAAATAAATTGCTTAGGTCATTTGTAAATGCACCATGGTATATAAGAAACGAAGATCTTCACAGGGATCTCGGGATTCCAACGGTTCGAAACGAAATAAAGAGTTTCGCGCGAAAACATAGAAATCGGCTATTAGATCACGCTAATCCAACGATTATTGACATTCTTGACGAGTCGAATTTAGTACGCCGTCTGCAAAGAACAAAACCTTCCGACTTGGTGCGGTGAACGGAAAACCGCTTTAAAATCGCGGAATAAGCAGGAACTTTCACCGGAAAGTTACCTGCAACACGTTACTTAACTTCGTTAAAAATAAATTGCTAGATAAGTTTCAACTTAGTTGCAATCGGGAAGTGGAGGTGGTTTTAGTGTAGTAAGAATCTCACACTTCTATGAGCACGCGTTTTTCGGTCCTCATAGAGCCTGATGCAGGTTTTGCACCTACCCACGGAAAAAAAAAAAAAAAAAGGTTTATATTGTTTTTGATTAAGATAGCGGCAATCTCTGTCTGGAGACGGCAATGGTTGACAAACTTGTGACGCGTTTATATTAAATATATTAAACATGAAGCTTATAGCCTTCGTCCTTTGGGCCTAAGAAAATCACAACAAATTTGATTTTTTATTAATTTTCTAAAGTATCAAACCCACACATAATACTATACAAGTTCAAAATTTTTTGTTCAAACCGTTTTATTTGTTGTTTTGTGGCAGTTTTCTTCCTGGAACTTCAAGTTCTTCAAAATGAAACTAATATTTTCAGTTTCGATTTTTCTTTCAGTGTACCTTCAAATCATGAACCAACATCCGATTGTATATGCAATGTTTTAAGTCAAATATTTGTATGGTTCAAGGTTGTGATGATTATTGAATGAAGGATTTGCAAAATGTAGGTGAAATTTACTCATTTTTTTAAAAGCGTGATAACTAAAACGGGGAGGGTAATAAAATTATAACCCAAAAAAAAAACTTAGCACAAGTTTATATTGAACATGAGCACAAACAATTAAATAGCTTGCAAATATGTGGGCACATATTATAGAGGTACTTATATGTAAATATTTACAATTTTAGTTTTAGATGTTTATGTTCTAAGATAAAATATAAATTTTATTGTATAATAAATTATTAAGAAAGTTGTTAAAAGATCTTAAACTCATTTAAAATCATTTACTTCCTCGATTCTAAAAATAAGACTTTAAAGAAAGTAGAATAAGAAGTCAAGGTTTTCCATACTTTTTGTAATTTACTTGTAATTTACTTTTTATCAACAGTGTATTTAATACTGAAAGAGGCGTTTTTTTTTTCTAAGCACTCTGAGTAGAGCTTAAGCGATCGGAGTATGATCAGTACTCAGAGCTCTCCGATATTATTTTGAAACATATCTAGGCACTAAACTGTAATACTATTCGATATAAATCGGTCCATTCAACGCACCAAAATTTAGTACTCACTTATAATATTCATCTGAAAGCTGACCAATCAAAAAATTCAAAAATCTGAACTGAGATTTGATGTATTGAATGCGCCAATTTGAAAAAAGTGAACAAAAAGAGTGAAGTTGGATGCGCTCAGCTTTTTTCTTTATTCACTTGGTCTTTTTATTCAAAGTTTATAGAGCTTACTCCGAGCTAGCTCTGATTGAAAAAAGAAATACAAATTGAGCGCTCAGAGTGCTCTGAGGTTATAAAGAAACATAATTTTTTTTGACAGCTCAGTGCTATGCTTGGAACTTCAGAAGAAAAACGAATTATGAAACCTTAACACCCCTGCTCCACTATCATGGTTTATTATATCGCACTATACCAATTCAGAATAACCATTAACGATGACTTTGGAGAAGAATACATAAATTAGCATCGATCATAAACAAATACTAGTTTCCATTGTTTCTTAAAAGGATCTTTAGGAGTAACGCTCATGCCATCACTATATAAAATATATACGGTGGTTTTAGCGAAGAGGTAGGAAGAAGAAGCGGAGGAGAAAAGGATGACAGAAGAGGAGTAGAAACGACAGACAATGTATGTGTGCTGAACTATTTGGAGAACAGTGATGCCAGATGAGATTTCTAGAATCCCACCAAATTCCAAAAAAAATCCCACCATTTTTGTACTGGGAGGAAAAAAAAACCACCATAACCTTTTCTGCTACAAATATTTCCTAGATATAAAAAAAGAAGAATTTTGGCGCTGCACTCTTGGTACTTCATATTCGCAAAAGAAGTTTGTCATCTAATTGGTCAGTAATTGGTGAAGAAAGTCAACTTGTCCTAGAAATTAATCAGCCCTAGAAAACTTGTAATCAAGAGTTAAAGTTTCTTAAGGTCATGCACGATTTTTGCCACCTCATTTGTGGAATATTCACAAAAAATTTATACCGATCCGAAAGATCACTAGATCATGACAAGATCAACTATTTTCAATAATTGCTCAGTTAAACTTCGTTTCAAGGTTACAAAAAAAATGTCGGCATCTCAGTTGAAAGGTCACTTAACGGTTATAAAAGGTCAGCTAGTAGGTTTCATTGATTTTTGGTACCTCATTTGTGTGGTATTCACAAAAAAAATTATTTTTGAAAGTTTCTGTTTTTTAGTGCCAAATCATTATATGTCATAAAACTCGAAGATAGGCAGGTAATAGTGAATTGTGGTTTTTCCCACCAAAAAAGAGACCATTGAAATAATTTCCCACCATAAATCCCACTATGAATATTTTCCCACCATTTTTCCCACCAAAGGAATTTTTTCCAACCATTTTGGTTGGAAAAACCACCAATCTGGGAACACTGTTGGAGAACAGAAAGTTTGCTGGCTGACGAGAGGGACAAGCAAGTGACACTGTTTTGTTTATAGATTTAAAAATTTGACAAAAAATTATGGTGCAGGCGTTGGAGTAAGGAGGAGTGAAAAAAGGGCTCAGGAAAAGAGTGGGGGAGGTCTACGAAGGAACGGCGAGAAGAGTGAAATTGGCAGGGGTAATGGGGGAAATATTCTGGATGGAAAATGGAGTAAGGCATTGGTGCCCGATGAGCCCAATACTGTTCAACTTATTATGTTGGAGGCGTTGCGTTGGAGGAAAAAGGAGTGAGAGAAGGGCTCAGGGAATGACTGGGGGAGATCTACGAAGAAGGGGCGAGTAGAGTGAAATCTACAGTAGTGATGGGGGAAATATTCTGGACGGGAAAGGGAATAAGGCAGGGGTGCCCGATGAGCCCAATACTGTTCAATTTGTTGACGGCGGATATACAGAAGATGAACTGGGAAAAGGAAGCTGAGGAGAAGTAAAAGTGAGAGGAAGAAGAATACTTTGCTACTTGATGTTGTGGTAATGGTGAAAAACTGGAACTGAAGTATTTTGAGAGGAAATAAAATAAATTATAAATTTGGTGGCGCAATAGGCTCGTGGAGAACCAGGGCCTAGTAATTAACAACTCTCAACCATTCCTGTGTGCATGTTGTTGGCAGGGAGGATGAAAGGGATCTACAATTTTTTGCCAAGTCCGAACGGCTAGATGAGAAGCACTTATTCGTGAGAAGTATAATCTTGGAGGATTTGTCAGTTCCTCGTAAAAGGCAGTACCTCGGGAAAAATATTTCTGTTTTTAGTTGGCAACGGCTGGGAATCGAACACAGACCTTCGGCATGACAGTCCAACGCATTAACCATTATGCCGCGAGGTACTACTTTGAGAGGAAATGACTGGAAGTAAACGTGGGAAAGACAAAAGTGATGAGGTTCAGGAAAGGAGGAGGAAGAAACACAACAGTAAATTGGATTTGGAGGGGAAAGAAGATAGAAGAAGTGAAGGAATTTAAAAACCTGGCATATGTGTTCAAAAATAATGGGGGGCAGGAGGCACATATGAGGGACACATTAAAAATGGTAGCAGCAGCCATGAATGAGCATGGGGATTGGAAGGAGGGAGTTCAAGAAGGATTGACAAAAGAAGATGTGGCTTTTCAACACCCTGGTTTGGGTGGTGATGGGATATGTGGCGGAAGTATAAGGATGGGAGACAAGACAAGAAGTGGAAATGATGCAAGAGAGGTACCTCAAATGGGCGCTAGATGAGATGAAAGAGAGACAGAGAGATGGCCATGGGAGAGGATCACGATGGAAACAACGGAGAGAAGAATTGAATGGAAGGGTGGGAAAAGAAGACAGAGTGAATGGATACGAGGGAGCGAAAAGAGAAGGCAGGAGAGAGCAGGTGAAGGAATGAAGGGAAGAATCCAGAAACAACAGGCATAAAGAAGTAATAACAGAGGGGATCCCGCAATTTTGAAAGCGAGATGGAAGACACTCTTTCTTAAGAATGATAATTCACATCTGCAAGAAATACAAAAGAGAACATGAACGTAAAACAAGAACAAATGAGCGCTGTCAAAATAGGAAAAGTACTTAAAAAGTGTAAGTGGTGAGACTTCATTTTTTAGAAAAAATTAGGTCCCAGAAGTGAAAGTCCAACTCCAAGTTTAAAGAAGTTATTAAGTGACGTTTTCTATTTCAAATAATGGTTTTTGATACACAGACTATGATTTAGTAGAATCTGCTTCCTCAGTCAGCCTTAGTATATCAATGCATTATGAGTTTTCTATTAAATGACTCCAGTTGAATGTTAACATGGAAATTGTAAGAAATTGTACTGAACACAAACAAAAACAGAGATTAATAAATAAAAACAACCTCAGATGTGTTCAAATTTGTAGTTTAATTTGTAAATCCATGACCTAAAGAGCCTGTATCCAACCTATGATAAAATGGCGCCCAAGCAAGGAATTTTGTTTTGTTTCTATTTTGACGATTTGACACTGAGAAGCTACTTTTTCACCAGACTTTATCCTAAGAACGCTTTTATAAATATTTGACGGTCTTGCTATTGAATGGCTTCGTATAAATGGAAACAAACTCCAGACTTCTTCCATATCGTCCATAAGAAAGAAGAAGGAATAATTTGGAAGAGACAAAAGCAAGGAGGATCTATCAAGGACTTTATAGATTCTTTTTAGATGTTTGTAAAAAATTCACAACATCCACCGAACGGAGTATTGCTTACATGTTTTTCACGGAAGGATTTCAAATTCCCGTGGAACTGACAGCACTGATGGCCAAAGACAGGAATTCGTCAAAGCAGAAGAACCAAGCAAAAGACTAATTTTACCATGGAGTCTGCATCCCAACAAAAACCAACGACCAACTGGAAAACAGAATCTAAGGTCATCCTTCCAGAAATAATGCAAACCACACTCATTGTTGGCGCCAATAGCAATGATGACAGAAAAAACAACAATGCAATCGACCATTCCGACTCTTCTGATTCTTTCCTGAGCAGTCTACGATCCATCATTGATTCATTTTCCAACCGTTTTCGATTTGCTTTTGATCCATCTTCTAGCGTATTCGATATGCCTTTGATCCAACTGTAGTCTGCATTCTGTTTGTCTTCGACTCTCCTACGATGCGTATTTCATTCGCCTTTGATCTATCCATCCTTGAACTAACTTATAACCACTTTAGATCCATCTTCTACCCATCACCAATACGTATTTGATCCAGCTCCTATCTAACTTCAAGCCATTTTGGGTTTGATCCATCTCTAATCCAACTTCATTCCTTTTGCGGTTCATCTTCGATCCATCTTCAAACTATTTCCAAAATGTCTTTGATCCGTCTTAGGCAAAACTTTACTTCGACCCGTCTTAAGCAACACTTTAGGTAGGAATTTAAAAGGAAAATATTATTTTTCAGTGTTTCCACAAAAATTAACAGATTTGGTGATCCTGAGTTTGGTATATATGTAAGTGAGTCTGACTCTCACCGTCAGAATTTTGGGTGAAGCATTTAAATCGAACAGTAGAAGGAGTAAGAACATTTTTAATAAAAAAATTAAACTTTGACGTGCATTTATTTTATTTTTTGGTGTTGTGCCAGTCGTTAGAAAACTGTTCATAACTTATTAGTTTTTAAACGGATTTCAATAAAACATCTTTTATTCTATTCTGTACAGTTAAACGCTTATTTTGATGCATAAATCATATTTACGCAGAATACAAATGCTTCACATAATGTTCTATTAGAAAAAGTTGGGAGAAATTTTATTCTTCTTAAATTGCTAAAAAAGGTTTTAAAAATATCCCATGTTTTTGGCAATTCTATTTTAATAATTCTATATGAAGTTTGTCAATATTGGAGGTTATTTCGGGGGTAGAAATACAACTTAAATCTAAGTTGGTGACCTCTTACCCCTTGCAGGGGCGGTACCACGCCCACTTTTCTTCAATCTTGATTTATTAAGAAATCTGCTGCAGCGATATGGATGAAATTTTCATAATATATTAAAATGACTGGAGAAAAAATTTAAAAAATTCTGAAGTAAAATCCACCCACTGCCACGCCCACTTTTCTTATTTCCTTATTTCTCATAAACGGCTCCAACGATTTCAATGAAATTTTCAGTTTCTTATGACCGAGAAAAAAAAATGACATCGGTTTTAGTAATGTCACGTAAGCTAGTCAAGTACCTATTAAAAATAATCAACACTAACATTTTATTCAATTTTACAGCGAATAGTTTTTACTGATTATTATTGAACTAATTCGTAAATTTCCTTAAATATAAAAAATATCCCTTATAATGGAATTGTTATTTCTTCAGAAGACAATTCTCTCCACAGTTTGAACCTTGACAGACATCACAGAGTAAGGACTTTACTTCATAGAAATCTAAGGCACGTTTATGATTGTCATAAAAATCATAAACTTCAATCGGTACAGGCTTAAGATTTGCAACAGCATGGGATTTGACAGCATTGATTGGTACACAATGTTGTTTGGCACTAAGATTGTAAAAATATACAATTACAACACTTTCCGAATTTTTCGTTGAAACACGCTGTAAGTATGGGAAATTTAGTTAAAGTTAAGAATATACTAAATTTAAATAGCAATTTCTATACCTGAACTCCATGAACATCCTTGATACGATCAAAACTATCAGTATCAGCAATATATCCTGATGGCAATGACACTTCCATTATTGCCATATTGGACTCCGTCAGACCATTTCTTGGAATAAAATTTACACACGCATCCAATGATAGTTGATCTTTGAGTGATTCTTTGAGCACTGCAGTTATATTAAACCAAGGATCATCACTAGGTTTAACCAGATTATAATGGTATGATAGTTGAGCTAATGAAGAACCATTGCCTCTAGCTGTGATTTGCAGTTGATTTAAGGTCGTGGGGAGCTAGAAATATAAAAGTTCTATTATTCGTTTTTATAAAAAAGAGTTGGTATAACATACCACGTGTGTTTCCATCTTCAATGCAAACTCTGACTGAGACAATTGGACTTTCACTGTCCCAGAAATATCTTCACCATTGGAAAAATCAACATCAATAGTTCCCTCAGTGGCGGCAGATTTTTCAGCAAACCTTAGTAGAGCTTCGAAAGCAACAACAGTTGCCTGACTTGAAGAAAATCTACCATCTTCAGTTTGTTGTGATAGGAGCCATCTTATATTCGGCAGCACCAGCTGAGCTGATCCCTTGAAGAGTAATATCTGTACCATGTATCCAGTCATCTCGACATCTACTGACTTTGGTCTATACGATGACAATTCTACCCTGTCTGTAGTTCTCTTCCACCATTGAAGATCGTCTGCAATAAATCCTTCTTATAGCTCTAATTGATCCTTAGAAAACTGATAATCTTAATTCAAAACTACTACTTACCGCTTGCCAATTCATAAACATTAATTATCCTGCTGATAACAACTTCAGCTGGCTTAAGCGCAGAACCCCTACAAAGCGCATTGGTTGCAAGTGCCAAGGTGTAACCATCATTTGTCTTCGATTGCTCATCAGCCAAAAAGTGCATTCCCTTGTCAATTGTATCCTCGTATTGCTTAGAATATTCTTTATTTTCCAAAAACGCTAACAACACAAAACTCGTCAAACCCACGGCATCATCTTTGGATAAGCTATCAGTAGGCCTGCCATCTTCACGGAAGTCTCCCGATAAACTTTGTTTTCCATCCAAGAATCTCAAACCGGATTCAATAATTTTTGGATCGATATCAATGTACGGTGAAGCTCGAAGAAATGACCTGATGACAAAAGCTGTCAGCCAGGTACTTCCAGTCGGATCGGATTTGCCAAAAGCACTGTACGAACCATCATCATGTTTGAATTGTAATTCACGTTGGTAGCCAAGACGAAGTAGCTTCATACGATTATTGATAAAATCTTCATCATAACTTCGAACAGGACGATTTTCGAAATAATCTCCTCTGGTAAAACTAGGTCTTCCGAAATAAGGTTGAGCCTAAATAATGATTTTGAAAATTTCAAATATGTAAAAAACAAAACAAAGCAAAAATTGTGCAATAGCCAAACCTGCTTCAAATAGTTGATAATTAAGACGTTCGTAACAAAGAACACCATGTTCTCTTCAGCACATCCATCGGGCATATCTTCTTGCTGATCGAATTTTGTAATCATGGAACCCATAATATCTCCAACAACTGACAATTCGATAGATTCCGAGTCAGGAACTGCATCAGTTGGCAAATCAATGTCGAAATTTACACTTTTCTCATTGTATTCCATTAGATACATAAAAGCGGCTTTATTTACATTGATTCGGACTCCTTCTGGTTCTACACGAAGAGTCTGTTGGAATTTATCGCTAGCCAGAGGGCTATTGGCTGTGATGTTCAATGCAATATCTCCAATTTTATTAGGTCGAATCAAAAACGAGATGGTCAAACTGCTGTTCGATGGAATTGAGATATATTTTGTACAATTGGCTTCTTCTGTTATTTCGTTAATGACATCGATAACATCAAATTCATTGTCAGAATTTTGCAATGATACTTCAACATCGAGATCATCAACAAAGAAATTTGAAATTTTCACTGGAATTGCTATTATTTCACCTGAAATATATTTCATAGAAGATTTAAAATTATTCTTTAAAATTAAAGCTGGCCATTCACGTTGAGACGTACAGAAGGTCGCAAGGTTCATAGAGATTTCTCAACAAATTTCAGTAGACACTAGGCTCATTCACAATAGAACCTGTCAATTTTCCATAGAAAATCTTTACGATTCTTGTGACAGTCCTTACGACCGTTTCAACGTGGATGGCCGGCCTTAGGAATATAAAGAAAAGAAACATTTTAAAATACAAGAGAGATTCCACCAACCTTTTTTAATAGAATATGGCAAGTTCGATGATACAACAAACGGCTTAAAAACTCTAACTATTCTTGGTTCCTCGATTAGTGTGAGACCTGTCTTTGAATTTAATGATACCAAAGACACAACCCAAGAAGTAATTGCATCGGGAACTTTTAGTTTAAAGCTCATTCCAGTTCCATTTTTGCTAGAATCGAAAGAAATTTAGATTATTTTTATTACTTTATTAATTTTACTTTAAGAGAAAAACATTTAAATAATTTTTAGAGAAAAATTTTAATATATTTTTGAGTTCATCTCAAAATAGCAGTGGCGGATCCAGAGGGGGGGCTATAGGGGCTGAAGCCCCCCCCCCACGGCTGATTCAGAAGAGAGTTAAACAAACAAAACTAAGATTGTGGCTACAAAATTTACATGTGAGCTGTGTTTTTCCAAGCCCTAGGAAAATTGAATGAGTTGTTGGGCTGAACCATATTATATGCTAGCTGTGTTTTTTTCGAAGCCCCAAGAGAATTGGATGAAAAAAGACGATTATATAAAAAATAAAATAAACCTACGTAGGCTTTATTTATTTCAAGCCTTATACCTTATAAGACAAGAAGTTGAGGCTTGGGGCTAAGCTTTACGAAGCGTTTTCCTAAAAGTGTGCAAGGGAATCAGATAAAAAGTATAACACTGTAAGGGCTAACAAATTTGCATGGTTTTTTCCAGGCATTAAAGAAATCCGACGAAAGTAAGAGGCAAGAGCTAAATAATTTGCATGGAAGCTGTTGTTTTCCGAAGTCCAGGGAAAAATGGAGGTTGGGGCATAACAATTTGTGTGTTAGCTTTGTTTTTCCTAAGCCCTTAAGGAATCGGACTAAGCAAATAACAAGCTTGGGGCTATTAAGTATGCATACCTAAATGCTGTGTTTTTTCCAAGCCCTTATATTGAAACTAGTGAGGTTGACTTTCATCCGATTATTCCTACCTAGATTTCCTTGGGTATCGATATTTCTTATATGTAGTTCAAATTAAGTTTGACAAAACGAATGAATGTTAGCTTTTTCTTAAACTTCTCTTGATATTTTTCGGACTTAGCTAAGCCCAGATAACTTTTGGGGCTCAAGTTTAGAAACTCAGTTTCCGGTGTAAGAAATCACCCTGATTACAGAATCCGACGAATGAGTCGGGCCCATTTTGACATTTGGATCATAGTAAAAATGTCAAAATTCAGTTTGATTCGCTCCGCAGTTCATTCGAAGGATTCTAGGTAATCGGGCTGAATAAATTTGATATGGATAGTTTGCATGATAACATCAAAACATTGTTTTAGAAATTGAAACTAATGTTTTATTTCAGATTGTTTTTGTTTGCCGAAGTATATTTTGACACTTTCAAAGACTGCTTTAAGACGAAGCGATTTTTGATCTAAGTTTTTCTTTTGATTTCCTTTGTGCTCTAACGAAAGATTAGAGAGCTCTTTAGCAATATTCAATGAGAAAGAATTTCAATTCAATTCGAACTCGTTTTCGAAATGTAAAAATCAGCTATAACGGTAAATTTTTTGTTTCTTTAAAAAGTGTAAGTTGTTTTAATATGGACCCAATACTCGTATAATTATAAATAATTAGAAATTGAAAGGCAGAAAAACTTTTAAAATTTTAACTCAGATTTTTTTCAAATCTTCGTAAAACTGTAAGATTTGAATTGACAAAAAATATGTATGGAATTCGTATTAAAATAGTTAATGATTGGAATGTTGAACACGGATTTTTATGTTCGAAATACCAATCCACAGGGACTAAAGTCATTGTAGGTGGAATAGGTAGAGAAAAATTTACAAAAAGTGAATTGAGAAACATGATCTAGCAAATTTCTTGGAACAACTACTTGTACAAAAAATTTGCAATTGTCTTTTTATAGGGAGCTTAATTACCTTTCTTTTTTGTCATTTATAGCATTCTCTTCTATAGGAATTAAATTTTATGAAATAGATAGGTGAGATACAAGGGCGTACGTCGGATTTCGAGTAGATGGGAGTTTTATTACGGAAATTTTGCTTTAAAATGTTTTCATCAAAAGAAGAAAAATTGAATAATATATATGAAATGTATTCTGATTATGGGAGGACAAGCACGTCTAGCTGCCCCCCTTGCGTACGCTCTTTTGCATCAATTTTTTCCTTTTAACATTCGTACGGATCTTACGTTAGTGTAAAAAATAGAAAAAAAAAGTTTGCTCTGTGACTCTTTTAGTCTTAGCAATTAGATTTTCTTAGACGTTTACTTGTTAGAAAATTTCTCAAAACTTCTCATTAGTGGGAAATATCCTTTATTTAGATATGTAAATTAAATGTCTAGTTAATAAAATCTTGGATAACCAATCCAAGTTAAAAATTTTTAGGAAAATGGACGGCTGTCTAAAGTTAAACCAAGTGATGAGGTTTTACAAATCCTACGAAAAATAGTCAAATTAAAGAAATGTACCTACCTACTTATTTAAAGTTCCTATAAACATATCCTAACAACTTTTTATACGATGTGTCTTTGTGGAGAAACTGGTTAAAGCGTCTTTTCAAAATAGCAGCTGAAGCTTAATAATTACCTACCAGATGCTCCATCATGAAATTTTGCAGAATTTTCCTATTAAGTACCTACATATATTTTTGCATTATACAAAATCTTTTTTGATTCAGATGCCGACTAGCTTACTTACTTTGAGAAAACAATATTTGGGTTGGTAAGGCATTCGTTTATGATTAAGTATTTTTCAAAAGATGTGTCTAAGGGAACTCCAAGGCTCCCCCACAGCCAAATCCTTGATCCGCTACTGCAAAATAGGTATAATGCCAAATCACCAAACCAAATTAAAAAAAAAAAAAACTCATTTTCACCCACAAAATATTTTCTCCCGTCGAACTAAATTATCAGATTTTCTTATAAATTCAAGTGGGGCATGGTGATCCTATAATGTGATTTTATAAGGTTTAATAGAAGCAATATTTGACCCTATGATCGGACCAGCCATGCAAACAGAATTTTGGTGAAGTTTTTAGGTACTTATGATAATAAATGAGATAAGGAGCTATGACATTTATATTTCCACCCACTGCCACGCCTTTTTTTCGAGAATATCTACCATTTCTTTTATTTATACTCAAAGCAAAAAAAATCAACAGTGTACAAAATCATACCATGGTTCTACTGATAAAAAGTTTTGAATAGCTCAAGGGAGCTCATGAACTTAATCGGGTCTTCTGCGTTGCTCAGTGTTCTTCCAGGGAAAGAGACAAAAAAAAAAACCATTAACATTGACTTTGGTCTACCTGCCCTTCCCAATACGAGGGATTCAACGATTGAAAAAAAACATTAGGTTTGGGCATTTTTCCAGATTTTTCCATGATTAATATTTTTTGTTTTGTAGCACACCATCTGTTGAGCATTTGGAGTTATTTTTGATAAACAATTCTTGTGTTCTAGAATGTTTTACTGTAGGAAAAGGCCTTATGGCCAGATGCACCATCAGAGATCATATCGAAGAGCAACAGTACTCTTTAGGGTGAAGCTCTATCATACATTATCACTTAATGAACATAATTTCACAACCCAGGCCCACATTTCGACGTACTCCATCAACTCCTGATTTCTTTTTGGTTTCAACAGATTTCATTAACATATTCCTAACATCCCGAAAGCTGTCTGCAGGTCAATTCCGTAACTGTGAAACCCCGTGAAATGAAAAAAGTTATCGTTTCAGTTTCCACAGAGTTTTATCATTAGCTGTGTTTTTTTGCATGTCCAAATAAAATTGTGTGAAAAAAACGACAACAAAGCAAAACAATTTACATGTTAAATACAACAACAACTATGTCCATATAGAGTTAGCTAAGTCCAGATAATTATCTGGAGTTAGCTTTTGTCTCGATAAAAACGGTATTGCCAGACTACCATTGTCGTTGTGTTATCGATAATATGTATAGAAATGTCAAATGTTTGTTGGTAGGATAGTTCAGAACAAAATGGCAGACCAAGGCATAAATGTTGAAATGTCCCGATGTCGTTTTTTTCAGCAAACTCCATATGGACATACAAAAAAACGCAGCTATTTTATCACTTCGAAAGCACGCACAAGGCGATTCCCGAACTCACTATGAAAAACACAGCTGTCAAAGTGAGTACTAAAAATTTAATCGATTGTGATAAAAGAATGATCATATGAAAACATTTTTATCATTTTTCCACACTTCGAGTGAGAGCCGCATCTGGCGTGAAAGCCAAGCTTCACAGTTTCACAGATTAAGAATGGGCATCCAGGTTTGAGAAAATCAACTCGAACCAATTTTTGTATAACACCGAAGCTGAACTACCACTGATAATGCTATCCTCAACAACAGTGAAATCAAAAGAGTTATTCATCAGTTTGAGAGAGCAGTGAGCAATGCGCTGGACATGTACAACCATCAAAATACTCAGGGAAAGAGTAAGATTTGGTTTCATAATCTTAATCGTGTATTTCTCTTCAAAAAAATACAATAAAAGTGAAAGGATGAAGTTTTTTCCACTGGGAAATGGTAAAGTAGTTCTTGCATCGATACTTGCATACTTTTTAATTCATGAGAATCACTTTTTTATGGCAAATGAAAGTTATAGCTACTTGATGGTAAATTCTTGGATTCACTCTTTCGAAAGAACAGAGAATCAGCCCATAGGGAAAAGTACGCACAGAGCACGTAAGAGACAGAACCTCTCCTAGGCAAGTATTAACCCGCAAATAACCTATCCATAGGGTCGATTCTGGTTCTGTGGAAAAAAGTGAAACGAAAACTTTTCACGCTTCCACGCTTTCACAATAATTCCGATTCCCGTTCTATGAAAATGTGAAACCAAACATCAAAAACTTTCATATGAATAATTTTCTTTCACGCCATCATTTGGGCGTGAATAAATGAAAACGTGAATACAAAAAAGCAATAACAGATTCAATTGTAGGTATCTCTTTCTCTGTCAAATCCATAGGGGAAAAAGTGTTTCTACCTCATGCATTCTCTGTTCTCTTAAAAAACACCAGAAAATTTAGAGAATGACGTTGTTTTCAAGAGAAATGGTAAGGTGGTTTGAGCATGGATGATATAATTTAGTTTTCATTCACAGAACCAGAATCACTTATTTGTGCTGAATGACTCGAAAGTGAATGTGAAAACGAAGTCTTCGATTTTAAAATAAATAGATTTGGTGGCGCAACAGCTCGTGGATAACCAAGGCCTACTGACTTACAACTCTCAACTATTCCTGTGTGCGTATTTGTTGGCAGGAACGGAGAGGACCAACAATTTGTTGCCAAGTCAGAATGGCTGGATGAGAAGCAATTATTCATGACAAGTATATTCTTGAAGGATTTGTCAGTTCCTCACAAGAGGCAGTACCTCTGGAAAAACATTTCTGTTTTAAGGTGGCAGCGGCTGGAAGTCGAACGCAGACCTTTGGCATTACAGTCCAACTCACCATTAGACGAGGTACTACACGATTTATTCGATTCATTTTTTCGCAAAACCAGAATCGGCCCACATGAGATCCGTAAAATCGAAGATCAGGTTACTAGATATAAAGGCACGTCTGCCCAACACCTATCTTTAAAGACATCAGCCGTTACTTTATTTTTTTTTCCATCTGGAGGCATTTACGCAACTTTATTTATGTTCAAAATATTAAAAAAATACCAAAATACTGACTACAAAAATATGTTCCTCAAGAATAGCAGTACTGAAATTTTAGCCGAAGGTGCCTCTGTTCAACACCTATCCATAAAGACGTAAGCCATTTTTTCCCAACACGAGTTTGCTATCTGGTCTGGACTCTTTTCCATAATGGAGATATCACTCTTTGACATAAAAAAGGTTTATTCCCAAAAAGTGTCACACCACTGATATCCAAAGGTTCATCTACTCAACTAGCACATAAAAGCATGAAAACCCCGAAAATTGGCAGCACTGACATTCAACCTAAAATGCGTCCACCAAATTCCTACCTTTTAAGATATCAACTGGAGGCGTTTCCTCAACTTTGTTCATGTTTAAAATATTAAAATTTTCCAAACATAAAACGTTGGCATAAGGAAAGTATATTATCTAAAAGTGTCAGCACTTACATTTAACATGGAAGTGTCTTTGCTCAACACCTATCAACACCCGTTTGGTATCTGAAGACGTTTCCGCAACTTTTTTCACGGTCAAAATATTAAAAAATTACCAAAAAAGTGAAGGTCACACCGTTTGACATTGAAAAAAGAATGTTCCTGGAAAGTGGCAGCACTGACATTTAACACGAAGGTATTCCCAATTAACTTCTATCTTTTGAGACATCAAACGTTATTTTTATACGCGTTCATGCTCAAAATACTTTCCATTCCCAGCATTAAAAAGATTGTCACTGAGTTAGTGATCAGCGAACATACATATAAAATTTATATATAACCCGTACGCCAATGGAATAACCGTAAAATAACGCGCTTAACAACATACTAAAATGAAAGTATAGCCAAATTTAAAAATAATAACTTGTTTATTACTCATAAAAAAAAGTTTGAAAATTTGAAATGTTTCTTTTGAAGTTAAGTGTTTTTCTAGAGGACGGCCCTGGCAAGACCGAAACAAACAAAATCTCGGTTAAAAACAAAAACCTCATCACAAACCGAAAAAAGTTATACACAAAAGACTACAAACCATTTCAAAATTTAAAAAATGTCACTTAAGGTAGAACTATAATAGTCGGAAGGGCACTGAAGCTAATGTCAAAAACCAACGAAAAGTAGCTTTCCGTACCGTCAAAAATGGAACACACCCATACTGTACTCCAAATGCCAAATGCAATGGAACACACCCACATAATGTACTCCAAATGCCAGTTTACTTAAGTGAGTTGCGCTCGGGAGCACACCTCACTTCCGTAAGCAAAGTTGAACGTTTATGGTACTGAGTCCCCTATTACGCGATGATTCCTTGCGTCTGACTCTTTTTTCGAATTTCTCTTTGAAAATCATACTGTGAGGCACGCGCTATTACACTGTAATTCTCAACGCTTGATGCAAAATTGATAGTTCTCTTTTAGTGCGAAACTCACTGCTACGGTTTGTACTGGTCTGCATACGAGAAATATCCGGCTAAAAAGAAACGTCAAAAAGAATCGAGGAAACCTTAGCCCACGATTAACCACAGGGCAACTGGTCTTCCGTCTCATCTTTTTTTTCTTTCGTACTCATTATGTTCAAAAAGAGTCAGATGCAAAGAATCATTGTGTAGTAAGCGACTAACCTAACATTATATCTTGATTAAAACCTTGTACATATCAGAAATCAAGTTCCAACTCACTTTTCATCATTTTCCCATATCCAAGTTTCTGGTACTTCTTTTCTAGCAGGTGGTTCTAGTTCTGATTCCAAACTTGTGTCTTCTGCATAGTAATTTCCAACTGAATCATTTGGTACATCTTAAAAAAAAAAGGAAGAGTATAAACAATTTGTCATCAAGTTTAAGAACAAATTAAGGTTATCCTCTTAATATGGTCAGTTCGTTTACTTCCCAAAACTGACAAGTTCAAAATTCTTTAAAAGTTCTTATAAAAACAAAAAATTCATAAGACATTTTGGGAAGTTAATGAACAGAGTAATGTAAATGTGCCATAATTTTTGCAAATGGCGTCAAATGTCATTGCTGACATTTATGCTGCAACTCTACAGACAGAGAAGAACTGCGTTCATGTTTAATAAAAATATTCAAGCTTCCATGTACGTTTGGTTTCTAAATGACCAAAACTGGATAGGTTATATTTTGGTGTCGTAACAATTCTAATTTCAGATTCTAAATTTCTTAAGATAACTTGAAATTTCTTTTTTGACAATACCTGTGTTATCAACAACTGCGTTTTGACAGTGCATAATGGCTTTGGATACAAATCTGAACGCAGCCAATTATTGTCAATATGTCATCAATTTTCATAACCTCTGTACGTTTAGTTCTCAAAACTGGCCATTTCTAGCTTTAATTCCTGTCAATTTAATTTGTTTTTATATATGAAATTTGGACTAAAATTGGTAAAAGTTGGCAGTTTTGGAAAGTTGGCAAACAGTCCTATTATGACACTGTTTTTGCCCAACCTTTTAGTTAAGAGTAAAAACTCGTCTCTTCAACCATAACTTACTTCGATGAAAAACAAAATTAGCATTTGTTAAAGTCACTAAACCAGCTTGTCTTCCTGGATATTGACCATAACCAAATGACCAAGGAGTTCGTGCATCATATCGATTTAAATCATGAAATATTGCAGCTTTGCTTAATCCATTTCTAATCTTTGGCTGATAAACACTCTGATCAACTCCAAGTAAAGCAACATACGAATCAGGCCTGGTATTAACTGTTATATTAATTTCTTCACCAGGCTTAACTTGATTTGGAATGCCAATGGAAATCTATAGTAAAAAAAATAACAATAGGTACATTTAGGTTTGCATCCAACACTGTTATAATTTTGTTTGTAAAACTTACTGAATTTTCATCAATTTTTTCAATTTCAATAACTTCTTCGGAATGATGAAAATCATTGCCAACAACATAATGAATAAAAAGAGTGAACCGAGGGTACATGTCAATGGTGGGTGTTATTTTGAAAAAATGATATTTGCGATTTTTCTGAAACTGAAAAAGAAATTAGAAAATAATTGTATGAGTTTTTTTTTTAACTTAAACATGATCAATTTGTGAGATTAAGGTTATCATGAAACTTAATTTCTAAGGAAAACCCCAATTTTGGGATTTTGACTACTTATAGTGGGATATTCGCAAAAAGATAGGATGACATCTATATAGTAGCTCAATTATTCAGACATAGAAAATATTTAATCAATGATAATAGTTTTTCAAGGTCACAGGCGATGTTTGTTACGTCTCATTTATGGGATATTCGCAGGAAATTATACCATACTATTTGTACTTGTGATTGGTCAGCCCGTATATACTTTTTTTGTGGATATACCACAAGTAAAGTGTCAAAAATATCTCGTAATCTTTAAAACTTTATTCAAAGGTTAAAGTTTTTCACGGTCACACGAGATGCTTTCAACGCCTCATTATGGGATATTCGCAAGGAGTTATACCATACCATTTGAAGGGCCACTGTTTTTGTGATTGGTCAGCCTGTATAGTTGTTCGTGAAAATCCCACAAAAAAGGTGTCAAAAATAGCTCGTGACCTTGAGAACTACAACCATTGCTTTAATATATTGTTCATCACGGTTATAAAGCTTCTCAAAAATACACTTTTTGCGAATGTCCCACAAATTATGTGCTTAAAAAAACTATGGCCTTAAAAACAGGTTGAAAATGCATTAAAATCTTTGGCTGACCAACAACTCTTAAAACCAGCGGAACTTCTTTAAAGACCAAGTAGCCTATCAGATGATATATTTTTTGCGAATATCCCACCTGGAGGGTGCTTTAATCCCAATGCTCCTATCCTAAATCCCACAAAGTAGTCAAATGATTGGGATATATGTATAAACTCACTTTAATAATTTTGCTCTGAATTATATCACCACGTCCAATAATTGTATAAACAAAATACGGAATGAATTTCCCATTGGCAACCTTAATCGAGATGTCCTTACCCAAAGTTGGACTGAAAATAATCAAACGGTTAAGATTTTCGTTATTACCCTCAATTTTTAAATTCACTCTCACTTTCTTGTTTGAACGGTTATTTTCAAATGCTTATCATTATTGGCTCGATGAACTTTTGTCAAAGACGTCACATATGATGATGAGTCTAAATAACTAGCTCTTACAAAATACGGTTGTGAGCCTCCATCGGATAGGTTAACCTCAAAATTTGCAGTTCCATTGTTGTCCAAATAAGTTGTCAGTGTAGTTGTTCGACTTTGAGGTGCTGATGATGTAGTTATTGTTGATTCAGGATCTTCATCAGGACGATCATTGGTTGGACCAAAACTTAGGGTTAGTGGATTTTCTGTGTCTTTGACAGCTGTGCCATCTAGATTTTTCACCACAAGCTTAAAGGAGATATTTTTTTTTTTTTGTTATAAAAACTCATTAAAAGTTGACGAACTTACATTGAATGAAACAGGCTTCCTGGGATGATATTTATTCGGTGGTGGATTTATACTCTCAATTTGATATTTTTCACGATGAATATTGACAGTAGCTGTAGCATTATGTTTTAGTCCGGTCAATTCTTCTTCAACAATAGCCACAATAGTCAATTGAGGTATGTAGTTTCTTTTGGTTATTTGTAAATCACCTAAAATATCAAACTCAACGAAACTTTTTCCATCGAATTGAAGTAACTTCTCGGAATGTGGTAAATCGGGGTCATCACCGTAATAATAGTAAGAAGGCTTAACTGATACAATAGCTCTGCCTTTAACCTGTTTTCCATGAGTGTATCTTAAAAAAGAGTGGTTACGGTAGTTGTTAGACCAATTCAAAATATGAAAATTGGCAAAAAAAATTTGTACGTTATACCAGTTTATATAATATTTTTCTTGGCATGTTCTTTTCGACCAAATAGCACGTCTTGATATTGTGAAAATAATTTTATAAAATATTTATTTGAAAAAAAAACTGTCAAGTAAATCGTTTATTTTTATACCAGTCAGAATCAGACACAAAACATTAACTTTTTGTTTTTCTAGTTGGTATAAATTGGTCAACTGCAGCAATAAATTAATCATATAACTTTTCGAGCCAGTTCTACTCCATATTTGCACCTGACTGGTATAAAAAGATAAACGACTTCATGCTAATGTCACTTTGTATTATAAGTACTTTTTATACAAACTATTTCATTTTTTTTGTTGAAGTTAGTATGAAGCTTATTTGTATACCAGTCACGCAAAATGTTTACTTCTGCTTTTCTGATTGGTATAAACTACTCAAATGCATAAGGCAAGCAATTTAAATAGATAATTTTATGAGTTTTACAATCATACCACTTTGACCAGTTCCAACTCTCCATTTTCATCTGACTGGTATAAAGGGAACACCAACAACACAAAACACCTTTTCTACAAATGAATTGATTACTATACCAAACTTAAAATCTTGTTTATTTTTATACCAGTCAGATAAAATATTCACTTAATTTTTATGATTGGTATAAACTGGTTAAATTTTAAGCAAGTTTCAAACTATTAAATAAATTTACCAACCATATGACTTTTTCTTTGCAACCTGACTGGTATAAACTGAGTACCAGCCATGCACCAATGCCAAAAAATTCTGTTATTAATATTTTCTACAATTTTTTGTTGATAAAAGAGGTAAATTTATTTGTATACCAGTCAGAAACGAAATATTCACTTCTCTATTTTTCTGACTGGTATTTATAAACTGGTCAAGTGTACGAAGAGAGTATGAACTTCAAACAAATTGTTTAATAGGTCTTCCAGTCATCCATTTTGACCACTTTCCTCCCCCCTATATGTATATATGTTCGACTGGTATAAACAAAAAACCAATAACGCACCAATGCCACGAATTTGTATAATAAATAATTGATTACTTTACTTAAGCAAGAATTTAGTTAGTTTTATACCAGCCAGACAAAACATTTACCTTTGTTTTTTGTGATTGGTATAAACCAATCAAACTCAAAGTGTCTGTATTTCTAGCAAATTTAAACTTAATTAAAAAAAAGAACAACCACACCATTTACACTTGGACCAATTCTTACTCGCTAGTTCAGCCTGACTGGTATAAACAAAAACGACTATCGACAAGTTTCTATAATAAATTTCTTTAAGTACAAATTATCTGACTATTTTCACAATTGCAATCTAGTGAACTGTATCGAAAAATATTACTCAAACTAATTGGTATAAACTGGCCTTATGGAAAAAGTGAAATGAACTTCATACGAAAATGCATTTGAAAGTATGTATATTATATTAACTTACTTAGACTCAATAGTGACTTCAATTTTTCCCTCAGATATTACCACATTTGTCGGAGCTTCCAGTTTTACTTCAAATTTAGGCTGAACATACTTTTCTACTTTAAAGTATTTTGTTTTCACTGTATCATCAGCATTTACTTCAATACTCCATGTTCCTAATACTGGACTTTTTGAAAGTTGAAGTTGACTCATTGTTGCACTTTTAATCAATGTTGGTGAATTAAATTGTGTAATACGATTGTTGTTTCCATCCTTAAAAAAAACAGGAAAAAAAATTACTTAATTGGTCTAAAAGTGCAAAATTTTGTTGTACTCACATATATTTGTACTCCAATTTGTTGAATATTATTAACTGGTAACATATTTTTGTCCAAAACAAGAATACGATATTTAATTTCATCACCTGGCTTATAAATTTCTTTGTCAGTTTGAATAAAAATTGACAAATGTTCTCCGGCATAGTTAAGTCTGGATGAGTTTTTAAATTCAATACCAGATATACCTTCGGCAAATAAATTATAGAAGCCATCTTTGATTTTGGGAACCTTTTTTTTTAAAACGAAAATAATTGTGAATATTTTTGCTTTAGTGTACTCTACAACAACAATATCGTCGCCGTTCTATCAAAACTCCTTAAGTCCATTTCTCTCAAAAACGAAAACCCTCTCTTGAATACGATTTATTTTTTTTAAATATAAACATTTTAGGTCTGTTAAGGGTCTCTAAATCTTATGTTGGTCTATTTATAAATAAAAAAAATCCCAAAATCAAACATTTTCAAATTCTGGTTAGTACAAATCCATAAAAAGTATAGATGTCTAAAAGTAAATTAAGATGGACTTAGGAGTTTTGACTGAACGACGCACGGCGATATTAACTCTTGACAAAGAAAAACTTACTTCAAATTTTATGGATTTTGATGAGCGTGGCTGAATTTCAATAGTTTGTGAAACGTAGTATTCTGGTCCAATAAGTCCAACTTTAATCTTACAAGGTGATGGTGCATCGTGAAGTGAAGCTGTTACATGGTAGTCTGATTTTGATCTCAAGGTTCCAGGTGCTATTACCGAATAGAAACTGTGAAAAAATGTTATTTAAGTTGTTCTTCAATCGCATAAAAAAGACAAATATTCTTAACTTTCTTAAGGCTTAAGTCGCAAAAGCATATACCTCTACCCTTACAGCCAAGAAAGACCGTAAGGACCTGCCTGCCACATAAAAAGGATTCAAAAAAGTGTTTTTTTCTCAAGAATGGTTCTTACGATCTTGATAGTTTTTTTTAAGAAATGAGAAAAAATCCTCATCGATATGCAAGCACCACTAACAATTCTACGAGGGATCAAAGGCCAACTTTCTTATGAATATATCCGAAATAGCAGTGACGATGGCGACGTCATCATATCATTTAGGTAGGAGAAGAGTTTTGACAAGAATTTTCTTGATGTTGATTGGCCATAAATATAGAGGACATGAAGTGTGCTACAAGTATTTCCTAATCATGCCAATATTCTTAACAGTTTTATTTTAATATGACCACCGTAGAAGTTTCAGTACCATTTTTTTTTACTAACAACAATGGCTTAGCATCTTTGAGGATCAAGTGGAGATCTATTTTAATCAGAACAGTTGAAAAACCTAACCCGTGGTGTATTAAACCATACCAATATTTGATCATATTATCTACATATAAACTCATATTGTTTTTAAAAATCATACAAAAGAAGAGGGCCCATAATTGATCCTTGCGGAACACAAAGTTGTGTAGCCATTTTTGAGAAAAATACGATTATGTAAAATTGCTAAGAAAAATTTGTATTGCAGGTACCGTTATTTCTGATTCTAAAAAAAAATGGAAAATGTGTGGGGAAAATGTTCAAAAAATGCCATGTATCAAGTTTGAAGAAAATCGATCCAACCGTTTAGGCTGTAGCTCAACGGACAGACAGACAGACAGACAGAATTGTGCGCTGATCACTCTTTACCATCACCTTATCGAACGAAATCAGTTCGAATAATATATCCCCAACAAATGACAGGAATTTGACAAAAAACCAAATAGACCAATACCTGGAACAAATAGACGAGACAATCAAACGAACAATGGACAGAACGATGCCAAAGTACAAACAACGGGACGTAACCGACATGTACCGGAATGCGACCAATGACGCATTACATAGACAAAAAAGTGGACTGCTGACAAGACTCAAACTCTTGTACCGATGGTTTACTGACCCACACAATCTGATCTGGAGATATGGACACTAAAGTCGTCGATCAAGAGCATCAACCAACTAATAAAGGAAAACTATCGGTTGTCGATTTATTTGTACTGGGATAACAAAATTCGGGCCGTTAATTCTAGCGACCCGAGTATGTTTCCCCAAAGTAACAAGATATTTAGAATGAATGATCAGAACGACCTTTCGTGTCTTAAGCTCCAGAGAACGACAGATAGCAGAGACGTTCTTCAGACAGCAGGAATTGATCCAGAGGACGCCGTCTTGGACGATGACCTCTTTACTGTCGAAGATCCGCAGGAGAAAGTGGAGGCTGTGGGGGCTGCTTTCCAGCAAGTGTACAAGGTGATTGCATGCATTCGCCCGAACCATGACCTGGAAAACAGAGCCCTGCTCCACCACTTCTACCTTCGGAATGACATCACGCAATGGCGATCAGAGAACCTCGGTTTCACCGGGTTCAATGAAAATCATTTGGCAAACGCCATAATCGCCGAGCGAAATGGGCTCAGTTGCCTGTTAACAACGAAGGTGGAGCTTCAGCTCATCTTCAAATCATTAAAGAAGAAAAAGCCTGCAGGAGTCGATGGCATATCCAACGTTGTACTTCGACATTTACCGCAAGAAGCAGTAGACATTTATACCACACTGTTTAACAACGCATATTTATGCATATTATCCAGTGTGGTGGAAGACAGCTGTGATGCATCCTCTCCCGAAAAAGGGAAAGGACAACTCCAATCCGGCGAATCTCTGGTCGATAAATCTTCTTCCGAGTATCAGCAAGGTATTCGAAAAAGTTATCAATGAGCTCTGTCTGGGTGGGCAGAGGTTTTAAGGCGGGACATGACACCATTCATGCCGCGGCTAAACTCGTTTCTGATGTCCAATGGAACAAATCCAAAAATCAGTGTACGGGTGCCTGTCTGGTTGATTTGGAGAAGGCCTTCGACACCGTATGGCAAGAGGGTCTTTATCTAAAGCTGACCATACTTGGCATTAGTAAACCACTATTATTTATATGCTTTATGATATGCTCAATGGTAGAAAGTTTGTTGTCAAGAGTGGCAATGTGACTTCTGCCACAACCTTTAATATTAAAAATGGTCTTCAGGAGGAAGCGGTCAGCTCGCCGATTCTATTCAGCATTTACACCAGCGATCTGATAAGTAGTCTAACTCAGGCAATTGCGTATGCCGACGATCTAATTGCGTACAGAACAGCTCCAAAAGTCGAGGTCATCAGAATTCTTTTGCAGCGTGACTTCGAAAAGATTCAGCGATATTGCGATGACTGGAAGTTGAAAATCAAAGTTTCAGAAATTAGAAACTATCTTGTTTAGGACTCCGTTGCATGGAGCCACAAGGGATACGAGAAAGAACTGGCGTAAGCTGGTGATCGTAGGGCCAAATGGACAGCCACTGGCGAGTAAAAGTGTAGTAAAGTACCTTGGCATCTGGATGGATCAGTATTTGAATTTCGACAGACATATAAATGCTGCTCTGTCCAGGGCTAGGGGAGCTTTTGCCCTGACGAAACGGTTGTTTTATAACAGCCGGCTTGACAGCAGGATGAAGGTGATATGCTACATGGCCCTCATACGGCCGATGATTGCCTATGGGTGCCCGGTTTGGTTCAACGTTGCCCCATCTCAAATGGAAAAGATTCGGGTGTTTGAGAGGCAGTGTCTTAGACGCTGCCTTGGATTACACAGAACACCAGAGTCGGAGTACAAACATTATTATTCTAACCTGGACCCATGTTCTGTAACTATCGCATCGATAAAATTCGTCGAGAAACGTTGAAAAATGAAACAAAACTCATACGATTTGTTTCAATTTCCATCGTTTCTCAACGATTTTTATCGACGCGATAGTTACAGAACATGGATCCTGGTTCCTTACAACGGCGCCAAAATAAACAGGATAGATAATTTCTTGCTGAAGCTTATTCGAGGTCACATTGCAAGAGCAATGTCCTCGACCAACAGCTTAATTTTTGGGGCTTATTACCCTAAAAACGAATACTACGAGAGTGTGCGTCTAAACGGCTTTATGCATTCTTCTACTTAGACAGTCGAGGGCTGATCCAGGATAGAGCGGCGGTTCCGCTAATCTACCACGTCGGCCGTAGAGCTGTAGATCGGCGACTCCTTTACAATCGAGACGCCCTCGCACAACACGGAGCGGAGCACTTTCTGTTCAGTAGGACTGTGTCCGATCGGGACCGAAGAGATAGGGTAAAGCAGTAGAACCAGTACTGGTGGTTGAAACCTGAACACGAAGTAAATTCGGATATCTAAAAGTTATCTATGCATTTTTCTATGCAATGGCCGACTTACATAGGTTTAGGTAGTTAGTTTTAAGCAGGGACAGTCAGGGTGGCACCAAAAAAAAACAAATATTTATAAAACCAACAAAAACACCAAAAATTTATAAAACCAAAAAAAAAAAAAAAAAAAATTGTGCGTAGGACTATCATGCCGCAGGCGTGGGTTTGATTCCCAGCCGTGCCACCTAAAAAAAATAAATGTTTTATCGTAGGTACTGCCTCTTGCGAGGAACTGACAAATCCTCCAAGAGTATAAAATAAAAATAAATAAATTGGGTGGCGCAACAGCTCGAGGAGAACCAGGGCCTAGTGACTTACAACTCACAACCATTCCTGTGTGCGTGTTTGTTGGGCAGGAATGGAGGGGACCTACAGTTTTTTGCCGAGTCCGAGAATCAAGATGTAACCACAACGGAAAAGGCCCTCACTTTGGTCTCTGAGTTATCAATTAACACACCAAATTAGTTGACTTAACCTGGAGTAAAATTTGGATTTAAATTGACTGAAAAAATACATCCCTGGAGTTTACTCAGGCTTAGCCCAAGGACTAGGATGATCTTCCACTGAAAAACTGGACCTTAAAAAGATATAGAAATCAAATACTACGTACATAAATGAAAATACAAAATAAAGATTGGGTGGCGCAACAGCTCGTAGAGAACTAGGGCCTATAGTGACTTACAAACTCTCAACCATTTCAGTGTGCGTGTTTTTGGCAGGAATGGAGGGGACCTACAATTTTTTGCTAAATCCGAAGGACAAGCTGACAAAAATATCTACTTATTCATGACAAGTTTTTCTCTAGGAGGATTTTTCAGTTCCTCGCAAGAGGTAGTACCTCGGGAAAAACATAAACATAAATGAAAATAAATGTTATCTAAAGAAAACAATTAGCAGGGAATTTTTGTTACTCAATACAGAAATCGGCTTTTACGAAATTAACACTCCACAAAAATCTCAATACCGATTGGAAAAATGTTACAGATGCTGTTTCCATTAAAACACCGAAATAAAAAAAAAAAAAATGCTAATTATAAGTACTTTTGTCCTGTTAAGAGCTGTATTTTATTTGATTTATTGGAATATGAATTCGTTTTGTAGTTCGCTTTATCAAATAAAAATAAAAAAAATAAACAACAAGTTGTTAATTTTTTCTTGTCTTTTTCCAAAGACTCTTATTCAGTGTTTATCAGTTTAAGTGGTCAACGATTATCCTCTTCATTATTTTGTGGAAAATGTCAATAAATTTATTATCACCACACAATAGCAAATAATTTATTTGCTGAATTTATTAAAATCAATAGAATTCATCAAAGTATAATATAAACACTCAAACTTTCCATTATACTTCCTTAAACAAAGATAACAAGACAATCATCTACTTTCATGACCAAAATAATTATTATTACTTGAGGAGACACGGAAAATACCTACACTCAGAAACAGCATTCAGCAATACAGTACTTATCATTTATTATTACTATTTCTGTCTGATCTCTGAAGCATCCGGCCAATCTACAAACAACTTTTTCAGATATAAAAAATAAACAAAAACAAAAATCGGAAGAAGATATACGTTCAGGTACAGATTCAATAATATTGTTTAGAAAATTATATCTTTTTTCCGGTAATGATACCAAGCAAAGACAAATAAATAACTCAAAACAAATTCCATCCAGAAATTTCTAAGTTCACAAATATGAACTTAAAATTTTATATTCATATTAATTAAAAGCAATCTTGATTTAATTGATTCTTAACTCACCCGCTGCACTTGACCGATGTGATAGAAATATGCAAGACGCAAAAAATACTGCTGATGATGATGAATAGACGCATCATGATATATAGTGCAGTTGAACTTGCACCAAATTGATAAATCCAATCAAGAGCAGAGTGTCAATGATCTTGATGTTTTTTTTTTTATTTTCTTTAATTCAAAGAAGTCAATTAAACTTACAAAAAAAAAAACACAACACTTGACTCCCGGCGGCAGCTTCCGTTTCGGAGAAAGCAAATACGAGCAGTTGCACTGGCCACAACTGTAAGGAAACTGAAAGAATTTTACTAGTTTTAGTTCTGATCTGAGATGATCTTTAAATTTGGTTCAAGTGCAAAGATGTCCCATGTCCAGTTTCTTCTCTCAATGTGTGAGAAATTGGAATAAGAACATCCCATCCATGTGCTTTGATCAATTTATGTTGATACGGCCTTATGTCTCTGTCATTCTCATATTTTAGTCTTTACTTTAAATCATGGAAGATGATGATCAATCAGTGATGCCACACATCATTATTTAAGCTTTGTCTTTTTACTTGCGATTATAGGTACTATACGGCAAGTTTTGGATTCGTGCAAAAAAAAAATTTTGAGATAACAATCAAACATGATATTACGATGATAAAACACCAAAAAAGTGGGTGGCAAAATTCTGTCTGTCTGTCTGTCTGTCTGTTCGTCTACAGCCTAAACGGCTTGATCGATTTTCTTCAAACTTGGTACTTCGTGGTTTTTGGTGATTCTGCCGACACATTTTTTTCATTTTTTTTTAGAACCAAAAATAACGGTACCTGTCATACATTTTTTTTTCGCAAAATTTACATAATCGTATTTTTCTCAAAAACGGCTCGACAACTTTTCTTAAAAAAAATTTAATAAATTTATTTTAGTAAAGGCTTTCTTTGGGTGGAAAACCATTTTTCAAAAATGGTTATTAATGGTACCTCCCAAGGACCCATTTTTTTAATTTTTGATTTTCTTCAAAATGGTATGACCGATTTCAATTATTTTTTTTTATACAGAAGCTTCATAAAAATGTTATGAGTTTTGTGTACCAACATTTTTGAAAAAATATTTTTTGGATTTTTAAAAAATATTTCAAATTTTTTTTTGGAAAATCAAATATTTCGAAAACGGCATTTTAGATTTTTTTGAAACTCGATATTGAAGACTTTTTTAGTACTCTCTAAAATATTTTTAGAAAAAATTTTACAAATATGAAAAAATAACGGTACCTTCCATACAAAAGTGAAAAAACCGCAAAGGAAAATATTTTTTTTCTTGAAAACGACTCCTACGATTTTGATTAAACTTTTTTCATACAATAAAATTAGTACGATCTACCATTAAAATTTATAAAATTTTACACATAGCAACTATTAGTAGTACCTGTCATAGAACGTATTTTTTTATTTTGAGTTTTCTCGTTATCAGCTTAACGGATTTAAATGAATTTTTTTTTATATACAAATTTTAGATAAGATTAAATAATATTGCATATCAAAATTTTCAAAAAAAAAGTTTTTGGATTTTTAAAAAAAGTTTAATTTTTTTTTTTTGAAAATTCGATATCTCAAAAACGGGTTGACAATTTTTTTTCAAATTTTGTTTTTATATACACATAAATATATAGTTTAAATCTGCATACCGAAATTTGTTCTTAAAAATGTTTTAAGAATTTTATATATAAAAAATTAATTTAAAAAAAAACCGCTCCAACGATTTTAAAATTTTTTTCCCATACAATCATATTCCATCATGAATTAAAATGGCATAATTTTTTTTCACCTCAAACTGTCAAAAGAGTTGTTTTAGCTTATTTAAGTGCCGTATTTCATGCTTCTCTACATTTTTCTCTCATAATTTCCATGTTTGTATATACAATTTTCTTATACTCGCATTGTCTTGAACATAAGAGCAAGTACGTGTGACCCAGTCGTGCATTTTATTTTTATTCAAACTACTACATATTGCTTGTTTTAATACAAAATGCACTAATCACTAGACAATTTAATACACTAGTCAACAAAATTAAAGGAAGAAATTTGTTTGAAATTTTTTTAGTGTTTTATGAAGAGCTGTATCTTTGTGATGAGAGGTCGTATTGAGTTAAAACAGAAAGCATTCTTCAGCTTTTTTAATTTTTTGGAAAAATTTACTTTTTATTTAATTTCAAGTCAAAAAAGTACCAAACCAATGCAAAACTTTGAAAAAAAGTCGATTCGTTGTTTTTGTAGATACATTCATTTTGATGACGACTATGCAATGTTTTGGAACAACACAATTTGTTATTTTAATTGGTGTGTAAGACTTTGAAAACTTGGTGGAGGAAGACGGTTCGGTGAGTCAATTTAAAAATTTACAAGAATGTTGATGCTATAAGATTTTACAAATCTGCATATCAATACCAATGTAAGTCATGCAATCGAAAATTGCAAAGAAACAAAAGATTTACCTAAAGACCACAAAAAGTAGTTTTTTAATACTTTTTTTTTAACTAACGGTGAAGGGTCAGAAAACATTATTTCAACAAAACCTTAAAAATAAAATGCACGACTGCGTCGCACGTACTTGCTCTTATGTTCAAGACACTGCGGGTTCAAGAAAATTGTATGTAAAAACATGGAAATTATGAGAGAAAAATGTAGAGAAGCATGAAATACGACATTTAAATTGGCTAAATCAACTTTTTGGCTGTTTGAGGTGAAAAATAAGAACTCCATCCTAATTTTTGATTAAATATAATTGTATGGGAAACAAATTTAAATTAATTTTGTATTTATAAAATTCTTAAATCATTTTTAAGAATAAATTTCGGTATGCAAATTTAAAATATATATTTATGTACATATAAAAACAAAATTTGAAAAAAAATTGTCAACCCGTTTTTGAAATATCGAATTTTCCAAAAAAAAAAAAATTGAAACTTTTTTTTAAAAATCCAAACATTTTTTTGGAAAATTTTGATATGATATGATATTTAATCTTATCTGAAATTTGTACACACAAAAATTCGTCTAAATCCGTTAAGCCGATAAAGAGAAAATTCAAAATAAAAAAATACGTTCTATGACAGGTACTGTAAATATTTGCTAAGGGTACAATTTTATAATTTTTGGTAGTAGATCGTACTAATTTAAGAATATGCAAAAAGTTTAATCAAAATCGTAGAAGTCGTTTTTCAGCAACAAAATATTTTGATTAACGGTTTCTTAACTTTTGTATAGAAGGTACCGTTATTTTTTCATAAATGTAAAATTTTTTCTAAAAATATTTTAGAGAATACTAAAAAACTCTTAAGTACCGAGTTTCAAAAAAACCGATAGTGTCGTTTTCGAAATATTTGATTTTCCAAAAAAAAAATTGAAACATTTTTTAAAATCCAAAAACAATTTTTTCAAAAATGTTGGTACACAAAACTATTTACATTTCTTAGAAGCTTCTGTATAAGAAAACTAATTGAAATCGGTCGTACCGTTTTGAAGAAAATCCGTTTAGGCTGTGGACATACAGACAGACAGACAGAATTGTGCCATCCACTTTTTTGGTGTTTTCTGTCATTGTAATATCATGTTTGATTGTTATTTCAAATTTTTTTTCTTGCACGAATCCAAAACTTGCCTTATAGTACCTTGTATATCGCAAGTAAAAATCTTGTAAGACGCTTACACGAATTTACTGCCCTTGAATGTTTTATGACGTCATTATTTGCTGAGATATTGGGATTTATCGTGAATAAAATTTCTCACCAAATGTTTCCCATTGTCGAAAACTGAGAACGTGAATTGCGATCGCAGTTTCTCTTGCAATATTTATAAGCATTGAAAATGAATATTCCATGACCACTGGGCTACCATTTTGATCGACCAAATTTGAACCTGCAAGAAAATAGTGGAGAATTGTGTGCATTTCCAATTTTAGAAGATAGCCGTAATCAATTATAAGAAATGGTTAAGTTTGAGTCTGTATATCTCTGTCAAATTCGAATAAAAATGGTTTTTTGAAAAAGTTTTATTAAAGCCTTGAGCTTCCATTTTACTTTCATCAAGCATGTCATAAGCCTATATTTCTTCCAAAACTAACATATACGGCTCCCAATCCATGAAGGGTCGCAGTCTGTGTCTGAACTATGGCAGCCTTCCATCCTCTACGACCCCGAGCACGCTGCTTCCAGCCCTCTAGACCAAGCTTTCTGGCTTGTTCTTTAAACCAGAGCTTCTGTCATCTTCGTTCTCTTGAACCTGTGGGCTGGGACTCAAAGACTCTTGGCTCGTGCATTATTGTCCATTCGCTCGATGCTCTGCGCATTATTAACGTGATTTAAGAAATCACATGAAAGCGAACCTCCTTGCCGAAAACCTGTGCATGTTTGGAAGACCTTTTCCCTAGCTGCACATAGCATCGCGTATTTTCCAATGTCACGCGACAAAACTGGATCAGTTTTTCCTGCGATCCCAAGCTAAGCCATCGCCATATAAGACCTCCTGAAGATGAATGCTATCATATGCGGCTTTGAAGTCGATGATTAGATAGTGAAACTTGACTTGAAATTTGTTGGTATTTCCAGAATTTGCCTCAGAGTAAATCGTCTGTTAAAAGGTAAGACTCACTAACTATCATATTATACTTTTGAAGGAATTTAATTGAAACATATTTTTTAAAGCTGAAAAGACACGTTCCAAAAATTTTAAATAAAATTCCCGGGCACACCTTTCAATGTCCGTATAGTAACCGTGCAAAATGAGACTTTTTGAATTAAAAATATGCATTTCATTCTCATTTTCTTCAACATTTTTTTCTGCACTTAGTAAGTTTTACCTTTAAACCGACAAAATATTTGGTCTATGGTCAATTTGCCTGGCCAGGAGTGAAACTGCTACTTGGCAATATAGTACTGCAGAACGGCTTAAAACACTCACACTGTCCATTGTATAGGATCTTGTACGCGATTGTTAATCAGCAAAATACCTTTATAGTAGTTCATGTATTATGTAAGACATAAGATCACCTTTTTTGTAATTGGGACATAATGGAGCTGAAAACCCAATTATCGGGCCATGGTTTCTTCCACCCAAACTTGGTTAATGAGTTGATCAGGGTTACCAGGTATCGAAGCATTTTTGTAGCCCAATTTCAAAAAAATTTTAGCCCAAAATTTCTGCTTAAATGTAGCCTAAAAACTAGCCCAATCTCACATTTTGCAATAATTTCTAAAGACATTTTTTTTAATTTGGACGAATTCAAACATTAAGTTGGACTTATGTAACAATTCACTTTAAAACTCCATATTTTAAGATATGTATTCTCTCCTCTTCTCTTCTCTTCTCTTCTCTTCTCTTCTCTTCTCTTCTCTCTCTTCTCCTTCTCTTCTCTTCTCTTCTCTTCTCTTCTCTCTCTTCTCTTCTCTCTCTTCTCTTCTCTTCTCTTCTCTTCTCTTCTCTTCTCTTTCTCTTCTCTTCTCTCTCTCTTCTCTTCTCTTCTCTTCCTCTTCTCTTCTCTTCTCTTCTCTTCTCTTCTCTTCTCTTCTCTTCTCTTCTCTTCTCTTCTCTTCTCTTCTCTTCTCTTCTCTTCTCTTCTCTCTCTCTCTTCTCTTCTCTCTCTTCTCTCTCTTCTCTTCTCTTCTCTTCTCTTCTCTTCTCTTCTCTTCTCTTCCTCTTCTCTCTATCTCTTCTCTTCTCTTTTTTCGATCCGTGAGAGTTGCTTTGCCAACTTGATATCAAGTTTGCAAAAGCACCCAAAAAAACATAGAAAACCATTGCATGATCAAATTGAATTTGTCACAACTAATAACGACTAATAAACGCAAATTATTAAGCCAATAAACCATCAGGTATAAGAAGTTTTACTGATTTTCGACAGGTGCAAAGCAAAGCACCCATTTTTCGATTCGTCAAAGTTGCTTTGCTAACTTGACACTCATAAAAAAGAGTGTACACTTCTCCAAAAAATATGCAACAATTTTCAATTTCGTTCATCGAACAGCGTACTGCAGAACGAAAGTAAAACTAAATTTTGCGTTTATGATTTCGTTGTGTCATTTTTGTATGGGATTTTTCGTTTCGCATCAGCAGCGTACTAGGCTTTAAGATGTCAAGGCACATTATAGGCTTTAATCACAAGACCAATGTTATGAGATCCAGCCGTGCTTAGCTTATTTTTCGTAGAAAACAAAAACAAATTGTGTGTATAGTATTTTATATTTTTTTTTTGTTTTTATTTTTTATTTAATTTTTGTTCGTATATAAATTTAAGTATTCCGTTACAAAGGTAGTAAAAAAAAATATTATTAAGATTGAGATTTCAAAAGTTAAATATTAAACTTAACCTCAAATTAATCTTAGCACAATGGAATTTTTGTTTGTTTGCATTTTTTTACAACTTAAAAGACGAATTGATATTTTGTTTTTTTAGGAAAGTTATAGTATGTATTCCTACTATTCCTTTTCGCACAGCCAGCTCCACAGTCGTCACCTTGGCAAATATCACACAGAGATGATTTGATAGAATAATACTCAGTGTTGCGTTTGTTGTTGTCATAATAATCATAAACCATAACTGGTGATGGCTTTTGTTAGCGACTGCATGTGATTGATAGCATCAATTGGTACACATTGTTGTTCGGTACCAAGATTGTCGAAATAGACAATGACCATTGAATCGGAGTTCTTACGTCAACGCGCTGAAAATAAATTCAAAATAAATTTATATGAATTGTAAATGAGTATAAGGTATTTGGAATTCTTTAAATCCGAATTAAAAAAAAAAGTCTCCAAAGTCTTTTAAGAACTTTTGAAAGCTCATTATTTGGATAGTTTTCGAACTTTTCAAAACTTTGTATTTTTGTTTCTAATAAACATGTTTTAAGCATTTTTAAAGCTCTAAGGTGATATAAAATTCAAAGCTTAAGAGTCCAAAAAAACAATTTAACCTATTTTATACCTTCACACTCTCAATTTCTTGATTTTATCAAAACTATCAGCATCGGCGGTATAGCCCCTGAAGGCAATGAAACTTCCATCACAGCCATATTGATTCCTTTTTATCATCCAATGGAACAAAGTTGGTACACACAACCATTTGCATTGATCGTTTTCCAATGTCTTAACAACTGGCATTACATTGAAACTGGGCTTGCTATCTTTTCTCGGCAATATTGTATCGGTATGAACTTGAGCCAAACATGAACCTGTTCCCTTGGCACTGATATTTCAACTTCTTTAAGATTTTTAGGAAGCTTTAAAATTAAAAAATATTTAATTATTACAAATATTTCTAGAAAACAAGGTCGATGACCTACCACATGGGTCTGCAAAAGCAATGAATTCTCAGGGGTAACTTTATGTTGCCAAAGTTATCCTTATCAGCTACAAATTTGATTTCCATATTTCCTGTACCAGAACCGCTCTTTTCAGCAAATGCAGTCAAAGCTTCAAGACCAATAACTGTATCTTGTGAGGATGAGAATCCCACCATTGCTGTTTCGCTGTGACACCAACCATTTAAATACTGGGCAATACTGACTCAGCAGTTCCCTTCTTAAGCTCTGCCAAAACAATATAGGCGGTCATTTCAACATCCACTGAAACTGGTCCATACCAAGACTTATCAGAGACAACAGTCTTTGACCACCATTTACGATCACCTAAAATCATAGAATTTATAAGGTTTTTTCACTATTTCACAGTCGAAAATATTTAATATAAAAACTTACCATCTTCCTTAGCCAATCCATTGAGCTTAGCAAAGATCTTTCCGGCAGATTCATCCCGTTTGCCAATAGAAGAGCTGATCCAGCAATAGCCAAAGAATATTGATCATCAGTGGAAACTGCCTTTTCCTCCAAGAATGACAACCCTTTTCAATGGTCTCCTTATATTTATCAGCAGATTCAACATTCTCCAAGAAAGCCAACAATACGTAAGCAGTCAGACCAGTCTCACCACCACTGTGTGAACTATCAATAACCTTGCCTACTTCTGGGAACTGACCACTAGGAAGCTGAGTACCAGCTAAAAATTTGAGACCAGCTTCGATGATCTTTTGATCGATATCAGTGAAAGGAATAGCTTGATGGAATGATTTGACAACATAAGCTGTCAACCAGGTGCTTCCACTAGCATCTGATTTGCCAAATGCACTATAAGAACCGTCATCATGTTTGTATTGCAATTCACGTTGATAACCAATTTCAAGGAATTTCTTCGCCTTCTCTTCAACAGAAGGTGTAAGTTGCTTAATAGCCTGACGAAAAAATTCAATATTTCAACTCAAAGAAAAAACAAAAATTCCTAAAACTTACCGTCAAATATTTAAGAACTAGAATATTTGGCACAAAGTTGACCATATTCTGCTCACCACATCCATATGGCATACGAATCAGCTTATCCAAGTTCTTAATAGTTGGTCCAAGCAAATCTCCAACAACCGACAATTCAGCGGTATTCAGAGTCTTCAACAGCATTCATTGGAATATCAATTGGGACCTTGACTTGTTTTTCCTTTTCATCAATCAAATTCAAAAAGATAGCCTTGTTCACATAAGTTGTAACACCTTCTGGTTCAACTTTAAGAGTCTGTTGTATAGCATCTGCAGATACTGGAGAAGTTGCGGTGATTTTCAAACTAACTGGTCCAACTTTCTTCGGACGAATCATAAATGAAACACTTTGGCGTTATTCGATGAAACTGTCAGGGTCTTGGTGCGTGTGATATCTTCACTTGCACTTTCTGTGACTTCGTTGGTAGCTTCAGTGAAATCGAATTCACGCTCAGAATTATCAAGGATAACTTCAACTCGAAGATCCTTGTTCATATAGTTGAATATAACCACAGGAATTGCAATGACTTCACCTAAATATAGGAATGAAATATCATTGGATTTAGAAACATTTTCATAGATTATTGACCAAGTTATAAAACTTACCCCTTTTAACTGAATATGGCAGATTGATGGAAATGAAGAACGGTTGGAAACATTTCAATTTGTTGCTTCTTCCGTAAGGGCCAAGCCAGTCTTTGGATTCAATGAAAATCCTGTTATAACCCACGATGTGATAGTGTCGGGAACTTTCTTGCTCAATGTGATTCCATTTTCTCCGGTACTATAGTTATATTGTAAGAAAATTGATTAGAAACTCATTTGATGAACAAAAAACTTTGTTAAAAGAGGAATTGAAAGTTGTAATAGCAAGAAACCCCAATCATGCATAGCGAGTTAGTAGGCTTTTAAGGTATTGTTAGTAGGTAGTAGAAGAAGCTACAGAAAATGCAATACAGTAAGATGCAAACAGAACACTATTACTTCTAGAAAATTGATTAAAATTATGTAGCAACACAGAGTGCGATGAGTGCTAGAATTATTATTATAAAAAATAAAAATGTTATTTATCATGTGATTTGGTTCAATATTCTACTCTTCTAAGGTGCTGGAATATGTACAGAGGTGCTTTATATATATTTTTTTTTTTTTTGGTCTCAGAAATTTCAAATACTTTTTCATAAAATCATTTGACGACTCCCAAATCCATGTTTCAGGAAATTCCTTGTTTGCTTAAAACCTCCACCCAAGCCTCCTGATTGCTTTAGGTAATATTCGACTATCTAAAAAATTAGGTTTTGTATTTTTTTTTTATCAGAGGTATTTGCATTGTTAGTGTCCAAAATATTTCTAACAACGTGTTGGTCAAAAAAAAATTTTACAAAGTAGGAATCAATTCATGTATGATGAAGTTCTAAACAATTTTTTCTTTTTTTCAGCATAAAGTTTTGCTGTGGAACTATGGTGAATTTGTACAAATTTTTAAATAAGAAAATTTTATAAAATAGTTTTTTTCTATAAATATTTGTAAGTTATATATCAAGCAAACTAGCAAACAAAAAATATTCATTCAAGTTCTCAAATTTTCCTAGTAAGTACTCATGCTCAAGCATTTACTCAATTTGTACATCACAAACAATATTCTTTTGAAGCCAATTTGTTGGCTTCCATTATCAATCTTACTTCTATTAATCCCCTTCTTTCAATTATAATAAATATAGGGGCTATTCAGGCATAAGTCAAAAATTACTTTGGACCTAAATATTTCACACTTATATTATTGACAGATGACAGTTCGGCTGAGATGGACATATTAAGTTTAAAAATGAGTTTAAGTGAGTTTTCAACAAAAATACTAAATTCAAAGACAACCATCAGAATTATCAGCTCTTTGGGTCTGAAGTGCAAGGAAATAAGTTCACTGGGAAATAACTTCACATGGGAAAAAACTTCACCACTAATGGGAAATAATTTCACTTTTTTGAAGTGAGGTTATTTCCCACTGAAGGTGAGTAATAATTTCACTTTTTTGTGGGAATGAATTTCACTTTAATGTGCGTTCCTTAAAATCCGGATTCTTTAAATGCCAAAGAAACTTTGCACACTCCCAGCCTTGCATCTACCCCTAATCCAGGGAGGTTGCAGGGGGGCAGCATGCTCCCCATACAAACCTCACTGTTAGTTCGCCGTTATGCTTTGCCTTACATAAATACAGTGCTAGCAACCCGCATTACGGCGAATAACCAGTGAGGTATGTATGGGGGGGCATGCCCCCTGTAACCCTCCTACTTGGGCACACTATAGGATTTGGGGTAGGTGCGAGGCTGGGTGTATGCAAAGTTTCTTTTGCATTCAAAAAATCTAGATTTAAGGAAACTCAATTTTACATTTGTGTAATTTTTAGCATATCATAAGGTGGGAAATAACTTCACACAATTTTCAGATGAAATTATTACTCAACTTCAGTGGGAAATAACCTCACTTCAAAAAAGTGAAATTATTTCCCACTAGTGGTGAAGTTTTTTCCCCTGTGAAGTTATTTCCCAGTGAAGTTATTTCCCTGCACCGTTTGAAGTATATATATATTTCGCAAGAACTCAACATGGAGAAGACTTGAGAGCCACTTATTCAGGTAGATGTGCATTCTGAAGCTGATGTGCACAAAGTATAGAGAAATGGAATTTTTGGCTTAAATTCATTCTTTATTCGTATTCGATACTGATGGATCGAATTAAGCTTTTTTTAATACAAAGTCTTAACATAATTCATCTACGAATAATATATTTTCACAAATTAATACAAATACAATGGCGTAACTCATTTAAAAAGTGATTTTGTCTTTTATTAATACAAACATTAAAAAATAGTAACTGAATTGCAATTTCCAACTACCTCAGGTTGATTTCCTACCTCTACTCCAACCATTTCCCAGAACTTACACCATAATTTTATGTGTTGGGAAATTGCGAAGTGATGTTCTAACTATAGGGAGGGAGAAGAAGTACAACTCAACAATGACTCATCTGTCATGATTGTTCGGTTTTCCAAAAAGGGACATCAATTCAACAATTTATTTCAAGCAATTAATATAGGGATAACAGTTTTGTATATGTCTACAGGCGCACACTCCCTTCTTAACGTTGGTGAAGTTTACAAACGAAAGCAAACGTTTAGAAATTATAAAACATTGCTTCCAAGTTTCTAGGTTGTTGATAGTTTGTGCTTACTCCAATTAATCGACAAAAAAAAAATACATGTTGTTGTGCCAGTGACACAACACGTTGATGGTTAAAGTACCGAGTATTTCGCAGCCATAAATGATTCAGCTCAAAATGAGCCAGATGCCCAGATGATTCGTTTCCAAGCCACCACGCCCCGTGGGCCGTTCACAAGTACTCCGAATATCTCAATCCAAAAGCTTAAGGCTCTTGTTAGTTTTTAACAGCAAAGATTTTCTGTTTGGACTCTCCAAAAGTTTGAAGAAAATCCCAAATTCATGGAGAAATTATCAAAAAGCAGAATTATGCGTTATATGTAAATATAGAAATGGAAATATTATTAATTAAGTATTGAGCTTTATTTTTCGATCAAAATAATAAAGTATTTTGCTTCGTAAATGCTTCAAAATTGAAGAACAATAGGTGTGTTTTTTTCCTTGCCTTGAATGGGTTTGGATGAACAACAACTAAGCACCTTCGGGCTTAGCTAAGCCCAGAGAATTTTCGGAGCTTAACTTTAGCCCAGATAAAAACTGTGTTACCGACACGAGTTTCATACAAGTTATCGATAGTTTGTATGGAACTCTATTTATTTTTCTTTAATGGCGTCGCTACTCAGCCCCGAAGTCGTTTTTTTCGTCCGATTCCCCCGGGCTTGCAAAAAACACACCTAATGATAGCTATAACTGACACCTTACAATTAGTAAAGATTAGACTACGAGGGGGCCAATTCTGGTTATGTGAAAAAGTGAATCGAAAAACTTAATTCCGATTCCCATTCTGTGAAAATGTGAAACCAAACATCAAAAACTTTCATATAAATAATTTGCTTTCACGCCGTCATTTGGAAGTGAATATCCAAAATGAAAGCGTGAATACGAACAAAAAATGACAAATTGAATCATATCTCTTTCTCTGTCAAATCCATAAAGAAAAGATGTTCCTATCTCATGCATTTTTCTGTTCTCTTAAAAAACACAAGAAAATTGAGAGAATCATGCTATTTTCAAGAGAAATGGAAAGGTGGTTCGAGCATCGATAATATAGTTTTCATTCACAGAACCAGAATCGCTTATTTGTGGCAAATGAAAGCAATGCTTGGCAGCGAATGTGAAAACGATTTATTCGATTCACTTTTTCACAGAACCAGAATTGGTCCCCAGACAATGACAAACTCAATCATATCTCTCATATCGCTCTGTCAAATCCATAAGAAAAAAAGTGTTCCTACCTCATGAATTTCTATGCTCTCTTCAAAAACACAAGAGAATTGAGAGAATAGTGCAGTTTTCAGGAGAATGGTAAGGTGGAAAACTATATTATCGATGCTCGAACCACCGTACCATTTTTTCTTGAAAACAGCGTGATTCTCTCAATTTTCTCGTGTTTTTAAGGAGAACAAGAAGATAGAAATACTTTTTTCTAAATGGATTTGACAGAGAAAGAGATATAATTGAATTTCTAATTACTTCCAAATGACGGCCTGAAACTTTTCATACTTTCACACTTAATCCGATTGCCGTTCTGCGGAAATGTGAAACCAAAAACATCAAAAATGTTCATATGAATAATTTTCTTGCGAAAAGCGTGAATACGAACAAAGAATGAAAAATTCAACCACAAAAAAATACACAATGAAATGTGAAATTGAGAAAACTGTGTTGCTATCAAGAGAAACAGTAAGGTGGTTCGTGCATATATAATATAGTTCATCAGCCATTTTGATTCACTTTCTGGTACCTACCAAACGAAAAAGTGAAAGCTGTGTGCTTGACAGCAAATATGAAAAGGATTTATTCAATTCACTTTGGTTTCTGATCTTTATGTTATTTTCTAGATACTTTTAATGAAGCTAATGATTTCTTAAAACAACAAAATACTTAAGCGCTTTTTAGCGATTCCAAATAATTCTTAAGTTACCAAAAGTGAAGAAGTGATGTTAGATGTGCTTTAGGAACGTTGGATTAAACTCCAACTAATAACGAATGAAGAGAGAAATGCTTCCAAGATTTATTTCTGTCAAATAACTGGATTTTCAGGAGTGATAGGATGTATAAAAAACTACCAAGTGCACTTTCACACTACGAAACTTTGCGTTTTACTTTACACACGAATCACAAATGCAAAAATCACGAACTTGTAATATTTTATTTCTTTCTGTCTATACGCCCTCTTTCATTCATGTCAAATGTTAATCATTCTTTCGTTTTCATAAATGAATTTTAATCTGTCAGTGCCAGAAAAAGAAAGAAGAAGTACATATAGGTACCAAAGGAGGCCATCTTGTTTTGGCTGTTTTCGCAAACGTCAAATAAACGTCAATTTGACTGTCAGATAATCATCATTTTTGGACCTAAATATTGCTATTGGCAAATTAATATGCAATCGTCCTGTTGGCAGTCAGTCAGTCAGTTAGTTTTCTTGCAAAAGCATTTTTGACGTTTACGAATATTTTCTCAATTTTTGTCGGCAACTCAACTTTTTTACCGATGAATTGCACCGCAGATACTGTTTTTGAAAACTTGACTTTAGAAAACTGCAATATCGAACACAATGTTAATGCAGTAAAACTTGTATTTTCGTTTTCGAACAGAAGATTCTTGCAGTTTGCGTATAAGAACATTCGGAAAATGGATTTTTGTGACAGTTCGAAAATGGCCATAATCTAAAAACAAACTACTACATACTAAATTTCCGCAAAATTTTGGTATCAAAAATGGTATATTAGTTTTGTTAAAGTTAGTATTGAATATATGAAGAACATTTGAAAAGAAACCTCATTTGTTAAAGTGAAGCCACTGAATATAATACTCAATTAGAGCCTATTTGAACTTTTAATTAAAATTAGTAAATAGCTAATATTTAATCGTCAAATAATGAACCGTAAAAATATAAAAATTAAAGTGACTACCAACAAAACAACAGGCACCCAAGTCTTTACACATGTTCACACCAAAAAAACATTTTCCTAAAAATGTTCCTTAAAATTACTTTTTTAAATATTTTCCAATACAAAAACATTTTAATCAAAATGTTTATGAAATGCTTGTTTATTTAAGCATCTCTGAATATAACCTTGAAATCATGTGAATAAATTTTGTTTATGTAATTTTGGAATTTTTATATAAACACTTTGGAAATATTTTGTAATTAAACGCGGTAGGCAAAAAACTTACTAAGGGCCGGTTTTTCAATGCGAAATCATCCTAGCCTCGGGGTTAAATCTGATTTAACTTCATAAGAGTGTTTTTCAGTCAATTTAAATCCTAAGTAAACTCACCTATTTTGATGAGTTTACTCCGAGTTTAACTCATCTTATTTTGTGGGTTAACTCAGAGACCAATTTGAGGGCCCTTTCAGGTGTTGCGCTGTCTCGATTTTGATAGAGAAACTTATTCACAGTGCAATTCCGTTATGGTGCCATCTCTATTTTGATGCGTGAAAGGCGTTCAAAGTGTCGCACATCGATGACAATAGATTTATTTTATTCTCAACTGAAACTGTGCCTGAATTAACTTAAAGTTAATCTATTCTCAGGATTAACTGATTTAACTCAGAGTTAACTCTGAACTGAAAAACTTGGCCTTAAGAGTTTTAAGTGTTGATTTAACTCAGGGTTAAATCAGAGTTAGCTAATCCTGAAAATAAATTAACTTTGAGTTAACTCAGCTCAAGCAGTTTTTAGGCGTACAGAGTGTCGCACATCGATGACAATAGATTTATTTTATCCAAAACTGAAACTGTGCCTGAATTAACTCGAAGTTAATCTATTCTCAGGATTAACTGATTTAACTCAGAGTTAACTCTGAACTGAAAAACTAGGCCTTAAGAGTTTTTAGTGTAGATTTAACTCAGGGTTAAATCAGAGTTAGCTAATCCTGAAAATAAATTAACTTTGAGTTAACTCATCTCAAGCAGTTTTTCAATAGAGGATTTACTTTATCGGTCCAGTCTAATCCCTGAGTTAACTCACCAAATTAGGTGAGTTAACTTAAGATTGAAATTGACTGAAAAACACATTTAAGGAGATAACTCGGGTTTAACCCCGAAAAAATCACACAATTTTTTTTGTAATTTTTCAGTGATATCACTTTTCTAGATGCTACTATATTTTTTTAGCACCAAAAATATTGCAAATCTCAAATTTTTTCGTGAATTTTGGGACACCCTTCAACTTTTTGTTTTTTATTTTTTTATTTATATTTTGTATCAATTTCATTTTTGAAGTTATTTTTCCCTAAAAACGCTGAATAGAAACTTAAAAATATTTCAAAAACATTCAACACCATCACTTCCACATTTAAAGGTTTGCTATTGTAATATTGTCTGCCATTTGCCATTGTTTGTCATAAACCATAATCATATCATGCTTGTATTTACATAGTTTTCCCAACATCTAACCACGAGATGTGGTTCCATTTAGGGCTAGTTTTTCAACGTGAGATTATCCTGACGCGGGATTAAACCAGAGCTAATTTCAGAAACGTGTTTTTCAGTCAATTTAAATCCTAATTTAACTCCGAGTTAACTCACTTTATTTGGTAAGCTTACTCAATGACTAAACTGAGGACAATTTCCTATTTGAAATCTTTCTACTGTGCATTTTCCCATCTGGGTATCGATGGTGATAGGTGATATCAAATGTCACATTTCGGTTTCAATAGACTTTTAACAACTGAAACACAAAGTTAACCCTCAACTGAAAAACTGCTCCTGAATTAACTCAAGCCTAATTTATTTTCAGAATAAGCTAACTCTGATTTATATCAAGTTAAATCTGCACTGAAAAACTGGCCCTTAGAGTAAGAGAAAATTGTCTACAAACATTTAATATAACAATGGTGTTATTGTTTCTAAAACAGTTATGAAAAATAATTCCCTTAAGTAAGTCTCCAATTTTGTTTTTGTTTGTTTCTTGTTGAAAATATTTTGCTTGGTGTAGACATAGCCTTGCATTGTCATTTAGATTCATATAACCATTAAAAAAAAACTATTAATATACCTGATACATGTAAGTTAGATGCACAATATATATAAAATGAAATGTTTTAAAAGTATTTACATATTAAAATTGTCAAAAATCCAATTTTCAGGAAATTCTTTACTAATTTTCGCCGGTGCATTTATGATTTTAGTGTCAAATATAGGGCTGGATAAATCACCTAGCACAAGATCAATGCTGCTCATTACATTCATTACTTCTCCTGGATAAAAGTTGTCGTATACTAAAATATTATTTTTAATATTTATTTATTTTTTTTATAGAAACGAAAATAAGATTATAATCTTTAGCCTTTTTCTTTGGATTTTTGACAAAATAAAAATATTTTTTTTCTTGTAGTCGAAATAATTATGATTTGTGAAAGCTTTTATAACCAACACAGAATGTGTAAAGGAAACCAGAAAGATATAAGAAAAGTAGTAGATTTTTTTTCAGTTTTTTTTTTTACTTAGTCGTAAATTCCCAAATCCAGGTTTCGGGGAATTCTTTTCGAATATAAGGTTGAGGTTGTGGTGAACCTGCAGCTCCAGGTGCGCCAATTGGCAAAGGAATACTGTTAACGGCGACTTTATTGTAAGCGATGGCAACTTAAAAAAAAAATTAGTTTAATTAGTAGAAAAAAGCCTAATTTGAGTTCCAAATTTTAATATTACTAAAGAGTCAGCAGGGAACGGTTGAAAAAAATCATCATTTAATAAAAGTTATCTATGTATGTCATTCCTAAGTATTTTTTTTTTTTTGAAAAGTTGGTGATAAAATATTTTTTTTTTTGAGAAAGTATTTCAAACTCAATGAACTTTGCAATACAATCAAAAACACCCGCTTCTACCACTTCAAAAATTCTTTTTATCTAATTCGCCTTTAAGTTAAGGCAACAAGTTCCTTAAAAATAAACCCAAATGTAAAGTAAATACATATGTCTGATGTTCAAAATAAATATTTGTAACAATGTTTCTGCAAAAATTTACTTAAAATAATAAAAAAAGTTATTAAAAATCAAATCAAATATTCCATTTGTTTGCTTTTTTTAATCAAGTTGATTAAATCAATGATTTTTGAGAAATTTATCAGGGCCCAGATCACGTAACACGATTCGATTGAACGAGCATCGTTTCCACTATTACTATCTCTATTTTTCCCTGTAGATGTGAATAGAGACAGCTACAGTCAAAACGACGATCGTTCAATCGAATCGTCTTACGTGATCTGGGCCCAGGTTAATATTTTTAAAAAACCATGAATTTTACTTTTCAAGTTAATTTTTTTTTTTTCAAAATTTTCGAAATAAAGTGCCCAGCTGTCTTTTTTTTTAATATTCAGATTCTTAGCAATTCTAAGACAAATTCTGAAATTAATATGTAAAAATCTTCTTTAGTTTTTGATAAATTTAAAAAACCTGAAGGGAAAAACAGTGGCACTTAATTATGCAAAATTTGGAAAGAAAATCAACTTGAAAAAAAAACACAATTTATTTTAAAAATATTGACTTGAAATTTAATTTGTCAAAAATTATTCAGTGAAACAGTTTGATTTTTAAACAAATAGAAGAATGAAATATTTGCTTTCAAAAGTGCAATAGCACATGTGTTTTTGTTGATTGTTTCTTTTTTTTGTCATTTTAAGGCAATTTTTCAGAAATTTCATCTATTACTTCATTTCAATTTGTTTTCTAATAATGATCCCAGAAATCCTCCCTCAAAATATCGAGAACTAATTAGGTGGCACCTTTCATAGTAAAATTCAATTTTAAAAATTCTTTATTCACTTTTTGAACAAAAATAAGAAATTTTCAATAATAACAATGAGGTTATGATTCATTTTTGAAACAATAATAATAAGAATAATAATATTTAGTAATAAAAATAATGACTTTCCAAATTAATTTTTTTCTGTGAAATATGATTTGTTGACATGCAATTTCGTATGACATCTTAAAATAAAAAAAAATATTTTTTACTTTTTAATATTGTCGAAGATCCAATTTTCGGGAAATAATTTTCTAACTCTATGCTTATTACTTCCTTTTATTATTTGATAATATACTTCAGTTTTCCCATACTCCATCGCTAAGAAATAATCTAAAAAATACAATTTTGAATTATTTTTAAATTTGCTAATTAAAAATTAATTTACTTATTTTTTTTTTCACCCGAAGATAAACCGTGTTTAACTTTTATTTTCATGTACTCTTTCTTAAGAACTTACAACTTTCAACTCTATGTTTGTGTAAATCGTCGTCAGGAAAGGTGGGAATCGCAAATATTTGCAAGTCTAACGCTGTTTTTATAGAACAAATTGCTGACAAATTTAGTGAACAAGTTTTTGCGGGCACTTCGCAAATGCTCACAAGCTATTTCCCCCGGAAGATCTGCAAGTCCTTAATCACAACTTAATGTCTATTTGAACACTAACTGGCCGAACAGAATGGTGTATAGCTTTAGTTGTGGCGTGAAGCACTATCAAAGTAGAAAGATACAAAAATAGTATAAGGTGCCACAATGAGAAGCTGTAGATGTAGCAAGGAATGTATGGTGTAGCAGAAGTTAAACAAAATTCAACTATTGCTACCAGCTACAGCTACATTCATTCTGTTCAAGGGGTAAGGCTTAACCATTCGTAAGTACTTGCGAGCATAAGAAGCACTTGCAAACCGCACGCAAACGAAGTATTGCAAATGTGTCAAGTTGCGAGAAGTATTTTGTACGACGAGGTGTCTTGAAAGGTTGTGTTTTGTGCCTTTCACAAATCTACAAATTACTGGAAATACAAATTGTGCAAAATATGACAATTTTGCAAATTATATCGCAAACCGTGTGAACATTTTCGCAAAGAGGTGGCAAGGAATGTCTAAGCTTATATTTTGCGAACCTCCTCGATTGCAAATACGTTATGTTTGCGAGACTTGGGACTTGCAGTTTTGGGAATATTTTTTAAATTTATTAATTTTGCATAGAGCATTTGCGGGTTTGTTTGTAACGTTTGGGCTTGAAATCATTTATAACAGTAGCAAATTGTTTGACCGAAGCTAAGAACTAAACAGGACTCAAATGTTTTGGTAAGATTGGCTATACGCACAATATTACAATAAGTGATATCTGAGCTCTAATAACTCTTGAAAATTGCTCGATGTCAGGATTACAAACAGCACGCTTTCGAAAACTTAAAATCAACGTCTATGTCAATTTAGTCTAGCGATGTGTCAACTCGTTTTATAAAACCGAGTTAAATCCGAGTTAGGCAAAAAACCGAGTTGAACCGGTTTAAATTTGTCTCAAACCAAGTTAGATTGATCATGCGCCGAAGGGCAAATTGGGCTCGGTAGTTCAATTTATGTGGAAATTAAAAATGCACTTTTCGAAACGGTTTCGGTATGCATCCATAACCATTTGGTTTGGCATCATTCTGTAGGTAAGTACTGTTTGTTCCGTACCATTTGAACCGAGCCAAATGATTGGAATTTAATATAAATTAAAACCGAGTTGGCTTCCATTTGAAGACAACTCGGTTTTGCTTCGGTTTGTTAGAGCATGCAAAGTAAGACTTCGGCTCAATTTTTCATCGACTTGGTCTCGAAAATGTTATTTGTTCTGTGACAGTCGAACCGATTCAAACATGTAATTGAAATCGAATACAAATTTAACCGAGTTAACTTCACCCGATTGTATGCACTTGATGCTAATGGGGAAATTTTCAGATTTTTGTATTGTCCCGGAAAAAACAATATAAGGGCAGTTGGACGATATTTGGATGAAAATACACAATTTCTGTCAAAATACAGTTTTTCCTCCACATGTCAAGCTATCAATTGTCAAAATTCGTTTGAGGATGACTACGATGTTGATGGATTAAAAAACCCTAAGAAAATCAGAAATTTTCAACGAATTCTTACATTTCCGGGAAAAGATATTCTTAGGGCAATTGGGTGACATTTGGACTGAAATTCACAATTTCTGTCAAAATATAGTTCTTCCTCCATGTGTCAAGCCATATCAATTGTCGAAATTTATTGAAGAATTACTACGATGTTGATGGATTAAAAAACCACTACAAAATCAGAATTTTTCACAGATTTTATAGTGGTCGAAAAAAAGAGATCTTACGGCAATTGGATAGCATTGGGAACGAAATACAATATTTCTGTCAAGATATAGTTTTTCCTTCATCTTTCAAGCCAGAAATTATCAGATTTCATTGAGGGATGGCTATGATGTCGTTGGATTAAAAACTTCTAAGAAGTCAAATTTTTTACTGCTCCAGAAAAAGTGATTTAAGCCAATTGGGTGACATTTGGATCAAAAACACTTTTCCGTCAAATTATAGTTTTCCCCATCTGTCAAGCCATAATTTTTCAAATTCCATTGATTGATGGCAAAGTTTTCGATGGATTAAAAAATCCCTACAAAAATCAGAAATAATCACAGGTTTCCTACTGTTATGGAAATCCAATTCAAATATGCAATCGTCCCGTCATCTGCTTCAAAATTATATTTGCAGAATATTCTTAAATGCAAACTGCAAAAGTCTTCTATTCGAAAGCCAAGTACAAGTTTTACAGCATTGGCATTGTGTTCGATAATGCAGCTAGCTTAGGTAACATGTTCAAAAACATTGCATCTTCGGTGCAATTATATTCACTAAAATCGAGTTCACGACAAAAACATTGGATGCTTTCGAAAACGTTAATTTGATCGTCATTTGTTGACGCAAACATTGCTTTCGTCAAATATGCAACCGTTCTGCTTGCACATAAACTTTTTTGATCATCGTCAGTCAGTTCAATTTTCTTGCAAATGCATTTGACTTTTACGAACACGTCCTCTAGCTTCTCAATATTTATGTCAGCAACTGGATATTTTTACTGCAATTTGCACTGAAGATGATTTTTTCGAACATACTGCATTATCGAACTGAATGCTAATGCAGTAAGACATGTTGTGTTTAAAAACATTCTGCAAATGCATTCTTGACGCAGATGATGTTTTCGAAAATGGCATTAGTAAAGCCAGAGAAGTTTGATTGTAAACGTCAAATGCTTTTGCAAGAAAATTAAGTGATGAAGATCAACAAAATTTTGGGCAAACAGGAGGACTGTAATATTTGCGACAAAAAATGACTATCATTTGACGATCAAATTGACGTTAATTTGACGTTTTCGAAAATGGCCCTTCTGTTTAAAAAAAAAATAGTTTGATCAACGTCTGCCTATTTTGACAGTTCTGACTTTTCAAAATTTGTGTCGTTAACTGATTTTTTTTTACTGCAGAATTGCACCGCAGATGATGCTTTCGAGCATTGTGACGAAAATTAATTGCATTATCGAACTAATGCAGTAAAACTTGTATTTATTTGCGTTTTCGAATAGAAGACAGTTTGCAGTTTGCACTTCGAAATATTCTAAAAAATATATTTTTGACGCAGATGATGTTTTAAAAAACGGCCAATGGTAACAGATTTCAATAAAAATTTACACAGAATTTTATTGTTAAGTTGGTACACTTTTAACTTTCAAACATTTCAAAAATAAGCACCCAACCTAATGTTAATATGAAATAAAAGCTGAAAACTTGTATAGACTATAAATAAATATTTATTTAAACTTATATCACAACTTATTTAATATTATTTTCGATGCGTTTCGGAATCAAAGTTCCATCATCAGGTTCGATACAAATATTTGTATCACAACTTTGTATCACAACTTATTAAATATTATTTTCGACGCCTTTCGGAATCAAAGTTCCACCATCAGGTTCGATACAAATATTTGTATCACAACTTTGTATCACAACTTATTTAATATTATTTTCGACACGTTTCGGAATCAAAGTTCCACCATCAGGTTCGATACAAATATTTGTATCACAACTTTGTATCACAACTTATTTAATATTATTTTCGACACGTTTCGGAATCAAAGTTCCATCATCAGGTTCGATACAAATATTTGCATCACAACTTTGTATCACAACTTATTTAATACTATTTTCGACGCGTTTCGGAATCAAAGTTCCATCATAAGGTTCGATACAAATATTTGATCGTACAAATATTTGTATCGAACCTGATGATGGAACTTTGATTCCGAAACGCGTCGAAAATAATATGATCCTGAAACGCGTCGAAAATAATATTAAATAAGTTGTGATATAAGTTTAAATAAATATTTATTTATAATCTATAAAAGTTTTCATCTTTTATTTCTTCATATTCATCAAACGCAACTTGCAGACCGAAACCAAAAATGATTCTAATGTTAATGTTTAACTTTTTTGAAAATGGCCTAAAATTTTAAGTTATATGATGTCTTACATTTAGTTATTATTTATGAGTCAAATATATGGATTTTTCGGTGTAAAAATTAAATAAAGATCACATTGAACATTTTTAGTTATCACCCCCAAAAGTTAGCACAAAATATTTAATGAATATTTTTGTATGTTTTTCAAAAAAAGTATAAAAATTTAAATTAATAATAAAATTAAAATTTACTTTTCTAATTCATCAAATATCCAACTCTCCGGGAATAATTTTCGAACTTGTAACTTTCCTGTCTTTTTTGTTTTTATCAAATGTCTATGTCCAACAATGAAATTATTTCGATTGGGAGCATTGAAGATTTGATCGTTGTAAAGAGTACGATCTTCTATCAGTAAACGGTCTTCAATCATTACTAGCAAAAAAATAAATTTGATAATAATTAAAATTCAAAATTATGGCCAAAAAAATTAATATAATTCATTCATGATTGAATGGCAATCACTCTGTAATTCTCCTCATTCAGGCATGTTAGCAGCTCATTTACTACCAAGTTTTAAAGATGGGGAGATAGGACACCGCCTTGCGGCGTACCTCTTATCTCTATACTGACAGATCTTCTACCTGTAAAGCCGCCCAGTTTATAATCCTGCTAGTCAGCATTTGGTTAATCAATTTTTCAAGCGAACCATCTACCTTCAGGGATGTTTGTAAGTCTAGTCGTCATTGATAAAAGCGCCCCCTATATCTAAGAAAGCAACCTCGGTATGCTCTTTATGATGGAGGGAATATTCGATGGTTCGTCCTAAAGTATGTAAAGCATTTTCCACCGATTTCTCTTTACAGTAATAATGTTTTTCAGTAGACAAAAAGTGGATATCGATCAATTGTTCAAAGGTTTTAAGAAGGAATGATGAAAGACTAAAAGGTCTAAGATCTCTCGGCTATACTTGGGAACACTTGCCAGCTTTGGGTATACACACAACTTCTCTCCAAGACAAGGGAATGTGAACCAGTGTTAGGCAGCTAGTAAAGATAATTTCCAGAATTGACAGAATTAAATCTTTATTCATTTGGAGTTTGGCTGGTATTATGCCTTCGGGTCCCGCAGACTTGTATGGTTTGAAGCTGTTAAGCACCCATTGCAGCTTCTCCATGGTAATCAGACCTCTGAAGTTTCTTCCTATTTTCCACAGAAAATTCTTCAGGAGGATCGCTTTGACTTTCTCAAAGCTTTCTTATATAATTTAAGGGAACCATATAAGATTCCCAAGCTACCCGACCAAAAGTGAATTTGTTTGTTTGTAACGTTTTCACGCCAAAACCGCTGAATCAATTTTGATGAATTTTTATATGAAGGTATATGGGACCCTGAAAACGGTTATAGGCTACCTTTTCCTCGCAAAAAATGTATAGGGGGTTTTGAAATATATAACTTATCTCCATGAATCCATGCCATTGCGAATTCTGAGAGCTTTAGTCTTTTTTTTTCAAAAATGATTTTAATATCTGCCCGCATCCGGTAGTATATTTTTAAAAATCTGATATGTAAGATCAGATTTGAGATCAAAATCAAATTCAGAACTTAAAGAGATGAAAATCGAAAAATTTGTATATCCTGTTTATTATTAGAAATTATTTCTTTAAAAGTTATTCACTTTTATTTTGTAAAACTTAAAACAACAATTGCGTCGAAAGTAAAAAAAAAATCCGATAATCAACAAATACAACATTTCCTAGTAAAAACCAATTTTTCCAAAAAGTTTTCATCCTTATATACTTATACTTATATCAAAATGAAAATGATTTTTTCTTAATATATGAACATTAACAATTTTATGCATACATATGTACATATTTTACAGTAAATGTATCTCCAAATAGCAGGCCTTATGCTTATTCTTACTTCGAGCAATTTTATTTAAAAATGGTTTAATATAAATGTTAATAAGAGAATGAAGATGTTTTTTTTTTAAATAAATAAATGCATATCATATCATAAACTATAAAAATTTCATATAAAATTAAAATATTGTAAATTTAAATAATTTACTTTTCATTGTTGTAAAATATCCAATTTTCAGGAAATTCTTTTCTGACAACAATTTTATTCCGATCACTATTGCCATTTGCTGGAGATATTCTATGTTTTGTTTCTGTTTTTGAAATTTCAAAAGCATCATACAGAACTCGGTCTTCAGCATACATATTTTCGGCATAATACTCGTATTGAACTGGTATAACTAAATGCATAAAAATGTAAGTATATTGTTAAAGCCAAATAATAGGAAAAAAATACACGTCAATAATTTTGAAAAAAAAAAAACAAAATCTGATTTTAAAATTCAAAAACACTGTAGGAAGGCGAGAGTGACATACAACAACATCTAAGTTGATATTTCTGCACAGAAACTGTAGTTCAAGAGTTCGTCAAGTCGTGTTATATCGTTGCTGTAGTTTCTGTACCTCTTAGCCCAAAAACAAAGAAACAGTTTTATAGGAAGAAAAACATAACAATACTCTGTATCTAATGGACAAAGTCTCAGAAGTTCAAACATTTTTAAAGAAAGGCCAAAAATCTAATATCTCATATCCCAAACGGAACTTTTTAGCTTAGATATCTCGTAACACAGGCCCCTGGTGTACAATTAAGGTATTCGCCTTTCTTTCTAATGTAAATTTTGCCAACAAAAATTCCTCTCAAGAAGATAGATTACAATATCTCCTTAACCATAATCAAGGAAGATGAACTTTTTTTCTTGAAATATCTCACAAGACAATGTTTTTTTTTTTTCCTGAAATATCTCGCGATCTAGACCCCTATCATTCTAATATCAATTATTAAAAAAAAAATATCTCGTACATCGATAAATTGTTATAGCTCTTAATTTTGGTTATTTAACCTAGACGAACTTTTTATCGTATATCTCGTACGTTACCAATGGCCTCATATTAAAAAAAAAAAAAAATATTCGTTCTTCTTTCTAATACAAATTTTTCCCAACAAAAATTCCTCTTAAGCTGATAAATAACAGTACCTTCTAGTTCATAATCAAGGAGGATGAACGTATTTTTTCAGAATTATATATCTTGCAAGACAAAGTTTTTAGTTTAAATATCTCGCAACTTAGACCCTTGTAATTCCTGTCTACAAAGAATGTATTTTTTTTTTTCAATACACAAATTATGTAAAAAAAGACGATTATTGTTCCTGAAATATCTCGCGAAACAAAGATTTTAGCTGGTATTCGCTTTTCTTTTCAATATAAATTATGCCAAGAAAAACTGTCTTAAGACGATAAATAACAATACATTCAGAGGAGGAATTTTTTTCTTGAAATATCTTGCAGTACTAAGATTGCTGAAATATCTCGTGACAATGAAGACATTCGCTTTTCTTTTCAATATAAATTATGACAAGAAAATCCGACCTAAGCCGATAAATTAATATACCTCTGGAGTCATAATCAAGGACAAAGAACTTTTTTCTTGAAATATCTTGCCAAGTTTGACTGAAATATCTCGTATCGTAACAAAGAAGATATTTGCTTTGCTTTTCAATATAAATCATGCTAAGAAAAACTGTTTTGGAGCAATAAATTACAATACCTCCGGAACCATAATCAGGGAAGTCCAGAAGTATCTTGCAAAGGCAAGTTTTTTTGCTGAAATATCTCGTAACAAAGAAGGCATTCATCTATCTTTTACATATAATTAAAATTAATTTTAAGCTGATAAATTACAATACCTCCTAAGTCACAATCATGAAAGACGATTTTCCGTCATGAAATATCTCGCAAGAAAAATTTTTTTGCTGAAATATCTCGTAACCTTTGTCATTTGTATGGGAATTATTCCAAGAAATATCTCCGAAGCAGATAAATTACAATAACTCTTAATTTTGGTAGTTTGACCAAGATGAAATTTTTTTCTGGAAATATCCCGTACGTTACCTAGAGCCTTATCTTCAAAAAAAAAAAATTCCTTCTTCTTTTGAATGTAAATTTTGCCAACAAACATTGCTCTTATGCCGATAAATTACAATACCTCATTAGCCATAATCAAGGGAGACGAAAGTTTCTTTCCTGAAATATCTCGCAAGATAAAGTTATTTTCGCTGAAATAACTCGTAACCTAAACCCCTGTCATTCTTCTGTCAGTTATTCTAAGGAAATATCTCGTAAACAGATAAATCCCTATAACAATTAATTTTAGTAATTTAACCAAGACGAACTTTTTTCCGAATTCCAATGCGAATTTTGACTAGAAAAATACCTCGTGAGCTGATAAACCATGTACAATACCTCTCAAACCTTTACTAAGCAACAACAGAAGGCAAACTCCTCGTAACCCGAAAACCAAGCAAAGCAAGCAAGTTAAATAAGTGCAGGGATACATGGGAGAGGTATGTGAAAGATTTCAAGCCTTACATGGAAATTGTTAAAAATTGCATTTATTATTAGAAATAAAGATGTATGTATGACAGGCAAGATAAAAGCTTAGAATGATATTTGGATCAAATTAATCTATTTATAAAAATTAGTTTTCGTTGGGTTCCAGGTCCAGGGTCAAAGAATTTAAAAATCGCTTAGAAAATATGGTTTTGTAGAAATATATCTCTAAAGTATGCAATAAAATACAAATCTAATGATCAAGAATCAAATGATTTCAAAAATGCCAATCAATCAAAGTATAGTAGCCAGTAATTTTGTGTGTTTAAAATAAAATGAAAGATGATATACAGTATTCTCCGCTTAATTGCATCCCACTTAATGGATTTTCCAGCTCAATTTATCGCTAAAACACTGCAGCCAACAAACCAAAGACATGTAAATTATTCGGTTATCTAAATACCACGGTTAATTACTCGAAAAAAACTGTCAAAATGGTCGGTGTAATTAAGCGGGCAACACTGTACATAGCAATTACTCCACATTATGGCTTTTAGGAAATAACATAAAATGTTTTTTTTTTGTTGTTTAATTTGAATTTTCAAATATAATTACTTATTCATATCAGAAAATATCCAATTCTCTGGAAATAGTTTTCTTATTAATGGCATTTTGTTGGGTTTTTGAATTAATTCTGTAGTAGAATCTCCAACTGCTTCTTGTAGTCGTATATCAATGATATCTTCAGCCCCATCAAGTGAATAAAATACTAAGTCTTCTTCATTGTATGGTATGCCATCCGCTAAAACATGAAATAGTTTTTTTTTTTTTGATTAGGTTAAAGATAAAAATTGCTTAGTTTTTGGGTAAAATCTTAGTTCTGAATTCTGAAAAGTGTAGTTAATTCTCCACTTTTCACTTCTATTGGATATTTCAAAACTCAAAAGTTAAAGTGATTCCTTCACTGGAAAATTGCTTCCGATTTGAATTGAATTTCAGGATGAATGGTTCTATTTTTAGATTTTAAATTCACTAATTGGGGCAAATTTACTGAGGTTCAAGTAAGGGTGAGGATTCAAGTAATAACCGATCATATACTTAAACCGTAACTGATTCGCCCAAATAACTGGGTTAAAACTTTGTTCCGCTGATCAAATTTGACCTCTAAAATAAAGAATAAATTGAAAGTGGTGCCAAAAGTTTTGTTCACGGTTTCTGACTTCTTAATACCTTTATATTTGACCACTTGTGCAAAAAATAAAAGTAAAGTGGAGCCCAACGTTGTCTGCATGGTTCCGAAAGGGAACATGAAACATGTCCTACCGATGAACTGCAATGAGATTGATGGCCATAGATACAAGAACACACCCTGATTTTTATACCTGACCTCTAGGGTGAAAAAAGAAATATAAAGTGGCGCCCAACGTTGTCTACATGGTTCTGAAGGAGGACAAGAAACATGTCCTACTAATGAACTGCTCAGAGAGTGATGGTCACAAATGCAAGAACGCACCATGATTTGTATACCTGACCTCTAGGTTGAAAAAAAATATTGAAAGTGGCGCCCAACGTTGCCATTATGGTTCTGAAAGTAGTAAGGAAACAACTCTCATATTAATATGGGCAGAGGTTCATAGTCATTTATACTTACACAGACCCTGATAACATCAGAAAAATCCTCAATAAATACAAATAAAAAAGAATAGCATCAGTTTTGATTTCAGAATCAAAGGTTAATGTATACAAAAGGTAATATTAATAAAACCAAGGAAAGAAATACTGAAATAATAGGTTAAGAATGAGTATGGACTACTAGAGAATAAATTTCTATAAGCAGTTAAATGGATAAAATGGAAAAATATGCGTTTTTCTTATAAACAATGTTTTTAAACAATGTTTATAAGCTAAATATTAGCTAAATTTACTTTTTTTTCTCAATGTTACTCTATAAATACCACCCTAACCTAACCCGAATCCAAAGCTTAAGTTAAATGTATAAATATTTACATTTTGCCATTTTCAAAAATCCATGTTTCCGGGAAAAGCTTACGAGTTTTTAGAACTACTGGAGTCGATGTTGAAGTTGAAGCTTTATAAAAAGTTGTGGTACGTGGGAATTGTGTGGTAATAGTTATTGGCACTTTAGTTGGTATTCCACCAGCGATTCTTGAAAAAACTTCTGTTCTTGGCGACAGGTGTATCTGTTGAACTACAGTGTTTAGGTTTGTATTAAAGAAGGCATAAGAAAAATATGCAAATATTTTGAAACAAAACAAATATATTCAAACTTCAGCTTTGTTTGCAAATCTATGACTAAACTCAATTTCGTAAAACTTACAAATATCGGCTTCAAAAATATACATTGGAAAAATATTGTTAATATTGGAAAATATTTTATTTTTTATTTCATCATTATTTCATTCACGTGGAAAAGAGGAGATCCGCAAGTTTTGTATCATTTTAATTTAATGTTGTGTGTTCTTAAACTGTTAGGTAATTCAGCCCGATTGTGCATTGCAATCATGACCTTGACAATAATAAACTAGTACAAAAGTGGCGCCCAACGGTGCTTGCCTTATTTCAAAAGGGTTCAAAAACATATCCCTCTGATGCTAGAGAGACTGGTAATCAATTTAAGCACTTACCCTAATGGCCACAAATGCAAAAATTAACATTCAAATATTTTGCTTATATTGAATTTTTTTCCAAACTTCTTCATTCCGTTTTTGTAAAGAAAATTCGAAATAAGTGAAAAAATAAAAATACAATCTTCCACAACATGATCTGTGTATACTTCCGCTGCTTATATGCAAGATTGTCTTTGACCCCAAAGACAGTAACAAAAAAAGTGGCGCCCAACGATCAAGCTAGATTTCTAACAAAACATGCTTTTTGGGTTCCATTTTGTTGTTGGGTTTGGTGCTGGTATGTGAGAATCGCTTTGACTATAACGGCAATAGAAAAAAGTGGCGCCCAACGTTCATGCTAGACTTCTCATGATCCAGATAATTGCATGATATCCACTGAACACAACCACAAAAACGGCCAAAAGTTAGTAAGGTCAGTTTTTTTTTTCAGATTCAGGACTAAAGTATAAAGTCAATTTAAATAAGAAAACATTATGAAAATCTTAGCATAACATGCATGATTCCCAATGAAGTAAGTTATTAAATACCCTTATGAAATATCCTTCCCTAACTTAATCACACAGTACTTATTACTTCGCATGTAATATTTAATATTGAATCAATGGAGAGAAGGACTTTTGAACAAACAAAAAAAAACACTTAAACACCAAAATTTTCATTCACATTGGAGACAATATCACAAAAATTAATATTTTAAACCCATTATACTATATTATTCTTATTATAGTTTACATTTTGGCATTATCATCATATATCCAAGTTTCCGGAAATAGTTTTCGAGTTTTTATAACTTTTGGAGCTGCTGATGGTCTTCGACTATAAGTTGCACCTGGCAACATTCCAGCTCTTGCTCCCATCGGTGCTGACATTGCTGCATAAGCATAAGGCACTACTCCACCACTCCTAAGAGCAATTCCAGATCCTGGCCAATAATGTATTATTCGCCCTGATGTATGCAAATAAAATAGAGTTAAACAAAAAATAGTCATAATTATCTATGAATTCAATATTTGAGAAATCATAATCAAACATGACTGGCGAACGTTGCTTTCGCCATTTTTTTTTTTTTTTGTTTTATTATTATCAAATCATGCCTGTATGTTCAAGTAGCATATTAAACTAATTCCTAGCTCTCGCAAGACAACTTAAGAAAAAGGTTGGTATATTGTTCTAGAAGTTATTTTTTGGCTGCACCACACCTGACTGAGCATACAGAATAAAAAGAAAAAGGTTTACTCAGCAAGTGTAAAATCTTTTGAGGTATATCGATTGATGAGCTAAAATTTATTTTTTCTTTCATAAATTCCTTAAAACTTACAATAGCATTGCATTTACCCTTAAACAAAAATATGTTGATAGGTAGGTATCACTTTTAGAGGAAGATTTGGTAGATAATGTTCAATTATACTGTTTTTAAAATTCCAAAAAAATTCACCAACTTTTGAAGGTAAAATGAAAATATTCAAATTTAATTTACACACACATGTAGCCTAACATTCAACCTTCATTTTAAGATCATATACTTAACCTTACCTGCTTTGTAAGGCAACAATATCAATCAATTTTTGAGATAATACATAAATAATGGGCTCTCTCCATAAAAGCTCTACGTTGATAAACGATCAAGCTGACAAATATTGGCTTTGAATTTTGTTTGTATGTAAAATGAATTTACTTAAAAAAAAAGATATTTTATGTTTCAAGTGTACATCTAGCAGCATGTTGCTGCAACATTATGTACCTCCCAGAATGAATGCCTTAAACATTTTAAATTTCACTATTTTTCGATGTTTGTTTTTGATTTAGACCCATTATTCATCCCACATTAATCTCAAAAGTGTCATTAATAATTAAATGTTTGTGACAAAAAAAAAAAATGTGTGCTTCAAACATCACTTTAATCGAAAAAAAAACAAATATGATCATGCGGCAGTCCCAAAGATAATAAATGTGTTAATATCACAGAACTGTTTCAAGCACATTACAAATTATTTTTAAATTATTATTTTTACTTTTCAAAACCATTATATATCCAATTTTCTGGGAATATTTTACGAACTTCGAAAGGTTGTGTATCTGTTGTTATTGTCTTTTCTGTTGGACGGCTCTCTAATGATGGTGCTTTAAAATCTCTAACCGATAATTGGACTTCTTCAATCCTTTTAAATATGTCAGTGCGTGACTTTAATTTTACTCTAAAAAAAATTCCTGAAACATTTTTGAGATATACACATGTTTAGCAATCTTTTTGTTATCATTAGAAATTTTACCTAAATAAATTTAAATCAATGAAAAGAAAAAAACCAAAATGACAGAAATTTTGATAAACATATTATGGGCTTGGAAGAAAGACACGATAAGACTCAGTTTCAATTCAATATACAAGTTTTTGTGTACACAAAGCTGACAATTGGTTTTAAAAATTTTAGATTTTGCATGTCCATCTGGCAGTATGTTGCTGCAACATTATGTTCCTTTCGGAGTCGGTACTCCTTCATGGCTTATTTCTTATTATTCACCCACTTTATTGAATTTTTATAATATATCAATAAAAAGCATATTTTCTGATAGAAGGAATGAAAAATGTTTGCAAAATAAAAATGAATATATAGCAACAGCTCAATCCCAAAGATATAATTAATTTGTATTTATGTGACAGAAAAATAACTTCAAGTTCATTATAGTTATTATTTACTTTTCAAAACCATCATATATCCAACTTTCTGGGAATATTTTACGAACTTCAATAATTTGTGTATCTGTTGATGGGGATGTTGTTATTGTCATTTCTGTTGGAGGGCCTGGTAATGATGGTGCAGCAAAATGTCTAACCGATGATTTGGCTCCTTTAAACCATACAGGTAAGTTTTTGCGCCCTGCAACATTTTTTTAAGATATTGTGTAAAACAATCTTTTCTTCACTTCACTTAAATTAATCTACATCAATATTTATTTAAGAAAAAACACGAGAAAGGCACGACAGAACTTATTAATTATTCAATGCAATTTTGTGATACAAAAAGAAAAAAACTCTCCAAAAATGCACAAAGTTTTTGGTCAATATTTGAAGCTAAAATAGCTTGTTTATGGTTTCAATATTGTAGTAAATAAATAAAAATTAATAGTTTAAGTTTTTAAATTTTGTCTTGCATCTACTGCAAAATGAGATTTTGTTAAAACTTCAAGAATCTGTTACAAGTCCAAGTGATTGAATCATTATTTCAGCTTTTAACTGAAGGACTGTATTATTTGTCACATAATGTACCGAAAAATTGCTAAGGAGCTGTAACGATTTTCAAGTGAAATAGAAATAACTTTGTTTGAACTCATATCAAAGTTTATGTTTGTTTCGAAGAATAAAACAGTAGCTGTAAGCTATATCACGAGTATGATACAATACTCTCCAAATCAGTTGATAGGAAAAGCATTAACAAATATCACAAATTTGATGAGTTTATTTTTATACTTACAGTCCCTTATATGCTGATAATTTGAAATGAATTTTTGTTGTAGTCTCCATTGACACAAATGCTGACGAAAACTTAGTGGAGAGTTTCACAAATTACGTACAAATAAAAGCAAAGCAAACGCAAACAAACTATAGCAGGAAGCCTAATTGTAATGAAAGAAACAACAAAAACAAACTCGAAAAAAGGACATAAATATCAACCACCTAATTCTGCACGAAAAAAGAGTGGAGACTTCTTCAAATATATCTACTTTCAGAATTAAATTTTTGATTTATGCCTAGTATTACCGATGCAAAACGAAATTTTTAGTTGGTCTCAAACAAGGCAACCAAATTCTTACAAAAACACAATTGAAAAATATTGAAAGTTTCATAAATTCAAAGATTTTTAACAAATGCAAATGCAAAACAGTCACAGGTAGCCATTCTGTAGTGAAAGAAGCAACAAAATAAAAACACGAAAAACATAAATGTTATTTTTCTCACAAAATAAATGGTCTCGGTTACTAATAATTGTGTGCAAAAAAAAGAATGTAGACTTCTCCAAATAATCTACTACTTTTATCAATTTTATCACAGCGTAGGTAATGCAGAGTGAAAAGTATAGAATAAAATTGTTCGTTTATGATTTCTTTGTGTTACCTATTTGTATATGAATTTTGTTGGCTTCAAATCAGTAGTGTACTAGTTTAAATAATTACCTTGTATAATTTTTGAATATGGTTTTTCGTTTATCATCTGCAACATATTAACATCTCTTAATATTTGCTGCTGTGTAAGCTAGAATTTTAGAGAAAAATGGTTGTGGTATTTTTGTTGTGATATAGCACCAATCCTCTTAAAACTTTTATTTTTAATGCTTTTTAAGAAACTCAAGTGGGTTGTTGAACAGAACTGAAGTCAAAAAAACGGTCTCCGAAGATAATGTAATCTCTTGTCAGTGGATTTGGTAATGTTGAACTTGTGATCATTCCAGAGATAGTGGTCTGTAAATCACATAACTATAACTGTGATTTGCTAAATCTTAATGCAAGTGCCTCTCATTGATAACATCAGCAAGGAAAGGATTTCGATTTAACAAAACAAAATTGAATTTTTGAAGCATTAAATTTAACAATATTTTTGATTTCCCATTGGAGGACAATATGATATTGAGATTAGAATTAAATGAAAATATCACACGCTATTGAATGATGGTATATCAAAGGTGTACGCACAGGGGGCAGGGAGGGCCGCTTGCCTACATTTCATACAATTTGTCTTCTTTTGAATGTGCATATCTCAAAGCCCCCCCTTCTCCCCCACCCCTGACCAACATCTTGCGTTAATAGCTTCGAATGCAAACTATCATTCATAAGTAAAAATAATGAGATTTGGAGACAAAATGGAGCCCTGAGGTACCTCAGCATTTCTTTTATAAATATCAAACGAGAAATCATCCAAAAAAACTTGTATTGAGAGGTCCCAAAGGTGATTTCTAATCCAATTGAAGAAGAGATTCATCGATACTACTTACAATTTAAATAAGAGAATTTAATATATAGAACTAGATCATTTTCTTTTGAAATGTTGAACGCAAGAATCTTAGGACCTTATTAGATACTTGAGTGTCGTTTGCTTTTGATAATCGAAATTTAAGAGAAGTCAATCATGGAAAAAATTAAATTTGGTGTCTAAAATCTTAATTATTGTGAACAACATTTTACGTTTTGACTGAAAAAATTAAATGTTTCAACATGAAATTTTGGATCTTATTTTTTGATGATTGACTTTCGAAAAAAATGTCGTTTATCGAAAGCTAATAAAAATATCGTAATAAGGGCCTTAATTTCTCTAAAACGATCTTAGGATTGGTGTAACTTCATAGAGATTCTTCACCAGATCAATGGTGGACCTTTTGATACGAAAGTCATTGGTACAACCTGTCATTAATAAGCAGCTTTCGTTCTTCAAGATTTTTATATATTTAGTAAGTTTTGTTTTAACTAGATTAAAAGAGATTTTATTCTCTGTCTCCTTGTCTATCTCCCTCTCTCTCTCTCTCTCTCTCTCTCTCTCTCTCTCTCTCTCTCTCTCTCTCTCTCTCTCTGTCTCTCTCTCTCTCTCTCTCTCGCTTAATATCTCTCACTCCTTCACTCCATTTCTCTCTTTCACTCTCTCTGTCAAGTGAGATAAATTTTAGACCACCGATGCCGTTTTCCTAGTTTGACAACTTTAGGACAGCAGTATACAAAGTTTTTAAACAACTTTTTGGAGTTGGACAAAGTTTATAAATACGACTGTTTATATACAAAAATAATTAAATAAAATATAAAATAAAATAATTATAATGAAGAAAAGCACCTTTATCCTAAGCTTTTATAGAGAAAAAAAATCAATATTCTAAAAAGCAAGAAAAAACCAAAGTTTGCAGAAAATATGTAGTAGAGTAGTAGTAGAGAATAAATTATAATTACATGTCTAAATTGTCGACAATCCATGTTTCAGGAAATTCCTTTCTGATTTGCGGAACAATATTTTCTGATACCGTTGCCATTGATGCTAATTGGGGTCTAGCAGTAGATATAGGGATTGCATAAGCAATTTGAGGACCAGTTTGAAACGACATAGCACTTAAGGCTACTGGATAAAATTCTATTGATGGGAAACACCATGAATAAGTTTTACAAAAAATTAATTAAGTTTCATTTCTATTTCAGTAATACATATGATTTTATATATTTATTAAAGTTTCGCAGCAATATGTACAAAAAAAACACGAACAAATCGAACAGACATCTTTTGGGTAAGTTTTTTTTTAAGAATTGCACTTTTTTTTATTTAAATAAATCGAATATAAATATTCATACCTAAATAAATCAAGTGAATTTGAGAGTTTTAAGGAAATGACGACGAGACGCCACACAGTGGTCTTCTTGTTGAACTTCGGCGACGAAAATCATGCAAATTCTTGGTACAAATTAATAAAATTTTGGAACAATGATTTGGGGACACTTAATTCACGAAACCTGCTTATTTTTTCCTTCAAAATTTAGGTCAGAACATGGTCCAAAATTTCAAAATTAAAAATGCCGGAGTCAAGAGCTGAGCTTAGGTATGTTTGAAATGTCCTAAAATATGTGCTTGAATGTATTTTTTCATATAGAAGTGACCCCAATTCAGATTTTTACAAAACTAAAAAAAGATAGTCCAAAATGTTGAGTAATGTTCCCAAGGATTCAGAACTAATTTTAGTGCTAGTTTTTTTATTGGAAATTATTTTAATCTAATAGAATCTGAAAGAAATTTGACAATTTTGACGTTTGGAAAGTTACCAAAATCAAATTTTAGGCCAAAAACCTGAAATAATCAAAAAGAATCTCAAGTGATAATTTTTATAATGTTGATATTATTTCTGGTTGCATTATTTAAATCTGACGCCAGGCTAAGAATTCTGACAGTTGGAAAAAACCATTATATTTAAATATAAGAACAATGGTAGTTAAAGGACTTTTCCAACTTTCAACTATCAGAATTCTTTGCCTGGCGTCAGATTTAAATAACCAGAACCAGAACAAATTTATTAAAACTTTTACTTTGGAATATTTTTTGATTATTTTAAGTTTTTGAGTAGTTGGACCAAAATTTGATTGATAAACTTCTGATCGTCGAAATTGTCAAATAACTTTTAAATTCGATCAGATTAGGTGTAAAAATAATGTCCAATACTAACATTTTTAAAACTAGCACTAAAATTTGTTCTGATCCCTTGGGAACATTAGTTATCATTTTGGACCTTCTATTTTGAAATTTTGAACAAAACTGTATTGAAATCATTTTTATATGAAAGTATACTTTCAAGCACTTATTTAAGGGCATTTCAAACATAAACTTGACTCAATTTCTAACTCCAACAATACTTTGTCTTTAATTTTGAAATTTCGTTTCATGTTCTGACCAAAAATGAGAAGCCCCTGTTTGAAGTAGAAAAAGGCTGTACTACTTTTTTGGATCTCCAAATCATTAAGTGTACTAAATTTCAAACGGACCACTGTGTGCAATCTTTTGTTGAATTTTGGCAACAAAAATTACTGTTTCAATCCCTAATTTTAAGAAAAAATAATGAAATTGGGTACAAAATTCTTTGTTAAATTTTGTAGCCAAGGGAATTTCTTCCACAAATAAGAACTTAGGATTCAAAAATTGCACTCGGAGATATCAATGAAAATTGTTAATATAATAAAATAAGCATCATAGGTACCTACCGCATTTCCACCAAGTTTTATACTGAAAACAAAATTAAAAAAAAAAATATCTGAAAAATTAAGTACCATCACCAAAACACAAACATATCATTTTTTAAAGATTTGTGCAATTGACACACACAGAATAATGAAATAAGGACTTATTCTCTTGATAAAAGGACTTGATAAAAGGACTTAAGGATGACATATTGATAATGCCTATACATTAGGATAGTCCGTGACACAATTCAGACAAGAAAAAAGAAACAAGAGACAAATGTTTCACAAACAAAATGGCTCAAAAACCTATGTAAATGCAAGAGAATGTTGAGACATAGAAATATATGTACGAGTAGGCATATTTACTGTTTAATATTATTGAAAATCCAAGTTTCAGGGAAAAATTGACGTAATTTTGGAACACCATCGGTACCACCATTAGATGGACTTGATTTAGTAGACTTTGAGACGACTGGCATAGCATTCATCATCATTGGCCCTCGTGCCATTAAAGGACGTATATAAAAAATTGGACGTCCTAAAACAAAACAAAATTTATAAAAAAATCGTTCAATATTTTGAATTAAATAAGAAAAATATCAAAAACATTTCTTATACCTAAGAACTTTGTGAAATTGTTTAAAATGCAATTAAGTGCTTAAATAGAGAATATCCAATCAACATTCAAAGTTCACCTTATGTAAGCACCGATAGTGCCAAAATTCCAGTCTCAACTTCCCCAAAATCTTTCCAAATACCCTAAATGATATTTTTTTTTTGGAAAATTTTGATAATTTTTGACCTTCACCTATTAATGTAGGTACATTGGATCAAGCTCACAACATTTAAAAATATTTGAAGACTTAAAACATTTTATTACATTTTTATATTGTCAAAAATCCATGTTTCAGGAAATTTTTTCCGAACTATTGGATCTTGTTCAATCTCTGAAGATGGAATTTCAGAATCTTCAGGTTCAATTTCAGTTAATATGTCAAACATATATTCTGGGGACTCCCCACACTCAGGATACAGTTCTATGTTGCAATCTGAATCTAATAAATAATCATAATCCGAAACTAAAACAGACAAAAAAAAATAATTATTGTAATATTAATTAAATAATTTCAACAGAATCCTTCCTTTATATAAGAATTCTTTAAACACCACTGACTTAAACTAAAAACACAAAACAAAATTAAAACCACATTTAAGGACTTTTACAAAACATTATACACAGATGAATAAGAAATACTTGGGTTGCAAGATTTGAAGAATATAGAAGCCGATATCACAACGAAAAAAGAAAAATTATAATAATTACGGTTTGGAATTTTCGAATATCCAAGTTTCAGGGAATAATTGGCGAACTACTGGTTTATTATTATTTGAAAATGAACCACTGACAGATACACTTGACATTGCTGCACCAGCTGTCATTGGCATACCATCAAACATAACTGGACCAGGACCTCCAAATGCTCCGAATCCACCGAATCCATAACCAATAAAACCTAGAATAATATTATAAGAAAATTATAGGTGTGGAAAAAATTTTAGAAAAGGATAACCTTTAAGCGAATAAAAAGCGGCATTTTCTTTTTACATCATCAATTATCATCATAATTGGGCAAATGGAAAGAAGTAGAGTTCCTTATAATATTTTGTATAAACTCGATTCTCGCAGAGAAAAAGTTTTCCAATAGGTATAATTCACAATTGGGATAAACTCCGACTCCCTCTTTCGTTCCAACACGGACGACATATAATAATCCGTTCCCAAGACATTAGAAGTTAATTAATTTTATAACTAGCTATTTTTTAAATTTTTTTATCGAAAATTATTCTTAGACCTAATCTATAGCCACGGTCTGTAACTCTCGCATCGATCAAATTAGTCAAGAAACGTTGAAAATGGAACAAAACTCATGTATTTCGTTTCAATTTTCATCGTTTCTCAACCAATTTTTTTCGATGCGAGATTAAAAGAACTTAGGCACTGATTGAATCTGGAAGAAATTTGACAATTTTGACACTTGGAAAACAAATGGAATTCAGCGTGCCTAAATGATTAAGTGTGGCACGTTTCAATAATATTCATTAGGAATTGTCGAGGGAAATAATTTTTTTGTTTGCCAAATTTCAACAAAAGGACTACTGTGCGACGGAGTAGGGACATATTTTTAGATAACTCACTCTTAAATAGATCAATAAAAATGTTGTGCCTTTGAAGCGGAAGTGTTTGCAGGTTATAAGGCTGCAAAGAGACTTTCCACATGGGAACTACATAGTCAATAGAAACGATATTGATATCATGATTGACAGCCAAGAGGTTAGGTTAGGTAGAAGTGGCTGTCAAAATTGGTCCGTTGTGATACCACATGAATCTTAAAAACTCCTTCCTTACTCACTAGAACCACTTTGAGCTCCTGACGAAGCGTGCGAGACTATAAATGTCTGTGTTTGCCAGATCACTAGGATCGTTAAAGAAGTAAACTCCTAAATGGAGCCTACGTCTGTGGGAAAGAGCAGGGCATGTGCAGAGAAGGTGAGGAATCGATTCCTCTTCCTCCTCGTCCATGCAGCTTCTGCAGAAATCGTTTGAAGGTACGCCAAGCCACGCTGCGTGCCTGCCTATTAAACAGTGTCCCGTTATGACACCTACAATAGAGCTAATGTGCATTCTACTTAAAGATATTAAACACTTGGAGCGTTTCAGGTCAAGGTTTGGCCATACTTGTTTTGTCGCCAAACAAGTAAAAAAACAAGTAGTAATGTTCCCACCTTGTGTTTGTTCTCTTCAACGCATCTTGCTTCAGTAAAAGTTTACACGTAGCGATGGGTATGCCAATGTTTACCTTTTCAGGTAAAATGGGTAGTAATGTTCCACTTCTAGCGAGTTCATCAGCTTTACAATTACCTGGAATGTCACTATGACCCGGCACCCAACAAAGGTGAATATTAAACTGTTGCGCCAACTCCAACAAAGACGATCGACAGTTGAGGGCTGTTCTAGAGTTTGTACAGACAGAGTCCAGGGATTTAATAGCGGCTTGACTATCAGAGAAGATGCGGATATCCGAGCATGATATCACGTTTTCTTTGAGCCAAGACAGAACTTCTTTTATCGCTAGAAGTTCCGCCTGGAATACGCTACAGTGATTAGGAAGACGGAATGAGAGACTTAAATTTAGTCTTTCAGAGTACACGCCCCCACCAACCCCATCTTTGGTTCTCGATCCGTCAGTGTAGAAGTGAATTGATTGATAGCCAAGAGGTTATTTGGTGCCATTTCCTCAACTGTTATACACAGTCAAAACTGGTGGAACTTCGTTATGGCAATGAGTTGAGATAACTGAGCACATCAAATACTGTTTACCCTTCGATGGGTCCCAAGATACCGTGACCAATATGAGAGCGAAATGGTATATAAATCTCCTTACAACGGGTCATCTTTTGACTCGAGCCAAACCATCCTCATCAGTAGCTAAACTTATGTCACTAAAGCTAGAAAAAAGACAAATTTACCAGAGCTTCTTCAAAGCCACAATAGATGGCCACTAAATTAATGCATAAATAAATAATAAACTGGGTGGCACAACAGCTCGTGGAGAACCAGGGCCTAGTGACTAACATCTCTCAACCATTCCTGTGTGCGTGTTGTTTGGCAGGAATGAAGGGGACCTACAGTTTTTGCCGAACGCCTTAATGAGAAACACTTTCTCATGACAAGTATACTCTTGGAGGATTTGCCAATTCCTCGCAAGAGGCAGTCCCTCGGATAAAACATTTATGTTCTTAAGTGACATGGCTGGGAATCGAACCCACAACTTCGGCATGACAGTCCTACGCCCTAACCATCCTGCCACGAGGTACAAATTAATGCATACCGGGGGCCAATCTTCGATATGTGAAACTGTGAATTGACAGAAAAGTTATCATTCCTCGCGTTCCAATGTTTATTCGCTATGCTATCTAGCTATCCCAAAAATTTTGAGATAACTTGAGTTGTTGTTGCGTCAGCTGTTATCAGCTGTTTTATAACAAGGGATTACAACAACACAAAGCTATCCGGATAACTGAGAATAACCAGCGGAACGTGCCCATTTGCTGCGTTTTATTATCTCTGGGTCTAGGTCGAGGTTATCTTTTAACATGCATTTCAAAAACAACGTGGGATATAGGTTTCTATCGAGGTTAATTTCAATAACCCAGATAGGGGTTTTCACTCTAATCGGCAGAGGGCTATTTACCATTGTGAATGGATGTCAGTGATTTAATAGCAGTATTAGGAATAGAGAGGAAAAGAAACAAGTGCTTACATGAAAAACAAATAAACATAAGAAAAAAAGAGACTGATATACAGCACTGCTTTTGCACTAACCCACATCGTTTTATTTTCATGAGGTGAACCATATGGGTTATGAGCGATAATAAAACGCGGCTATTGTAGTTTTCAAAGAGCTTTGACATCTTATCACTGCACAAATACGAGCAAGGTGATAACAACATTTGAGATGAAAAACAGCTGTCAAAGTGAGTACTAAAATGTACTAGAAGTGAAAAAAGTACTAGAAGTGATCTAGTAGAAGTCATTCTAGTACATTTTAGTACTTTTTTTTCATCTCGAATTCTGATCTCACCTTGGTAGTGTTTGTGAAGTGATAAAATGATAAATAAAACTCTGTGAAAACTACAATGTTAACTTTTTTTCACTTCTAGTGAACCATACCAAAAGATGATTGTGACGTCTCTAGAAATACCAAGATAGTGACTTGAATGTATCTAGTGAGCATACCTTGTCTTTTTTTTACAATTCAAGAACAACATTTGAGTCGACGTTGTCATCATATTAATTTATCACTTCACAGTTTCACAGATCGAATATTGACCCCCTGTAGGGTTTCGAGAAATCTATATGAGCGGATATTTCATAAAAAAGGAGTTTTGCAGACCACATCTCTGTTAATCTCTCAGCAAGGCTGGTACCAGCATTATCTGCAGAGGATCAGTGGAAACACTATCAAAATGCCGTCAGCAGTGCGGCTACTGATGTGCTGGAACTCACTAGGCCGCCACAACAAAACCCCTGGTAGGATGATGACTGCAGGCTGGCTCATGTAGTAAAGAATGAGGCCTGCCAATCAAAGATACAGACTAGAACCAGAGGTGCTAAGAGAGCAGCCCGGGAGCTCTATGGACAAGAACGAAGGGAGGAATGCCGACTTTTTAGGAGGAAAAAGAGAGAGCATCCGAAGCGGATGGTCGGGTCTATTGAGGACTGTATAGCGGCAGGGAGATATTTGAAAGTTCTACCAAAGGGTGAGGCAATCTATCCAGGGCTACTAGGCCAGAACGGAAGCCTGCCGAGATGAGAGTGGGAATATGGTGGTAGACACACAGTCCGTGCTCAGGATCTAGAAACAACACTTTTCTAGACTGCTAAACGGCGAAGGGGGCCAAAATTCCGCTATTAGACAGAACACTCCATTCAACTTGGACGATGATGGTCGAAATTTCCGTCGACCCGACCAAATTGAAGTACACTTAACGATAGCCAAGCGTAAAGCGTATGGGGTTGCTATTCAGAGTAGAGGGAAATGACTTGGTAACGAGTATACACCAACTTATCTCCAAAATTTGGTCAGATGAAACTATGCCTGATGAATGGAACCTCGGTATAGCGTGCCCTATCCATAAAAAAGGAGATCCTCCGACCTGTGGCAACTACTGAGGTATAAGTCTCCTGAACGTTACATACAAAATCTTGTCATCTATACTATGAGATCGTTCAAAACCGTTTTTCAACGATCTGATTGGCTTCTATCAGTGTGTTTTGAGGCCCGGCAAATCAAAAGTAGATCAAATGTTCACACTCCGACAGATTTGTGGAAAAAACCCAGGAGTTTCAAATCGATACACACCTCCTCTTTATCGATTTCAACTATACAGAGCCATGCCGCATTTCGGCTTCCCTACCACAGGATGACGGTGGAGAAATCTCGCTGTTCCGTCAAAGTTGGTAAGAATGCCACCGAACCCTTTGATGTCAAGAAAGGTTTGAGGCAAAGCGATGCGTTATCATGCAACCTGTTTAACATTGTTCATGAAGCAATTGCACGCAACTCGCAAGTCAACAACAGAGGCACAATTTTTCAAAAGTCCGTTCAACTAATTGCTTATGCAGATGATATTGACATCATTGGGAGAACGAAGGGAGCTGTTACCGGTGCGTTTGCAAGTATTGAATTGGAGATGGTGAAAATGGGTATGGCTGTTAATGAGGGCGAGATGAAGTCTATTTTACTATCGAGAAAGAAATTCCAATGCCGCGATGGATAGGTACAACCTCAAAGTCTTTAAGGACTTTGTCTACCTGGGCTCCACTACTATACATCGCAAAATAACATCAGTGCAAAAATCAAACGAAGAATTACTCTTGCCCACCGCTGTTTTTTTCAAGCTAAGAAGGCATTTGGCCCTTTCTCAAAGGACCAAGGAGACCTTATGTAAGACCCTAATCATCTCGGCCCTGCTGTATGGTGCACAAGCATGGACTCTAATACAAACAGATGAGAATCTGCCTGAGTGGTTTGAAAGGAAAATTCTACGGTTGATATTCGGGCCAGTCTGTATCGATGGAGTATGGAGGAGAAGATTTAACTACGAGCTATACGGGCTTTACGGCGACGTCGAACTCGTCAAAAAGCCTGAAAATACAGCGGATGAGATGGCTGGGACTCCTGGAGCGTATGGACACCGACGCACCCACGCAACGAGTCTTCGAACCTACCCCTGATGTTCTACGCAGCAGAGGAAGACCCCAACTTATGTGGAGCACACAAGTGGAGAATGACATCAACCAACTTGGAGTACGTAACATGGAGGCAGCTAGCTAGGCTGGAGAGGCTTGTTGGCTGAGGCCGTAGTCCACCCTGTGACTGTGAGAGTGAGCACCATCTAAAGTTAAGTAACTAAGTAAGACGTCAATACCTCAGGTGTCAGTATGAACCGGTGGAGCATAGAGTAATCTCGCTTTCTTTGTGAGTCCAACCAGAACTAAAAAAAAAACTCGGAGAGTACTTTTGCAACAAACAGAGTCACGTAACATATAATTTTCACCACAAAAGATAATCATCGAAATTTATTCAGATTTCAGGATGGTTCTGTATTGAAAGATTAAGCACGATACTAATGAAAAAAAGGGTTTAAAATGTAAAAAGAAGAAGTTAGTAAGCTTTTTTGATGATGTTAGTTAAATTTTTAAAGACAGTAATATGGTAAGTTGTTCAAAACTATATCCCTATATGTACTTAAGTGAATAACAAAAACAATCAAATCGATTATTTCAAAAACCACATTAGTCACATTATTTACCAATATGCTCTTTTCTGTAAACGCTTCTTTAACCTTTGTTAGACTTTCAAATTACTTGTTCACATATATGTTTTAAGAATGGTGGCAGTGTGATTTATGGTAGATTTGTGATTCATTTCGACCATTAACTAAATTTGGTCTAATTTTTTTGTGGGGTGACTTATTTGGTTATTGAAATGACCGATACAATTTATTATTTACTTTTTTACATCATCAACTATCCATGATTCAGGAAATTCTTGACGAACTACTTGTTTAATTTCATATCCTGATGAAATAGATGCCCCTTCGTTTTGACTTGAATATGCAATTTCAGTTGTAAACAGTACTTCTTCAGTGTAATAAATTGCTGAAGTTGTATAATCCCAATCTATGAAAATAAATCACTGATTGAATTCATGTTAAAAAGACACACACCTTTCTCACTTTATATCGGATAAAGTTCGTGAATCTGATTATATTAGGTATGTACATACTTATAAAGGGTTTTTTTTTTTAGATATGTGGTTTTCAATCTGGCAATACTTTTTTCGGAGTTGGTCTTTTTGACAGCTGTCACTTGATTTATGCTCAGTTTAGTTTGCCATTTCAAAATGAATAGACTTACTCCAGAACAACGTTTGCAAATCCTGCAAATTTATTACCAAAATAATGATTCGGTTCGCGCGCTGCGATGAAAAATGATGAAAAATGAAGTCGGCCATAATGTTACAGTCAATGGGGAACGCTATAGAGCCATGATTAAAGGCTTTTTCGTGCCTGAATTGAAGGATGTTGACGTTGACGACCTTTGGTTCCAACAAGACGGCGCTACATGCCATACAGCCAACGAAACAATCAACGATGCGTTATTGCTGACATACGACCCAAATTGCTGCAAAAAGTTGTCGAAAATTGGGCCTTTCGGCTGGAATTTATTCGGCTACTTGCCCGAAATCATTTTTAAAGCATAATGGCAAACCCTTTAACCTAGATTCTTGGCCATAAAATTAAATTATATGCGTTTTATTTCTTCTTGAAAATCACACGTCTAAAAAAACACCCATTATTTTTTTTAAAGAAATTTTAACAAAAATAAAATCGAAAACAACAAAAAAAAAATTTGCTCACATCCAGTTAGAGAAAATAAGACGAATTTGAATAAGAAAAGCAAAAAACGTTTAAATATAAAAAACTAAAAAAATCCCTTAAACTCATGAGAATCAACAAGAACGAACTTTATTTCTTTTGACTCGAAGTACAAGGTTGGGCTGAATTAACTCGTAATGTGAACTAGCTGCCGACCATTTTGTTATGAAATTAATGAAACTGGGCTCGTTATTTTTCAATAAATGCTTACAACGAAAGTTTACTTCAAAGTATTAAATTGATTTTGGCTGGTCAATAGACCACTTCCTAGTTAGGTATATGCACATTTTGTACCCGTTTTTCGGGCTCCTAATTGGTGATTTCTTATTCAATTAATTTTGAATCTTCTAACAACAAATGTAAAAGTATAATGAGCATCATATTTGACAAAAATTTGCAAAAATTATGCCACATTCACTTTAGGACACTACTTTTGGGCTTTGTGTTTTGTCCCACCTTGACCTTGTAAGTGTAAAGATATTTATTGCATAATGATTATGTAGCATTATTTTGTTCGGGAGTTTTGTTAATGTGACGAAATAAGAAGACTTTAAGGAAAAAGTTAGAAACGACATACCAAATGAATATTATAAGCATGAAATTTATAAAAAAAAAAAGATGATTACGTTTTATTTTCAGTAAATATCCAAGTTTCAGGAAATAGCTGTCGAAATACTGGAAGAATATAAGATTGAGAGCCTCTAGATTTTATTCCCCAACCAAATATCCCACGGTGACTCTCTAGAAAATACATTTCAATTTTAGTATAAACACTTTTCTGTTCCTATCATTGCTCAACAAAAAATAATACACATTAGGCTAAGACCACACTTTCAATAACTTATCGAAAACCTGACTATATAAGTGTCCTATTACACGACGACTTTTGAGTCATGGCTTTTTTCGAAATTCAGTGAGTGCGAATGAGGAAAAAACATCTTATTTCACCTTTGCACTCATTTAATTTCGAAAAAAGTCATAGCTCAAAAGTCAGCGTGTAAATGTCACTAATAGTCCAGTCAAATTAGACATTGACCCGGACATTTGAAAGAACAATCTGAAAATTGGTGAAAATGTTAAGAATGATGTCTTGAATGAAATATATATAATCCCAAAAAATCCGACTTGGGGAAAAATCACCATCTTAGAAAAACTGCCACCATCTTGAGTTTTTCGTTTTTCGAGTATAGCTTTGGAACCAGCACCCAATTACGGTGGTTTTGGCACCAAATGAAAGGATGTACGTTTAGCTATTAGGTAGAACACTTAAATATTGGAATAAAGATATATTTCGATGTTGGCAAAGTAAGTTATTTGTTTAAAAGAAACATTCATTTTGTTGAAGGTCGGTGTCCCCGCCTACCATTACTGACTCTGCACCGTAGTTGGCAGATTCCACAGCTGTCTTCACTATTACAGTATCGGCGTCACCGTGGGCCTGAATAACCTTGAATCTAGCTCTAGTGAGGTGTTGTGATAGTAATGTGATGAAGCGCACTTTGTTTTTAACATTAGCCAGAAATACTGCTTGAGGTGTGTTACAAAGTGTAGCATCGTCGATGACAACCTCTGTCACCACTCCGTTCAGGTTTCTCTTGGAATGTTCTTCATCTTTTGTGCTTAGAGAGGTGTAACCATCAAAAACCACGTTAACGTCTTTCCCATAGAGTTTGTGCACGTATAGCACGTACTGAAGGTAGATTGCGCTGCAATTTGCTGGGTGCGTCCACACTACTCGGTGAACTAGGAAACCAAAATCAACTGTAAACTCCGCGTTGGCTGGCAATGTATTCTTGCACGGGGTCATTTCTGCAAGCACATCAATAAATGCGGACTTCTTGCCTTTTCGCATGAAAGTGCCTTCGAAAAGCGCAGGGGGCCTTGCTGCTAATTCGTAATTGAGAAATTCTGCAATATCGTCATGATTGCGCACAACACACAACAATAGCTGAAAAAGTTGATTCGTGTAGTTTTAGAAACACTAGCAAAGTGGGAACTTTATTCTTCCGTTTAAAGTGAATGTCACTGAAACGCTTGCCTTCAACCGACTTCATAATTTGAAGACCAAGCGTAAAAGCCCCATCGGAATTAACGGATTCGTCACTGACAACACCCGTGGATAGAGATACTAGGAGTTCCGTTGAGCCGTCGAAAGGTTGATGGGTCTGGAGCCAGCTCAGCATCTTCTCAACGTCAGCTTTATCCCGAACTTGACTCGACTCTCTCAGTTCCTTATGCTACTCTGAGGCTTGTTAGAAAACCCCACAAAGGTCCCAACTCCATCAATGATGCTCGCACATGCAGGCATGGCACAAACCTTTCGTGCAATGACGCTGTCCGTCAATCCACGTCCATGAGTCAAACCGCCCGTGGTCTTCATGTTTCTCATTAACACTTGTTCTATTGTCATATCCGTCCATAAGCCTGACCAGAACTTGTCTGATCTCCGAACAGTGAAGAATCCTTGATCGACGAATTGAAAATACTCTGAGGGAGACATACCGTCCTTAAGATGTTACATTTGCTGCAGGTAGATATGCGCGTATTTTGGGTAGCTCAAATGTCCAGTGGAGTGAAAGTACGATATTATCTTTTCCAGACCATTCAGCTCGGACAAAAAGATGCATTATGTCTACCATTTCAAAGTATTGCAGCCACAACTTGGCAGTACGGTGTCCCGATGTTTTTAAGTCTTGCAGCTTTGAGTCGAACAAACTCGCAGCTTGGGCAACGCACTTTGACGACAGAACGATGTCCACAGAAATATCTCCAGAAAGAAAATTTATATGTGTGTATTTGAAAAACACTGAGCTGGGAAACCTCTGTTTCTTGGAATATCAAAATTGCCAGTGACAGTTGATTCAGAAAATGTGCGCGGATAGCTCGAGCGTAAGCAGGACCGCTCATCATGTGGGTCACCGTATTCTTGGCATACACTGTCTCCCAGAATTCTTCCAAAGCACTTCCAGCCATGATAGCTCTAAAATTTCACGTTTTTTCGCCATGAAACTTATAATTAATTTGCGTTTCGTCAAGTTGTAGGTCTTAAACAATTGTTTATCTTTAAACAAACATTCTACCACAAAAACGGAGAAAATCTGGTGGTTGGTTCAATAGTTACAGTCAAAAACCGAAACAATCAAGATGGCGGCAGTTTTTCAAAGATGGTGGATTTTTCCCAAGCCGGATTTTATGGGATTTCAGGGATCTCATATAAGACATCATCCTCGACATTTCCACCAATTTTCAGCTTGTTTTTTCAAATGTCTGGGTCAGGGCTATTTTTTGTCTAATTTCACTCGATTATAAGCGATACAAATTGTGTGACTAAAACAGCAATACACTAATAAGGTCCTTTAACGAATAAGCGGAGCGTGTTTTTAGGAGATGTGCTTATAAGTGGTTAATTTTGTAAAGACTCAACAGTTAAAAAGCAACTGATCCGAATCCATTGGAATAATAAGTGGTATGTGTTCTTAAATGATTTAGTTTAAAGGGGGTTTTACTGTACTTCAAAGCATGGGTTTGTAAGAATAATTTAGCCTAAATCACTCCAGTGGGAATATTCATTAAAAACAAAAAATGTATTCCAATTAGTTGTGTACTTTATTAGATTATGAAGACTCTGTTCTTCATAATTCTAATAATTAAAATTTTTTTTATTAAAGAATAAAAAAAATTCTTAGAAAAGAGAAATAATGAAGATTCTGAGGTATTAAGAGGTGAAGCAACCCTAAAAATGATTCAGCAGTCCTAATTGAATTCTGAGGATCTCAGTATTTAATATTTGCTCCAAATTATATCGACATCGGTTTTAAATAAAAAGAAGTTCTGTCGCTTTTCAAATAAATCTTGTATAAACAGAAATTTTCAAAATAAGTTTTTCAATAAAATTCCACTAATAGTAAGGATGTGTGTACGTAGTTCAAATACAAAGATTTGAAAATGCAAAAATGTGTCCTCCCGAAGCATGCATGTGTAATGAAAATTTGTATCAATCATTAAGTTTGTTTTTGTGTTCCAATACTTTTTGGTTTTTGCTAATGTCATTATTTTGATGATAAACCATTTTGATTGATGATGAAAAAATCATTTTCAAAACAAAATAAATACAAAGAGAGACCTTTTGAGAAGTTAATCCAAAAATTATCAACGAAAAACCAAACAAATACTTTTTTTTTTAAATTAGAACAAAAATAAAAAATCTAAAAACAAAGAAACATCGAATGATACCTATATTTACGTTTTAACATCTTCAATTATCCATGTTTCTGGAAATATCTGTCGTAAATTGGGATTTATTAATTCATCGATATCCTTCCAATCAATTAAATTATCAAAATAGATAAGATCATTATCGTATGGCATAAGATTGGGTAGTGTAAAAGGAAATGTAATGCGAAATGGTGATTCTGTAAGAACTACAATAAAGAACAAAAATTTTAAGCATGCAATTTTGAAAATGTTTCTAAAAATATTTATGTAGATTTCTTCAAAAAAGTGTTTCAAGGTTAAGGTAGTCGACGCAAGAAATTTTTCACAAGAAAACAATAACAAAATCTTGTTATGGAGTTTCTTTTTTTCTTTTGTTGCTTAAAGGCTCTCACACACTAATGCGAAATCATAGCGAAACAGAAAATAAAAAATTTAATTGGAAGGTCAGTTTGATAATTCTTGAATTTAAAAAATCCAAGTTCTTAAATCATTATTCCTTAGGCTAGGAACGCACTGGCAATTATAATCGCACAATTATTTAGTCGCAAAAAATAGAAAAAATGAGCCACAACGCAAATAAACGCACATGCGATCGTTTTTTTAGTTGCGGTGACAGAAAATCGAAAGTGCGTTTCCAGCCTTAATTTGAATACAAAAAGTGCAAGAAATCGAAAAACATGAGTTATATGCTAGGACCGCACTTGCGATTTTTTGTCATTGCGACTGAAAATATTGAATGCAACCCTGTATTATTTCTTGATATCATGTGGGTTTATTCACATTGACACTCATGTGTTCTATCTGAATAATCGCACGATAGAAAATCGCAAGTGCGTTCCTAGCCTAAGGTGGGATCGCAACAAAATTATTGCCATTCACTTACTTGCGGTTATCTATCGCCCAATTTTCTAATCACAAAAAAACAACATACAGCTTTTAATGCGATTGCACGCCCATGCGTCAAAGCAATTGCAACGATTAATAATACATATCTTGTTGATTTTTAAACAAGGAACGACATTAAGGTTTTGTGATTATCATTGCGATTAAAAAATTGGTTTTGTCATGCACTCACTTGTGGTTATCTGTAGCGAGATTTTATATCTAATCGTAAGAGAATACAACGTGTCGCAGGTGCATGCAGGTCCATTTAATTTTGCGACAAAAAACGCTCAAAAAACAGATCTGCTTCAATTTTGTAATCACTGCGATTTTAAAGCCCTATAAAGCTGGAAACGCTCTTGTGATTTTCTGTCGCCGCGACTAATAAAACGGTCGCAACTCAATACTATGTATTTCTTGGTTGCATGTGCGTTCATTCACGTTGTGGCTCATGTGTTCTGTTTCTTGCGACTAAATAATCGTGTGATTAAAATCGTAGGTACGTTCCTAGCCAAAGTGTGCATTTACATTTAAAAACATGTTTCTCATTTCTTGCGGTTAAATTATCGTACGATTGAAAATCACAGCTGCGTGCATTGTTTTTTTTCTAGTTGCGACTACGATTTTTTGGTCGCACCATTTTAAATCGCAAGTGTGAGCATAAACATCTGAGTGCGTTTGTTTCATTTTAACTTTCGACAATCGCATCGCCAGAAAAATGTAATACATTTTTGACTTTTAATCGTTGGGATTTCTGGTCATTCTTATTCATGTGTTCTATTTATGGCCCACTGAATAGTCGCACAATTGAATTTGCTAGTGTGGTCCTAGCCGAAATGAGAATAAACGAACATGCTATCGATATATCGTGACGTGAAGATTTGAAAAAGTAGATATTCTATTTTTCTAGCGATGCAATTGTTGACATACATGTTCGTGCACACACTTGCGATGTAGACATGTGCAACTAAAAAATAGTAGTCGTAGCTAGAAAAATTCAGCACACACTTGTAGTTTTCAATCTTACAATTATTTAGACGCAAGTTATGAGATATTTGGTTTTAAATGTGAAAGTACGCATATGCGACTTTAAAATCACAGCGACTTGAATACAAAATGTAACCAGTTCCATTTTTTCTAAGCATTTTTTTTCTGTCGCGAAGTTAAATAGATCAAATAAAATGAAAAGAATCTGCACGCGCACTTACGTCACATTATATTTGCTAATCGCTTACAAGATATGTAAGTAACTAATATTACTCGTTGCGATTGCTTTGTCGCAAGTGCGTTCATTCACGTTAATGCTAGGAATGCACTTGCGATTTTCTTTCGCAACGAATAAAAAAAGTGATCGCAGCTTAGTAAGACTTTTTGGTTTCATGTGCGTTCGCTCACATTTAAACTCATGTGTCCTATTTTTTGCGCCTAAATAATCGCGCTACAGAAAATCGCAAGTGCGTTCTTAGCCTTAAATCTGTATTTTGTATTTTTGTTATTAAAAAATCTCGTGATAGATAGCCTCACGTGAGTACATGGCAATAACTTGTTGCAACTCAAAATCACAAGTGCGATCCTAGCTAGCCTTACATTGTCGTTATTATTAAACTTCCTTTATACGGTTATCTTGTAGGACAGAACCTTCACAATTAAGAGTTCCAAATATTTTTGGAAATAAAAAAAAGTTTATACAACTAGACAACAGAGTTGTAAAAGAATGCAATCTTTTTTTGAAAGCAATCTTTTATTACTTCAATTACAAGATTGCATTCATTGACTTCACTTTGAGACAGTGACTGCAATCATTCATTCATTTGATAGTAAAATGATTGCAAACATTTTTTAGACCATTTATTCAACAGAAATCAATTAAATCCAATCTTTTGGGAATTTATATATTTTCTTGCATTCTTTTCAATAATTTGCATTCATTTGAGTTCATTGTATTCTCTTAAATTCTTTTGAATTTACTGACATTTTTCTTAAATCGCAAAAATGGAAAAGAATGCAAGAAAGAATGAAAAGAATGCAGGAATTCCCAAAAGATTGCAATCAATTGATTTCTGTTAAATGACTAGGTGACGATTGCAATCATTTCAATATTAAATTAATGGTGATTGAAGAATTTGAAGTTGCAGTCTCATATGAAGATAATGAATACCTAATTTTTTTTGTTGAATTCAATTAATGATTTGAAATGATAGCATTCACAAAAAAAAACTGAACAATGGAAAGCATAACACATGCAAAGCTTTTTGAAATACTCGTTTTTTTTTTAATACAATATTCTTTAAATATAATTTTTTTCCAAATAAAAGCGCCGAATTTTTTATAAAAAAAAATATATACATAATTACTCAATAAAATTTTCATTTATCCATGTTTCAGGGAACTCTTTACGAATGTTAACATTGAAATCATTGAATTCCTTAACATCCTCATAGTACATAGAATCTTCGCCCATTTTAGCTGCTGTGGGCAAATAACCTGAAGAAAAGGTAAGGTTTGTTAGGAAATAGAGGCTAAGATATGTTGTAGCTAGGTTTAGGTATAACCTTAAGCCATAGAAATAAATATTTATTTTGTATGGGAAATAAAATGGTGAAATTCAGCCGCCATTTTGATAATAGTCGTTTTCTTTTTTTGGGTCCGAGCAGATCCCGAGTTGTCAAACAATAGGTAAACAAAAATGTTTGTATGTATTTTTTTTTTTTTGCTGACAGCGTTCAGAGCTTCGAATATCTATGTGATTTTTTTTTTCGTTCTGAGTGTGCTCAGAGTGTGCTCTATAAACTCAGAATAAAATAACTGAGCAGACAGAGTTCAATACTGAACGCAAGCATTTGAAAAGTGAAATGTCATATTTGGTGACAATTTAGTGTTCAGGTGTGTTTCAAAAACAATTCAGAGTGCTCAGAACACGCTTGGTTCAGAGGATGTTCAGAACATACTCGACATGTTTGGACTCTGTCCAGAGCTCTATTCAGAACTAAAATAGGAAAAATGAAGAATGGAACTTCAAACAATATCTCGAGAACGGCTAATCAAACAAGTTAGTTTTTTGGTAAATTTTTAATATTTCTTTTTATTCTAAAATTGAAGACTTTCAGAATTCAATTACCACGAAATTTTCTTACAATACAATCAATAGAAACATAAAACAGACAAAAAGGAAAGAATAGAAAATTTCTTAGAGAAAAGATTGAAGCCACTTTCTTGTACGATTAACTGTTTTCGAGATATTCGTTTCACCTCGTTTTTCAAAATTGCGGCTGATGGAGCAGACCACTTAAAACATCTCTTTGTTTGAATACTCATGGACAGTCCACTTAAATAAAAGTTTGGAGTTCGCAGATTAAGCTCCGTTAGGTTCGACCATTTTTCTTTCTGAGATTAATGAAATGTCTCATTTTTTAAAGGAATTTCAACTACTATGAGATTTTGAGAATCTTGAAAAATGAAAGCAAAGTATCGATAGCATTACAATTTTCGAGCATTGCAATTCAGAGCATCACTGTCAAAAGCAGAGATTATTAATAAAAATAGAAGAAGGAACATGAGCTGGGATGTTCTGTGAAGCTCTTAATTTTAGAGAATCATATAAGCTCCCAGATGAGTGTAGTGTCTTTCCGGCAGAAATGGTACCCAAGAAAAAACTGAGCTCGTGGAAGATCACATGTTTCGTGGACAGCCAAGCCAATCAAAGCTATAGCAAGAGAGACTATAAGATCCAAAGCAGTACCAAAATGTGAGGCATACTGAACAATATTTGTAACCTACACCAAGTCAAACTCTGGTGGGTTCCGGAGACAGCAATATAAAAGGGAATGATATAGCAGATGCAATAGCATGGAAAGGGTCAATATCAAATAGGAACAGTAGTAACCAATCAGATATGGGACCAGACATCCAAATTAGCGTGATTTAAAGGAAAGTAGACCTAATAACAAAGAAAGAGCAAATTAATAACTCCTGGAACGACTGCGTTATCTCTAGAAGTTTAAGGCCTTGAATTAATAAAAAGAAAACTCAGTATATTTTATCGTTGAAGGAAACAGTATTAGAATCTTCATAAGGGTACTAACGGGTCATTGCACCAATGGCCACTAGAATTGGGGTGTTCGCACCCGGTATCTGTAGCTGAGCTGTTAAGATGTCAAAGAAATTGAAACCATTAAACATCTGCTCTTTGACTGTCCAAACCTCGAAACAAATCGCCTCCGTTATTTTTGAAACAGGTTTGTTGGAGAGCTTTACAATCTAGCGAAGGTCTCAATGGAAAACAAGAGGAAATTCTTAGAAAGTACAGACTGGTTCGCTTACGAACCAGTCTTTGTGAAACAATAGTTTAGGAGCATTTCTGCTTTATTTTGTAAGGGGATCGCAATGGACCATTAGGCTCCCGTGTATGCAAAGGCCTCTGTGCTGGACACGCCCCTCCTAACCTAACCTAAGAGTCCCACACTACTTGGTACCGAATTTTACCACGTGTCTTTTGAAGATTTCCATTGGATAGAAAAAAAATCTGAGCTTGAGTGAGTTTTCCTCAATTGTGGACTTCGAAAATGAAAAATGAGTGGTTGAGTGGGTGAATAGCTTAGTTTTAGTTATGAGCTTCATAAACTTAAGAGACATCAATAAGACAATAAGTGCTTGATGAATACCGCCCTAAGTGCCTTTTGGGAATTTAACTTCTTAAAAACAAAATTAAATTTTGCTTTAAAAACTGTATATTTTAAGTTAGAAAAAATCGAATAATGTAAGAAATAATTAAGACGCAGAATTCTAAAAATTAAAAAAATTTTAACTTTTGTAAGAACTTATAACAAAAACCAAAACTCCATTCAGTTAGGCTTATTCTAATTTACTACGAAGAAAGTTATAGAAAACCATAGATTTATATTTTTTATAGAAATCAGGGTATTTTTGTGTTAATTATATTTTAAACTCAAAAAAAAAAACTATTTAATTTACTTGAGTTATCCTTTGATTTTAGATTAAAATTAGACCTTATTTATAAAAAAGAGTGCATTTTGTATACTGTGACCATAGTATTTTGCCCCTAACGTGCAAATTGGCCGTAAATAATTAATTTAGTTATGTAGGTATTTATAGAGTCGTAAATTTTACAAAATAGGGATTCTACACTACTTCCCGTACTAACCAAAAATCAAACAAAATTAATGGCATTTACATTTTTAGGGAACATAAATACAAGTAATTATTGTCAACCCAAAAAAAAAAATACCTTATACCTATTAAATTGATTGATTCCATCAAGTAATGTCATCCAAATCCATGTTTCACTAAAATCCGTTCGGATTTTCACTAAACCTGTACTATCGATATTACTACTAATGGCTTGTGGTCTTTTTTCCAAAAAGTATGAATAAAGAGGTATTGGCAGCACTTAAATAAATAAAAATCAGAAATGATAAAAAAAGTCGTGATGAATGAAAAAAATTCTGTAGAAAAAATGAGTAAAAGTAAAATGGTAACAAGAGTCGAGTCGAATAAGCGAAGAAAGGAATTATAAAATACGAGAGGAATATCAATGTCGAGACTAACTGATTTGTCCATATCCAGGTTTCGATGAAATTTTTTCTCACTGTTGGTATATTTTCTGAACTCATTCCAGGATTAAATCCAGCAGCAGAAGGTGTTGAAATATATTGTACCTCTTCCAGAGCATAAGCAACAGCTGGAACGACTTTTATAAATTTTATTTTTCAGGTTTAAAAGAGCTCTAATCCCAGTAGGTATCAATCAAGAGACTACATTTTTCATTCAAGTGTTAAATTTTATATTTAAAAAAAAAAATATATATTTACAGGCAAAAGATTTAAATATATTTTGTTTACAGGTTAAGTAGTATACTGTTAGAGTGAGAGGAAAAAAAAACATCAGCAAACGTTACAAGTGGTTTTACAAAAGGCGCAAACAATAGTCAAGCCATACGGAAATTTTTTGTTAACTTAATATCACACAACCAACCTATGGGCGTCGTTAAGCCAAATCCAAGTTTCGAGAAAATTCGAACGAAAGAGAACTTTAACAGTTTTTGAAGATTCGCTATTTGAGTCAAATCTTTCAATGGGGTTTGCTGGTTTTGAGCCAAATCTTTCATTGTCATCATTAACAAATACACCATCAATTGAATCGTATTCAACTTCGTCGCCTTTTAATACCACGAAGGCTTCTAAAAAAGAATAAGTTTTTGACGTTTTGTATGAATATAGGTGTGTTTTTGAGTGTGATTGTTTACATTAAAAAAAAAAAGGATTAAAGGTGTTAAAAAGTTTTAATATGTTAGACAGCTCACATTTAACAGCCAAGTGACCTATATACAAAATTACGTTTAAGCTTAAATTGAAAATATCGAGTTAACAAACTTCCTAAGAAAGAGCTGTCAAGAAAAAGGTAGTTCGGAGTTAATTGAGAAAACAAAGTCTTTTTGACTTTAAACCCATACATTTTCTTATTATTGTTTGTGTTTAATTTGTTGTTCCTTCACCTTCAAAACACCAAAATTCATCTTGCATCCGTAAGCTTGAATTTAAGAAGAAGAAAAAAAAATTAAAACAACAAAACAAACCCTTTAAGTCTTGACTCAGAACTGTAGGCTTCCCAAAGCCATGATTCGGGAAAATCTTTACGAATAATTGGTGAACTTTTGTCACTAGCAGAGGCAGCTACAGCTGATTCCGGTTCATAATAGACATTGTCTTGCATAACAAGTGGTCCGTCATTTTGAACACCAAAGGGCAGTGCCATTTCGCGAACTTTTACAAAAAATTTAATACACACACACAGATATTTTTCAAACCAATTATTTCAATTTGATTTTGTTTGTTTTTTTTTGTTTTGCTGCGAAATTATTTAAAAAAATTGAACAAAAATAAAACTCATAGAATACTTACTTTGATAGAATGGATAGTTGGCATTTGTCATTGTTACAATACCAGCTTGACTGCCTGGATATTGGCCATAGCCTAATGACCATGGAGTACTTGAATCGTAACGGCTTAAATCTTGGAAGATTGTATCTTTTTTCAAATCGTTGCCACTCTTGAGAAGGAGAACACTTTGATCGACACCAAGTAAACCAACAAATGAATCGGGATCGGTGTTAACTTTAATGTCAACATCTGCACCTGGTTTGGCTTCAAGTGGGGCTTCAATGGAAATCTATAGAAAAAAAAAAATTAAAAAAAAATGTAATGTCTTGTCGAACAAAATATAAATGTTATATGAATCCACTTACCGAGTTTAGGAAATCTTTTTCAAAATTAATTGTTGTTTCGGTGTATAAAAGATCTGTGCCGACAATGTAATGAACGAAGATTTTAGCTTGTGGAATCATTTCGAAAGTTGGAGTGATTTTGAAGACATGGTAGTTTCGATTCTCGGGAACCTAGACAAAATTGAACAATTTTATATGAATTTTGAATAAAGTGAACAATATTGAGATGTTTTAAAGAAATAAAGCTTCGTAGTCAGTTAAGGTATGTAAACGTGCCCATTAAATCTGTCTCGTTACATTATCCATGTTTATAACCTTATATATGTAGTCTACGCCTTTGATAGGCGTAGACTACATATATACACGGACGGAACACGGACGTGTTTTATAAGCGCTAGCCCGATTAAGCTTGATTACTCCTAAAATTGGATATTATTAAATCAAAAAAATTGTGTTCTTGAAAGCTAATAAGCTATTCAATCCGTTTCTTCAATTTTTATTAATTTTTATTCATAAATTGTGACAATAAAAATTGAAATTAAAAGTTAAATCAACATTCAAAATCAAATCCTTTGTTTTTATTGAGTGATAACTTTAATATACATTATAATAAAAATGAGTGAAGCAATAGCTGAGTGCGGAGAGCCTAGCTGTACAAAACAAAAAATGCAACCTAAGCAAACGGTGAAGTGTAGTGGGATGTGCGGGAAAAGATATCATGCAAAATGTGTCAACATGACTGAGTATGATGTGAAAATGCTTGACACAGTAATTGGCATGAAATATTTTTGCACTGACTGCAACAACATTTTGAAAATCTTTTCCGATAAATTATCTGAAATTGCTAAAATGAGCATCGAGTTGAAGGAAGCAGTTGATCTGATTCCTAAAAAAACAAACGGTGTAAGTGTCGGTTTAAGTGATGGTATGGTGGGTAGCTCTCACACACTCAAACAAACATCACCTACAATATCGTATGCTCAAGCACTCAAGGAAAAAAATGAGTGCATTGTGATTAAACCGAAAATTAACCAAAATAATATTAAAACACATGAGGATGTACGTAGTGTAATTAATCCCTTGAACATGGCTCTCAAAATAAACAAAGTGAAAAATATTCAAAATGGAGCTTTGCTTATACAGGCAAATAAAGAGTCCATACAAAAAATTGAAAGTGAAATCAAAACAAAAATGCAAGAAAATTATGACATTAATGTCCCTGTTCTAAAAAAACCAAGAATTCTAGTAGTGGGAATGAAAGAGTTGATTAGTGATATCGATCTCATTCGCGCAATTAGATGTCAAAACCAGCTGGGTGACCATGAGATAAAATGTGTGCGTGTCTATATGTCTCCAAAAACCAAATGGTATAATGCCATAATTGAAGTAGATAGTGTTGCCAATGCACTTCTACTTGAGTTGAATAAAATTAGTATCGGATGGGATTATTGTAAGGTGTATCCCCATTATAAAGTGTTAAGATGTTTTAGATGTTGTGAATACAATCATATAGCGAAAGATTGTGAAAAGGAAAAAGTTTGTGTTAAATGTGCAGGAGACCACGACGTAAATGAATGTGTTAGTGAATCAAAAAAATGTGTCAATTGTACTGCAGCAAGATTAAACCTGCATCTTGATATTGATACTGATCACACGGCCAATGACCCTAACTGTCCATCACTCCTAAGAAGAATAAAAATAGCTAAGGACCGCATTGATTGCTAGCAATTAAGCAATATAAATTGCGTGTTCTTAAATATTCAAGGTTTGGCAAATAATTTTTCGGAAATACAGTGCTTTGTAGATAATGTTGATATAGATGTTTTAATATTAACAGAAACACACGTAACGTTAAATCATAACATTGCTAGTTTAAAGTTGGATGGTTATTTGCTCATCAATTGTTTAAGTGAATCAAGCCACACAGGTGGAATATCTTTTTACGTTAAAAATAATTTGAAATGCTCACTTGTTAAAAAATTTACTGTCGAAATGAAATGTTGGTGTTTAATAATAAAAGTGCAATATAGTAATAATTCTGTGATACACATGGGTGCAATATATAGATCTCATTTATGTTCTAAAGTCGAATTTTGTAATAATTTTGTCCAATGGATTGACTTCCTTCAGCAGTGCAATAATTTCTATGTTTTATGTGGTGACGTTAATATTAATTGGTTTGAAACTCAAGATACCTATCGTCGTAGACTGGCTGAATGTTTGAATGATAATAATATATGTATGACCATTAATGAACCGACAAGAATTACACAAACTTCAAGAACTCTAATCGATTATGTTATGACAAATGATGATTCTCTTATTGTTTCGAAAGTTAACAGCTCTTTTAAAATAAGTGATCACGAATCGATAGAAATATTAATTAAGTGCAAAAAAGAGAAAATTATCAATAAAAAAATGATTAAATATTGTAAGTACGATACTGATGAATTCCTATTTAAGCTAAATTCAAGTACCTTTTTCCAAAACTTTGACCCCGATCAACCATATAATATTAACACTCTTAGCGAGCAATTTGCAACAAATATAAAAACTATTGTAAATTCTATGGTAGTTGAAAGAAGTGTCCCTTATGTGAATGCAGAATGGTTTAATTATGATCTTCAACAAGATAAAGCCCATAAAATATACCTCTATCGCAGAGCAGCTTTGACAAACAATAATAGTGACTGGAATGAGTATAGGCGGTATCGAAACATATATAAAAAAAAATTATTGAATGTTAAATCAAGTTTTATAAGAAGAAAAGTTGACAACGCACATTGTCAAAAAGATATGTGGAAACAATTAAAAAGGTATGTTTTACATAACAATAAAACTGAAAACATAACAGAAGTGCAATTAGATAATGGCAATAAAGTAAACGATAGTGCAATATTATGTGATGAGCTTAACAAATTTTTTGTTCAAAGTATTGTAAATTTGACTTGTTCCGTTACCTATCCTAGTTATATATGTTTGGTTGAAGAGTGCAATATAGACTTTAAGTTTTCCCAAGTTAATATAGAACAAACATTAAGTGCAATAAAAAATATAAGTACAAAAAATGACTTCAACTTCATGAAATCTAAAATGCTCCAAGATGCAATAAATATAGTGGGACCTGTAATCCTTAGAATTATTAACTCATCGTTGGCGTCCGGTATATTCCCACCTACGTGGAAAGAGTCATTAATTGTACCTACTAAAAAAATACCTGATGCTAAATTCTGTAAAGACTATCGCCCAATAAATATGGTACCTATATATGAGAAAGTTCTTGAAAAAATAGTTATGACACAGTTACAAGAACACCTTACTAGTGAAAAAATATTGTGTACAAATCAATCTGGTTTTCGAGAAAATCATTCTTGTGAAACATGTTTAAACTTCGTTATTAATAATTGGAAGACAGAAATAGACAATAGAAACTTAGTAATTGCGGTATTTATAGACCTTAAACGAGCGTTTGAAACAGTTAATATTTCCATTTTATTGCAAAAACTTTATAAAATCGGTGTTAGAGGCACGGAACTGGAATGGTTTCGGAGCTTTCTTGATGGCAGATCTCAACGGACCACTGTAAATGGAAAAATATCAGGGCCATTGCCAGTTAATATAGGGATACCCCAAGGCACTCTTCTCGGTGTACTTTTATTCCTTGTTTATATTAATGATATGGAAAAAGTGTTAAAACATTCGTGGCTCAAGCTTTTTGCTGATGATGGACTTTTGTGTACCTCTGGTCGTGATGTAACATCTTGTATAAACAATGAAGATCTTTGTGCAATAAATAACTGGCTTAAAATGAATCGTCTGTTGTTAAATAAGGAAAAGTCAAAGTGTATGTTTATAAATGTTTCGTCGATACCTCCCACCATATCCATCCATATGTCGAAAACTATCCCCTTGAAATTGTGTCTCATATAAAGTATCTTGGTGTTATATTAGATAATAAACTCTCGTGGAAAGAACATATTGACTATATATGCAAAAAAGTGTCAAAAAAATTGGGAGTTTTACGCAAAATCAGGACAAGCCTTACAATGAACAGTGCAACAAAAGTTTACAATGTTATAATTAAACCTCATTTTGAGTATTGTCCCAGCCTGCTGTATTTCTGCAATATATCCCAAAAAAGTAGATTGCAGTTATTGCAAAATAAAGCAATGCGCATTATATTGAAACGCGACCACTATGCTAATATAAGAGGCATGCTTGAGTCCCTAAATTGGGTAAATATCAATCAAAGACTTTATATATTGACATTAACTTTAATATATAAAATAAAAAACAATATGTGTCCTGAATACTTGAGTGAACGAACAACAACGAACGTCAATAGTGCTCATCAACTTCGCAATAGAAATGATCTTGTTACACAAAGGATGAGGACAACAAGAGGACAACAATCCATTTTCAGCTCTGGGTTCCTAGCATTCAATCAACTTCCTCAACACATAAAAAATGCAGAAAACATAAACATATTTAAAAGACTTATTTCAATGTACACAAGAGATTATATTATTTAAACTTAAAACACATTTGTAATAATGTAAATTTTGCTTTCCATTTAGTCATTGTTATTTTGTTGTTTATTTTAATTAATTATGTAAAACAACAAATCATGTAACTTGAAATGGCACTTTCAGGCCAAATAAAATCTTACAATTACAATTAATAGGCAATATACCAAATTTTAATTAAAAAAATAGACTTTCATCTATTTCTTTTACTTTTTGAAAAGGCATTTTCATGTAACCATACTTTTATCCCGGGCGCCAATTAAGCTAAATGGCCGTGAATCTGCAATCCCACTAACTTATTTTATGATAGGAAAGATAACAAGTATCTTTGCACGTGTTCATAAAACCTTAACTTGCCTGAAAAGGCAATTTTTTTAAGCATGGATTCAACCCGGGCGCCAATTAAGCCATAAATTAACTTCATGTTTAAGTTTCAGACTAAGAACCAATAAAATATTGATTCTTGGCTACGATATAAATTTACTTTAATGAAAGCTGCCTAAGCAAACATTTTTGCCTACTTATGCATTTAACCCGGGCGCCAGTTAATCCAAAATATTTTAAATCTGAAATCTAATTGCCTTAACTTACTTTAAGTAAAAGTTGATCTTCTAGATATGGAGCTAATAATTTTTCATACACCAATATCAATTTAGTTTATGCGAAACGAATTCAATTTGAACCATAGTCTCTGCCCGGGCGCCAATTACGTCATACATTAACCTTTTGAAAAAAATTCAGTCCATATATCAATAAATTAATGATTTATGATTCAGATATCCTTTCAGTTTTAATAAATTTGTCTAAATAAGCATTTTCACGCAACCATACTTTCATCCCGGGCGCCAATTAAGCCAAAACCGTCATGAATCTGGAATCTCACTGACTTCATTCAAGGTTAGTATGATAACAAAGCTATTAAGTACCTTTGCATGCATTCATACAACTCAAACTTGCCAGAAAAGGTATTTTTATTTTAGCATGGATACAACCCGGGCGCCAATTAAGCCTTAAATTAACTTCATGTTGAAGTTTCAGTCTAGAAGCAATAAAATATTGATTTGTGGCTACGATATCACTTCACTTTAACTTTAGCTGTCTAAACAAGCATTTTTGCCTAACCGTGCATTCAACCCGGGCGCCAGTTAATCCAAAATTTTATTTTGAATCTGAAATCCTATCGTTTTAACTAACTTAAAGTAAAAGTGGACCTTCTCTATATGTAGTTAACAATTTTTCATACATTAATATCAGTTAAGTTTATGCGAAAAGAATTTTTGTTGAATCATGGTTCAAGCCCGGGCGCCAATTGAGTCATATATTAACTTTATGAAAAAAATTCAGTCCATATATCATAAAATTATTTGTCTATGATTCCGATATACTTGCAATTTAAATATATTTGCCTAAATAAGCGTTTTCACTGAATCATACTTTCATACCGGGCGCCAATTAAGCGAAAATAATCATGCACTGACTTCATTTAAGGTAAGTATGATAGAAAATGTAGTTAGTATCCTTGCATGTATTGGAGAAGCATTTTTGTTGAAGCATAATTTCAGCCCGGGCGCCAATTAAACCATAAATTGACTTCATGTCAAAGTTTAAGTTCAGAAAGCAATAAGTTAATGATTTGTAGCTACGATGTACTTTCTTCACTTTAACTTCACCTGTCTGCATACGAAGTCTTACCTAGCCATGCATTCAGCACGGGTGCCAATTAATCCAAAATACTGTACATCTAAAATACCATTATTCTCACTTTCGTTTAGTAAAGTGAACTTTTCATACATTAATTTCATCTTAAATTATATGAAAAGAAATGTTTTTGAAATTATGGTTTCATCGTGGGCACCAGTAACACCATATTATATAAACGATATGAAAGAATTTTAATAAAATACTGACACTCTAAAATACTTTCACCTCAAAAAAAAATTGTCTAAATAAGAGTTTCCACTATATCACATTTTCATCCCGGGCGCCAATTAAACCTAAATCATCACGGATCTGGAATTACATTGGCTTCACTTTAGCTTATTTAGAGAAAATTAATCTTTATAGAAATGTATTCCACCTTTACTTAGGTAAAGAAGTATTTTTGTTCAAATATGATTTCAACCCGGGTGTCAGTTAAGCCTCAAAGTAACCTCATGGCTTAGTTTATGTCCATTTTCTGGGTAATAGGTACTTGATTTGTGATTCTGACATGTTTTCAATTCCAACAAATCTGTCCTAATCAGCTTTGTCACTGAACTGTACTTTAAGCCCGGGCACCAAGTAAGCAAAAATCAACGCCAATTTAGAGCTCCAATGACTTATTTTAAGGCAAAAAAAAAAACAAAACCCATAGTGTATTTTTGGATGCATTCATTCCACCCCACATTAACCTACTCAAAAATCGTTTTTGTTGGAGCATGATTTCACGTCAAGTGCCAATTTACTCATAAATTCACTTCATGGCTAAGCCTAGGTCTGAAAAATTATAAGCTATTGATCTGTGATTGATTAAGATATATCTTTCGTTCACTTAAGAAGTTTAAGCCCTCTAAATAAGCATTTTCACTGAACCTTACTTTCGGCCCGGGCGCCATTTAAGCAAAACTCATCGTGAATCTAAAATCACACTGCCTTCAATGCACTTAGAAGTGCCTGAATCGTGTTGGTAACTTTTTAAAAATATATTTTACATAAGTTTGGTATAAAGAAACAATTTAATTGGACCGTGGTCCTAGCCCGGGCGCCATTTAAGTATCAAAACTTATCAAACTCAAAACTTACCTGAATAATTTCACTTTGAAGAATATCACCACGACCTATGATTGTGTATACAAAGTATGGAATTGGCTTTCCATTTTGTACTTTAATACTGACGTCTTTTCCAAGAGCAGGGCTAATATAAAACAAAAATAAAGTTAACAACATTCAAACAAATTTCGCTGCTACCCTCATATTAACTTACTTCGTTGTCTGTACAGTAACTTTGAATGAATCATCAACTGGAGTTTCGGTTTTTTCAAATTTGGATAGAGATGTTAGATATGATGTTGAGTCTAAGTAACTAGCCTTTATGGAGTAATAACTTGATGATCCATCGTCGGGTAGGACAAATTCAAATTTGGCCATACCATCCTTGTCTAAGATTGATGTGTAATTTTGAGACTTAGGTGGTGCTGGTGTTGTTGTTGTTGTTGTTGTTGCAGGTGGGACGGTTGGCACATCGGAATCTGCTGTTACTGTTGTCATAGAACTGAATGCAATTGGTTGTCTGTACCAGTGATCTGGAGGGCTAACAGTTAGTGTAACTGGATTCTTGGTGTCTTGAACTGGTGATCCATCAAGATTCTTAACAACAAGCTGAAAAATGACAAATTCTTTTAATACATTTTACCAAACGATAAAACACAAAACACTTACATTAATAACGACTGGTTTGCCTGGATAATATGTGTAAGGAGTGTCGACACCTTGAATTTGATACTTCTCACGGTGCAAATTAACTGATGCTGTAGAATTTTGTTTGAATCCAGTGAGTTCTTCTTCGACAATGGCCAAAATTGTTATTGGTGGAGTATAACGATCTTTTTCCAATTTCAAGTCATTTACAATGTCAAACTCTACACGACCTTTGCCATCAATTTTAACAGTCTTCTCAACAGCTGGTTGTTGTGGAGCATCACCGTAGTAGTAGTAAGCAGCCTTAGCTGATACAACAGCTGTTCCTTTTACAGGTTTTCCATATGTGTATCTGTCGAAAATATAAATGCGGTTAGTCTCACACAAATTCACTACGATTTTTCTTTCAACTTACTTCCCCCTAACGGTTACATAAAATTTTCCATCAGCAATAGCAACATCTTTGGGTGCTTCAACTTGTACTTCAAATTTAGGCAAAACATACTTGTCAACATCGAAATTCTTAGTTTCAGTTGTACCATCGGCGCTAACTTCAATACTCCATGTTCCTAGAACTGGGAATTCAGATAGTTGAAGTTCTCCAGAGAAAACACCTTTTGGATGTTTGACATCGGTTAGTTGTTTGATTAGATTTTGTGCTCCATCCTAATATACATATAAAGTATACAGAAGTTTAAAAGACTTTCGACAAAATATAAATTAAAAAAAAAAATCAAACCTACATTAATAGAAATATTAACAGGACCATCGACCTTAGCAGGTTTAGTATTTTTATCCAAAACCAAAACACGATATTGAACTTTATCACCGGGTTTGTAGGTTGCCTTGTCTGTTTGGATATATATCGACAATTGTTCAGCAGCAAAGTTCAATTTGGTTGTGTTTTTGAACTCAATGCCTGATAGACCTTCAGCTGTCAAATTGTAATCTCCATCTTTGAGTTTTGGAATCTTTGAAATAAAAGTTAAAACTCATGTCAAAATAATTGTGAGGTTTTGATAAAAAAAAAAAACTACATTACCTCGAACATCACAATCTGTGAAGACTTTGGTGGAACTTCAACGGTTTTATGTTTATTAAATTCAGGACCTATCAGACCAAGCTTTATCGTACATGCTGATGGTGCATCATGAACTGAGACAGTTACATGATATTCAGATTTTGATCTTAATGTTCCTGGTGCAACAATTGAATAGAGACTGAAAGTGAAAACAAAAATGTTTAGTACTTGAGTCTAAGCGAGAAATAGGTAATAATACAAACAAATAATTGGAGACAAATGTTTCTATTTAAAGTTTTTGGCAGTCAAATTATGAATTCATTCGATATTTTTGGAAAACAGCTTTGAGAATAGTAAATAAATCAATTCACATTAAGACGGTTGCAGGGCTTGAAGACTTTTTGCACAGACCTCTAGTTACACGAACACAAGACCTACATACATTATCTCGATTCTCTACGAACCTTGCGTCAATTAGGGCCGTTTCAACGTATTTACGTCTGAAAGCCCTTTATATTAATGTGAATAGTGAATAGAGAATAGTGAAAAGTCAATAGTGAATAGTGAATAGTGAATAGTGAATAGTGAATAGTGAATAGTGAATAGTGAATAGTGAATAGTGAATAGTGTATAGTGAATAGTGAATAGTGAATAGTGAATAGTGAATAGTAAATAATGAATAGGGAATAGTGAATAGTGAATAGTGAATAGTGAATAGTGAATAGTGAATAGTGAATAGTGAATAGTGAATAGTGAATAGTGAATAGTGAATAGTGAATAATGAATAATGAATAGTGAATAGTGAATAGTGAATAGTGAATAGTAAATAGTGAATAGTGAATAGTGAATAGTGAATAGTGAATAGTGAATAGTGAATAGTGAATAGTGAATAGTGAATAGTGAATAGTGAATAGTGAATAGTGAATAGTGAATAGTGAATAGTGAATAGTGAATAGTGAATAGTGAATAGTGAATAGTGAATAGTGAATAGTGAATAGTGAATAGTGAATAGTGAATAGTGAATAGTGAATAGTGAATAGTGAATAGTGAATAGTGAATAGTGAATAGTGAATAGTGAATAGTGAATAGTGAATGGTGAATAGTGAATAGTGAATAGTGAATAGTGAATAGTGAATAGTGAATAGTGAATAGTGAATAGTGAATAGTGAATAGTGAATAGTGAATAGTGAATAGTGAATAGTGAATAGTAAATAATGAATAGGGAATAGTGAATAGAGCAGCAGCAAACACGAATTCATGATTTATTTGAAATTTTTTTAAAGTTGAAAGAAAAACGTCGAAAACACAGAAGGAAATCATACAAAATTTTTAAAGCAGCGAAGTCCGTGCGGCATTCCTGCAAGAACTGGTGATTTATAAAGTGTTTCGGTATTGTCTCGAAGTGTCACTGAACTAGCAAACCTAGGCTGCCACAAGAACTATCGCTGCCCACTGGAAGAACCCCTGAAACACAATATTGGTTTCGACTTTGAAAATCTGTGCTTTAAAGGCTGAAAAGTAGTAGGAAATTAGATGTTGCGAGAGTTAACCACGTAAGAAAACTGTCTACAAAAATTCTTTTATCGAAACGCTTCAACGCCGATATTTGGTTGAAGTGAGTTGCACAATAATTAATCATCTACAAAGTGCGCAGGATTTAATCACCATTTATGCAAGATATCACCGGAAATGCAATAGTGATTGAATTTTAAGCCAAAACAAGGTTTATTCGGTATTCTCTGCCTCAATGGACACTATGGGGAATATCACTCAATTTTAAAAATAACTGGGTGACTGCTTGAATTCTTAGCTCACAATGAACATCTCAGTAATATGTTTTTTACTATAGAAATGGTAAGTTACTTAAGTAGTGTTTTGTGCAGCTTCAAAATCTTTATCCAAACACTGAATTTCTATCCACTTTTTGACATTTCTTTTACATGAGTAATTTGTTTGGTCTCTGATGACAGACGCGAACGGTCATAAAAAATAAACCAGTAAAATGGGTGGGAAACAAAAATTTGAGGTTAAAGTCTAGCGAATTTTTCATTCGCAGATTTTTGAAATTTTAATAGGGAATTAGTGTTTGATAGTTTGCAGAAAAGAAATTTTACATTTTAAACTAAAATTTTAGGCTGTGTTTTAATTTTTAAATTGTAGATAGGATCGTTTAATCACTTTGTCGAAAAGTTTGTTTGCAAATTTGTTTATGAATATGCGCTTGAAATTGCCTAAACCTATTTATTCGCATTTTTATAGCTCGCAGCTCATATGAAAGGCACTTAAGAGTATCCATGAAAAGTAGTCAGACCATCGTAAATATTGTTAAGTTGCGTATCATTTTTTGAGAGTAAAAAGACTGCGAGCAACTCTCAAGAAGCTCTCGAGAGTAAGGCCATTTTCGAAAACGTCAAATTAAATTCAATTTGATCGTCATTTTTTGACGCAGATGCCAATAGTCATATGCAATCGTCCTGTTTGGACAGAATCGGTTTGATGAACATTATTCAATTACCTCGCAAACGCATTTCATGTTTACCAACACGCTCTCTGGTTTCTCAATTTTTGTATCGTCAACTCTATATTTTATTGGACAGATGCACGGCAGATGAAGCTTTTGAACATGTGACTTTAGCAGTTTGCGTTAATGAACATTCTGCAAACGCATTATTGACGCAGTTGACGTTTTCGAAAACGTATTAAAACTAGCAAGTGGAAACAGCCACAGAGGGATAGATAGCCACATATCTGAGACTATAGTCTGTCCAGCAAAAATTGTCAGTTCAGGGCTTACGGACGAGCTTTTCTCAAAACAGTGGTGCCTGTGTATACCATCACAACACTAAAATAATAAATCAGCCACTGAAAAAGGTACTAACCCACTGATAAACATACAATAATTGTTTTTGACGCTCCAAAATGACCGTCGGCGTCGTCTTTCAATGCCAAAAGCATTCTGATCGTATACTCGCTTTCGAAGTAAAGCACAAAAATCACATTCCAACAGAGTTGCTTTTGCCAAGTCGAAACAATACAATAGAGCTTTTTCAGTGGTTTTTATAAAAGAACTTTCGGTTTTGAAGCTTTTGAGAAAAAAATTTATAAAGATGAGAGCCAAAAGTGTTGTCGTTTTGATCGTCCTCTTTTTATTTGTTTCTATAAAATTTTGTTAAAATTTTTAGGATTTTAGTCTTTAAGAAGAAAAAAGTTATTTGCGCTAAGTTTTGAAAAATTCACAAAGCGTTACGTGATCATATTCATTTAAATATGTTTGAAATGGTATTGATGGTTACCATATGCACATAGTTTTTTGATTTATAATTCAAAGTATGGAAACCCTGTGAGAGCTTTAACTTGAGACAGATGTATGCAAGCCAATGCAACCAGACTGAGAGGCAAACGTCCTATCTTCCCTGTACTGACAATTTTTGTTGGATAGAGTATAACTCTCGAGAGTTTTCTAGTGAAAGTATCTACTCTCAAATGGAAACGCACCTTGAAAGTTTGAAACTAAAAGCTTTTTCATATAAATTTTGGGATATTTCGACGTTTACGACGACCGCGACGGTTTAACTAGGTTTTATCTTGTATGACTGCCCTTATGCCCCGCCATTTCCGTTTTGTTTCGAAATACTTGTACTACCTGCAGACGTTATTAAACAATAAGCAAAAAGAGAATATATTGCCGAAGAAGAATAAGTAACGATGAACCAGTCGCATTACATAAGAAGACATAAGTTCGCCTTATAAAACCGACAAATAGGTATCTTGAATGAAGAGTAATTAAATTTTCAAAATCTGGGTCAAAAAAATATGAACATCACATCGTAAACTTAGAATAGAATCTCATCTTATTTATTAGGTCATCTACCTTTTTCAATTTAAATTAAATGCAAATTTGTGCAAAAAAAGCAAAAACATATCTATAAATCCCACATCTCTTATAAAATTAACATGTAAATTAAAAATCTTAAAATTCCCCGCTTGTTTTATTATGTTTCCTAAAAAATATATGCATAAAAGGTCATAAATATATCAGTTCAAACAAGATGATTAGGTACCTATTATCACAACCAGTTTTGAAAATATTATCAGACAATAAAAATAAACAAATTAAAAAAAAATATGCCCAAAGCCAACGGGGGTACCTACGTAATTTTTATTGCATAAGATTTTGGTCACAAAAAGTGATTAATTGTGGATTTACACGACTAATAAAACGGTAGTATTTCTGGCATGAAGCATCCATGTTTTTGTGTCATAAAACACTATTATGGAAACATAACAAAATAGTGTCAATTTAGAATCAAATGGTTTCAGTAAAATATTGTAAAATTATGTTTTTCTAAATTTTTGCATGGACTTAGAATTTTTTCACGATAACAATATTTGCTCTTTATGAGAAAAATTTAAAACTGGCTTCTTTGGGTTGAGTTTGCTCAACAAATAAAAGAGATTCCTAATAAAATACCACTTAATCTTCTTCGCTTGTTTAACATATTTCTGGCCAAACATGCAGCAGTGCCATTAATCATCAGACATGTTAACAATTTTTTTTGTTAAGTCTCAAAAATATTACTATCCCAAATGCCTGACCAATTATGAAGCCAGCCATCCATATTTATTTCTATGCCTTTATACATGTCGGTAGGTAGTTGATATTCTAAAAATAAAAAAAAAAAAAGCAATAAACAATCTAAGGTCAAGGTAGAGGCTATTCTGGTATTCTGTTGTCAAGTTCTCTGACAAGACGTGTTAGAATTTAAATTTAATAAAATTATGAAAAAGATGATAACCGAAAAAAAATCCACCAGACATTATGCAAAGGTACCTCACCTACATAACAAGTAAGTTATACATTATGCACATTCAAGATCGCTTTTGGACAGAATTAATATCGTAGATAAAAATTCCTTCAACTTGAATTACAGGCACTCGGCACACTACTTGTTTTGTCTTGGGGAATTTCCGAGTGAACTTCACCAATGAAAAATCCAATGCAAATAACTGTTGTCTGTTGTTATTGAAATTGATAAAAAAAAAACTGCAATCAAATCAGGTAGGCATCACGTACTAAAGCCGGTTGTGTATACAAAAAAAAAAAAATTGGTGGCAAAGTCAAATTGACTAAACTGGTAATGGTAACTCAGTCAGCTGATAAAAATAATTACGTAATGACTAATTTTATATTCAATATATGGTACTGGTACCTTATGTTGGGAAGTTTTTTTTTTAATGTTTTGATAAATCTAATTTATTATGTGTTCTTTGTCTGACTGGTATCAAATTTTTTTTTTACAATTCACGTGGGAGTAGTGTTAGAAAACAAATAAATATTTCAAATTGATTGGTATAAACTTCTAGTTGGCAACGTTTTTAAAGCAAATGGCTATTTTAAAAGGCAAAGAAGGTGGAAGCCCAGCTGTGCCATAGCGAGCAAAAAAGCTGGCCGTTTTCGAAAATGTCAAATCAAAGTCAATTTGATCTTCAAATGATCGTCATTTTTTGACACAGCTTGCAATCGTCATATGCAATCGTCCTGTCTTGCACAAAATCGATTTTATTAACGTTTTTCGGTTTACTCGCAAACGCATTTTATATTTACAAACACACTCTCTATGGATTCTCAATTTTTTTAACGTCAAATCGATTTTTTACTGCGCAGCTGCATGGCAGATGATGTTTTCGAACATGTGACTTTGGCAGTTTGCGTTAAGGAACATTCTGCAAATGCAATTTTGACGCAGATGACGTTTTCGAAAATGGCTGCTTTCTTACCATATTTATGTCAAGGGTGTCATGGATTGAGTCGATAAAGTGTTGAAAAGATTTATGGGGGTCAAGCCATATTTGTACTACCAAAAAATGAGGAAAAATATCTACAGAAACCAAAGGACCCCTTTCCTTTCCAAGTTTTGGGTTTTTGTATTTGGACAAACACGAGAGCACATAAGGCGTTTTCATTTGGAGGTGGGAGTACTTGCAAGTACATTTTACATGAGAGCCTGTGCAGTTGGTTGGGTAGTACCAGATTAGGGTTTTCATCTACTCATAGACGGTGTTCACATTGGACTGACTCCTCCGACTTATTTTGACATTCATCCAACTTCTTTTGTTCAGACACAAACTAATGTGAACACCAACAGACTCACTTTGAAGTTGAGAAGTCGTTTAAAGAAAACACAAATCTGAGCTCGTTGAGGGATTAATTAATTTTTTTTCATTCCAAAACTTTAATTTCATTTATTTAAAATGTTTTATGAAGTATTTGTATTGTCTTGTGTAGTATTTGTTTGCCAAAGAAAAAGTACAGAGAGAGAAAGCAGTTGTCACAAAAGAAAACGTCAAAAAAAATCCATAGATTTTCAAAAAATTTAAAATATTCTGCCTGTACTTCCCATCTCTTTCTCACAATGGAGTGGGAGTGAGATAAAGTACAGAGATGTCAAAAAAAGTCGGAGGAGTCAGTCCAATGTGAACACCTTCATAAGCACTTTGACAGCTTCAAAGGAAAAAGGCTATTAATGCAGAAAGGTCTAAGTGCCCGTTCACACGAGGAAACTGAGTTGCCAGCAACTTTTAGTTCCATGATGAGAAGGGCAGGAGGAAAGAGGGGCGAACAGAATCTTCCCGGTCGAGGATTTGAGGAGATTTGTTGACATTTCCTTTCACATCCAGGTTTAGGTGTGTTCAACCAATAGACTTTCAAAGGAAATTTCAAAAACTGCCTGGAGATTTGTTTCCTCGTGTGAAAGGTACAAGAGATTTTTAAGCAGATTAAAAGAAAACGTCTAAAAAATCTCCAACAACTTGTTTCTTCGTGTGAAAGGGGACTAAGCAATGAACACCACTGGATTCATTTTGATCATGTCATGGTTTAGGAAACTCACTACATCCCATCACGGCTGAAAACACGAGGCAATTAAAACCAAGCGCTATGAAAATATCAATCGTAAAGACAGTTTTTAAGCTTTCCCGATTATGGCATCTTGCCATCAAGAATCAACGGCAGGGCTGTCGAATTACTGCAATTGCAGTATTTGTACTGATTTTTGAAACTCCGTACTGCTGATACAACCAAAGTACTGCTTTTTGTTGTTTAGATCTTTTCCACTCAAAATTTTCAAAGAATTTTGCTTTTTTTATGTACTTCTCTCTAAACACACCCAAAATTATATAATCCTTAATAAAGGTTATTCTGTTTTTGAATTAGTGACTTTTTTAAGTATAACAGGTAAAATAGAACAGAAAACCCTGAATGGCTACGCCTACGAAGTATGTATTGTAGATGCAGGTACGAAAAAAAACTTTGAAATTTATAACATTTCAGATTTTATTGTCTGCTGTGAGTAAAAAGACATTAAAATGACACTTGAAACGAGATATTTCACACACGTCAAAATTTAGTCCATCTGTCAAGCAATGCACGGTCAAATTCTTTTGAAGTATCTCTAGCACAGAAAAATTAGAACTTTAGGTACTTCGCAAAATTACAACAAAGCTGAATTTTGGTGGAGGGCTTTGCTTTGATGTCTTTAACATTTTCCATAAACTATCCTCAATTTGGGCAAAGGCAAATAAAAATAGAGGGCAGGAGTGAAAGAGGGTAAATTAAGATTTTTGCTTATTTATAAAAAAGTATCAGTTTCTTTGAAAAATTGCATAATTAAAAATTATAATTCATGTAATTCTTCACAAAAAAAATTAGTAAGCTTGTTTGCATATAATATATATGTAGATGTGAAAGAACTTCATGTTGAAGCATGTTAAGTCAAAAGATTTATTAGGATTGCATTTATCATTAGGCAACATTATGTGTACGTTTTGTATACGGGGCGGAGAAATTAAATAAATAATAGGTATTGACTATAAGGTTTTGCCGCCCTCAGCAAATGTATTCATGTAAATTACTGAATTTGCAATCCAGGCAGGAGCTTACGCGATCAGAAAGGCTACGCCTTGAATTTCAGGGACCGTATTCACGACTCCATAAATTGAAATACCGATTCGCGAAACTATATTGCTGATTTTCGAAGGTGCCCTGCTGTTCGCATAGTTATTAAATTTAAGCGTCCCTAGAAAATTCTGTCCGGGCCGGTACTGAAACCAAAAGTTTTGCCATAAACAGAAAGTTATTACCAAAATTCTTTTGAACAATGGATAGGTACAAAGGTAAAAAGTAAGAAAATAATGATTGAATATTCAAAATATTATGGTGTTCTTAAGAACTTTGCAGCTATTGCGGCGGGTATATACAAAACAACCATTCAATAAAAAGAAAACACTTATTCACATTAAAATGTTTTCAAAGAAAATGTACTTTTAGAACTTTTCTTTTGAATTTTTGATTAAAATCAGTCACAAAGCTTTCAAGAAAACCAAAAATCATTGTTGTTGAGTTGTTTTTCAGAAAAATAATATTTGTTAAAATTGCTAAAAAAATTGGGTTGGGGTCAAAATTCTGTCTGAGGAAAAATTCTGTTTTCAAAATTCAATTTTTCATAATTCAGCTTTTCAAATTTTAAATTTTTTTAATGAAAAAAGGAGCTACCAGTTTTTCTCTGTAAGGCGACAATTTGTTTTATGTCACATGTCATGTATGATGGTTAGCGTCAATATTTACTAAAGCAAAATATTATGACCTTTACCTAAAAAATCATTAAAAAAAAAACCTCAATCAACAACTCTGCATGGCCGAACTACTAAATAGAACATTATAAATATATACAAATTTAGTAACACAAAACTGTTCTGTATTTCGATCTAGCTTAAGCCCTTGGAAAGATTCTCTTCAAACTTGGAATTCAGCTTTTTAAGGTTTGACTAGAAGGAACATTTATGTTTTAAGCTCCAAAAATAACGTAATCTTCCATAAAACTGTTATATAAGACAAACTTATTTGGCTTAAAAACGACTAGGTTAATTTTGTTCATGAATTCTTGTGTCCAAAATAAAAAGCAGAATTTACTTTTTCTTAAAATTTTGCTAGGCAGGATAAGAAAGCTGAATTTTGAAAAGCAGTTTCTTTCTCTAGTCTAAACAATAGAGTTTTGAAAAGCAGAATTTTGAAACCAAAATTTTGACTTATTTTCAAGGAAACTGTGTGACAAGTGGCAGGTACCGTTACATTTGGTTTAAAAAAAAAGTAAAAATTATATGAGGGGAATGACCAAAAACTAATATATACCAAGTGTAAAGAAAATCCTTCCAGCCGTTTAGGTTGTAGCGGAAGGGACAAACAGACAGACAGAATTTTGAGACCCACTTTTTCGTCTTCCTTATCAATTAAAATCTCGAATTCGACGATGAGAAATCACTTGAGATATTTTTTTTTCATTAACAAAAAGTGGAAATTTATAAATAATAAATTTAGCTTTGCCGAAAAATTTTATTTATTTTTTTTTGGTTTGCCTATATTAGTAGATTTTTTTTTTAATTTGAATATTTACAAATTTGGAAGGGGCGGCAAATTTTTCCACCGCCCCGGGTGGCAGAAACTCACGCTACGCCACTGCACAAATGCACAAAACCAATAAATTATGTTCATGAAATAAAAACCCTACAAATGTTTTTAATAAAATGGAATTTTTTGAACAACTTTATCGATTGCTATCCATTTGAATCGGGTTGCCTTCGGTTAAAAAAATGTTCATTAGCATTGTCGATCAACACGTCTACACTTACTCAACACTGTTCATCAATGATGTTGATCTTCACAACTCAACATAATGTGGACTCGACTTAAGACCACCATCTAGAAAAAGGGCAATCCAATATCTCGAATAACGAAAACTTGCTTTATTTTAAATCTTGAAAAACGAAATCTCACAAATTGATAAGCCAGCTTTTCATAATCTCGAAATAACAAAATCTCACTTTTAACAATCTCGCAATGTATGTCTCGCACCAAAAAATCCTGCAAATATTATATCAATCGAAATCTCGCATATTAAAATCTCACAAATCAAGACTTCGCAAAATCAAATCTTACAGTAATATCGCTCTCAGTTTCGTGATGAAAAATACAAATCCTGCAATTTTTTAAGATTAAATTTTTTTTTTTGTAAAATTGTGAGGTCTTAACTGACAAGTTTTTAGTTGGCGTGATTTTGTAATTGCGAAATTGTTAAAAGTGGGATTTAGTAATTGGGAGATTATATGTAAGATTTTGAATGCGAGATTTCGTATTCAACCCGATTTCATTACAAAAAAACTACTGTTATAGCGATTGTGCACGGGTTTCTCAAGATCTGTTGCTCTTACGAAAAATAGGACTTGAATCTTTTTTGTGTAGAATTTTATGAGCTACAATACTAACTTGCTATTTTTTTTAACTAAATGGCTGAACTTTGTCACTTTTACAGTGCAAACTCAAAAGACAAATTTTCACCCACACTCCAACAATAAATAAACCTACAGATAGTCCGGTCATAGCCTTAAAATCAGCCTTAAAATCAATCAAATAAAGGAATAAATGGCGGAAAGCTGAATTTTGGTATATAACCGCTAAAAGTCTTACAGGGGGTCAAATGCCCCCCAAACGGTTTTTAAGGAATATCTCCCGACGCTAACTCTTACAGAAAAAATGTCAAAGACAAGGTTGTAGCTTAGAAAATTTCCAACAAAAAATGTTAAATAACTTTTTTTCATAAGAGTAACCGTTTTCGAGGTAGTACCTCGTGGCATGATAGTTAGTGCGTAGGACTGTAATGCCGAAGGTCTGGGTTCGATTCCCAGCCGTGCCACCTAAAAACAGTAATGTTTTATTCGAGGTACTGCCTCTTGCGAGGAACTGACAAATCCTCCAAGAGTATACTTGTCATGAATAAGTGCTTCTCATCTAGCCGTTCGGACTTGGCAAAAAACTGTAGGTCCCTTCCATTCCTGCCAACAATCACGCACACAGGAATGGTTGTGAGTTGTAGTCACTAGGCCCTGGTTCTCCACGAGCTGTTGCACCACCAAATTTATTTATTTATTAAACCGTTTTCGAGATAATTCAATCCGTAGAGTTACGGATTTTATATTTAAATGAACTCTTTTACACCACCTTTGAGGTTGAGTAACAGGTGAGTTTTCCTTTCGTGGTATATCCCCATGGAAAATTAGACCAGTTCGAAAAAATACATGTAGGGATTTATTTAAAGTTTTTGGGAAAGTTCCCCATCGATTCGTGCTCCACCACATTAATCATAGAGGGTCGAAGGTCACGAACCATGGTATTTCGTTTATACAGGGTGACTCGTATAAAATGTGATGAAATCAAGAGCGTGTAGGGTGGGTTGGTGAAGAAAAAAATCGTATAAAAGGGGGAGTTCTATTCACCCCCGTTTAGCTAGGAGAAGCAATTTTCAAGCAAATTCACTTTAAACAGAAAAAATTTTTCTTAAAAAATAACGGTAACACCTACAATACCTTAAATACCTTTTTTTTATTTATTTAAAAAATTCGCTCGAATTTAACTTCATATTTTTTCAGTGCACATTTTATTGGTTTATTCTTTGTGACAGTTCTCGTTTGTTGGCGATCACTCATGTGAAAGAAATGTCAAAACTTGCGACCATTCGCAAATCGCAACTCGCAGTTTGCTATTCGCAGCTCATATGAAAGGCACTTCATGCGACAGCTTTGATGGGGATCGTACCAACTATGTACGTTTGGTACGACCATGAGACCGACGCTTCTGTTTTCTGCTAAAGCATAGTTTACAGTTCCCTTGCGAAAAAAAAATCAAAATTTTCAAAACGATTTTCCACCTATTCTGCGCACCAATTTGAATAATATTCAAGGCGAAAAACGTATGCCTTGACCTAAACCACCCATTGAGTCATTAATTTACTCTTAATTAACAAATTATAGGCCAAAAAATGGAAAATAATTATTTTTGGATGCGAAAACCATTTGCCTGCAAGTAATGCCTTGAGGTGAATATATTTTTTTTGTTTGGAAGAATATAAACCGACCATCAAAAAAAATATTTTATTCACCACACTTTTTTTCGCATGCAAATCAATTGCTGGTCCATTGTTTTGCATGACATTCCATGACAGCATAGTTTTTTTTGTTGCATGAAACAGTAACCCAATCATGCAAACAATTAATTTTACATTTCACCTCAATTATTTTTGACATGCGAGAATATTTGCATAGATTTTTTTGCGCACGGGAACTGTAAACTAGGCTTAAAAGGACAAATATGAGAAAAATGGTTTGAATACGAATTGAAGAAAACTACTTAGAATTAATTAAGAAATACAATTTCCACAATCTGAAAATAAATCTAAGCATGAATGGAAGATCCATATGAGAAACTTATGGACGGTTGACCGTTGATGAAATCGTGAAGTCAATTCGTATGAATTGTGTGTTCCCACGTTCGATATCACAACCTATGTATATCAGCACAACTCAAATCAGTATGGATTGTACCGTGTATTGAGCCCTTAGGACGGTGTTCACATTGGACTGATTCCTCCGACTTTTTTTTGACGTCTCTGTACTTTATCTCACTCCCACTTGATGGTGCAAAAGAGATGGCAAGGACAGGCAGAATATTTTAAATTTTTTGAAAATCGATGGATTTTTTTTCTGTCTCTGTACTTTTTCTTTGGCAAAAAAATAATACACAATTCAATTTTATTTCATTTGAAAATATTTTAAATAAAAGAAATTAAAGTTTTGGAACGAAAAAAAAAAAAAAAATTAATCCTTCAACGAGCTCAGATTTGTGTTCTCTTTAAACGACTTCTCAACTTCAAAGTGAGTCTGTTGGTGTTCACATTAGTATGTGTCTGAACAAAAGAAGTTGGATGAATGTCAAAATAAGTCGGAGGAGTCAGTCCAATGTGAACAACGTCTAGAGTTCAAGCTCAGTTTTGACTTTTGACCTTATATCAATTCTTAAAATGTTTGTATTTACATTTTAAAATGTTCTCTTTTGTATTTAATGATGTACCATTATTTTAACTATTTAATATTTGGATGTATAGTTTAATAAAAGACAAGTTAGCAGAACCTCGGGCAGGGGTGAATTTTGAGTTGTTTTTTCCTGTTATGAAACAAAAACAGCAAATAAATACTTCCCCAAAAAAAAAAATCACCATAAAACTATAAATATAAATTACTGAGCTGTGAGAGTGGCATCTCATGTGATATGTAAGCTTGTGTATTAATTGGAAGTCACATCTTCAAAAAAAAATAAAAAATTAAACACCAGTTTCCACTTATTGAATTATTATAAAACCCGTGTACCATTTAAATCGCAATTCAAATAGTTAAGCTTGTTTCGTTTTTTTTTTGTTTTTTCTTTTTTGTTTATTGTCTTTTTTAAGTTTTAACAGATTAAAATGTTGTCATTATTAATTTTTAATACTTTTTACGTGCATTAAACAAAACAACACAAAATGTTATTAGGTACCTACCTCAAATGAAACAAGTTTTTGTTTTTGTTTAAAATAATTAAGTTTTTATACCTACATACCAACTGTTGTGGTTTGTGGATAAAAATAAACTCTCCAACGATATATTATTACTTAACATTTCTAAGACAAAAAACAATTTAAGGAAAATAACAACTCACATAAAACAACTTGAATAAGCTGATCAATTTGTTGTTTTTTTTTTCTAATTTATTTTGGTTATCACTTGTTTTTAAGTCGTAAAATGTTTTTTTCTTATCAAAAGGTAATTCGAGTGTACACAGCATCTTGCGTGAACAAGGTGGGGCTATGAAGACCTACAATATCAATGTCCTAATAATAATAATATTTAACTCTCATTTAACTCATGCTGTTCTCTAAAATTTCCTGAGCTATTGACACTTGAATGTTAGTGACCTGTTAAAGCCTTTTTCTTAAAAATTCAAAGTTGAACTCACCTAAATCAATGACAGTTCCTGAGAAAAATGGTAAAATCTCTTCATTTTTCGAAATAATTAATGATTTTGTTTTTTTTTGTTCTAAGATATTCATAGTTGAAGTTAGTGATAAATATAAACAATTATTATTCAAATGAGTAAATTCAAATCCAAATTAAATTTCATTAAATAAACCGCATTCAATTTCAAACTCAAGGTTATACAAATTTTTAAATAGAAATAAATTGACAAACAATGGATAATATTTTAAAAATCACCTTAATTGTTTACCTATAACAAGATTCTCAGCACCTACATGGTGTGAAAATTGACTCATCATCATCATCTTATAAGTTATTAGCAGAGAGGTGCTTATTGAAAGATTACCTATACAAAATAATTTAAGTACCCATAGAAATCTTTTATATCTAATGTATTAAAATAATAATGTAGGTAACCATTTTTCGAATAATAATTAATTTATTAATTTTATGTTACAAAATCAATCAAGGTTAAGAGGAAAACAGCTTGAAAATTGTTTTGTTTAATTTTTTTTTTGTATGAACTCTAACCCCTCAATGCATAGGTATTTAAAAATTTTAGAATTTGAAATGTCTCACTATCAAAACTTTGCAGGATAATGCAATATTAACAGAAAAAGAAAAGAAAACAAAGCTCAGTCTAGTATAATATGCAAAAGCTATATGAACCTATGGACTACAGCCTTGGATCCAGATTTAACCAAAATGCAAACAAAAATGAGAACTATATAGTTTATGGAGTATCACAAGTGCCTACCTACCTCCTACTCATTATTGTTACATAAATTATGTTCAAGTTCAAGGATAAAATTAGATTTCTATTCAAGGTTCGTATAGAACGATCAAATATGATTCGTTATTTCGTGAAAAATTCAAAAGAGAATTTTATTTTTCATTCGATCGCGAATCTTAGTTCTTGGTTCGTTTTCACGATCTGATTAAGATCGGTATATGTTGTAATTCGTGAACGAGGGTTCGTAAAATATCGTTCGCAAATTATAAAATGCGGATCTTTATCATTCTCAATCGATATTCTCACGAACAATAAAAAATATATTTCGTGAAAGGTAAAATTTTCGATCTATACTTAGTTTGTTCTCTCATGAACAAACTAAATACTATTTTTCCTGTATCTCTCGTTCGTGAGAGATCAGATATCGGAAAAATAAAATTCAGGTAGAAAATACACAGTTCTCTCACGATACGGATTCGGAAAGATCGCATTTAAACAAATCATTCTTCATCAAGTGCCTATTCAGAACGCTACGGCTGAATGAATGAATTAGTAAAGGGTATAAGTGCACTGCAATCATAAGATCTATTGTACCCCCTCACTAGAGCTTCATAAGGTTCTTTATTCTCAGCCTCGGATCTAAGGGGGCAAACCGGAGCCTGTGCCCCGGGCGGCAGCTTACAAGAGCACCAAATCCATATTAGAATTGCGAAGCTTAATCAAACTAAATTAATTGAGATGCGGCAATGGAATATCAAAATGTATTTCTCTGTCAACTTTAAGCAGTTTTTTCTGTCATTATTTCAATATTTAAAATAATTTTTAAAAAACTATTGACAACTATAACTTGATTGAAAAATTAAATAAAAGAAACGAACTATAATGCATTGTTGAAAATTTTTCTTTTGTATTTTAACAATTGTTTTATGCGGTGTGTGTAAGTGAATTTTAACAAAACTTCCCCTTCTCCCTGTTGGAGATAGATCCCCCTTCTTGAATAATAAAACACTTGAACAGTGTCCCCTTGCTGTATTTTAGATATTTTTTAGTTGAAAAAAGATCTAAATACACACAAATGTAGGAAAATTGCATTTACCTTTTCCAACATCCTTTTCAAAATAGTGGATATCACAACATTTTCCACCAGTCAAAGGCTGCCCTCACGCGTATCAAAGAACCAGCCAATCTAAAATGACTTGTGTTTTGACGTTGCTTAGCTTTCGTACTATGAAGTATTGAAATTGTGTGTGTCAATTTCATTAAAATCATTTAAGGAAACACGAAGTTATAATATGTTGACATTTTTCGAAACATCCTGTTTTGAAAACATTTTTTTCTTTTAAAATTCTGTATAAGCTATCGCGTGTTAATTTAATTGCAGTCGCTCAAGGGAGAACGAAGTCGCATAATGTCGACATATTTTTGAAACATCCAATTTTGAAAATATTTTGTTCTGCTATAACTTTGTCTCAGCTATCACCTCTGTCAATTTCATTGAAATCGCTGAAGGAACAACGCACTCCGCGAGGACTTCAAAACTTGTTTCGAAACTTTGTACTTCGAGACTTTATATTGCGTAACTTTGGCTTTTCGAAATTGTGTCCTTTCGTAAAATTACATGTTTCCTTCTTATTTGAATGGTTCGTGAATGAATCTTGATTAGTCTTCCCATGATAAATTCGAGAATGAACCATATTTTACATATCCTTGCAGATTTGATTCGAATGAAAACGAATTTAGTTAGGAACAAAAAGTTCCCTTTTTCTGTGAATCGTCTTTGTGTCGGCATTATCAATTTTCTTATCTATAATGAAAAGTTTCTGAATGGACTGCACATCCATTAAAAAGTATTATTCTCCCAGTGACAAAAAATCCAAACAAGTATACATGTGGGTTTTTTTTTCATTTTTATCAAAAATGGCAGGGGCTCCAAAATTAAGTTTTTGCCCCGGTTCGGAATTCTACATCTGATCCTCCAAATTGGTTTCTTTGAGAGACTTGAGAATTTGGAAAACTTTAAGAGAGAATAATTCGCTTTCCTCTACGATATCTGGTGATTACCCAGATGCTTTTGCGTCACATCTTCCTAGTATGTGGTCCGGGGATATGATTATTCTTGCCCAGTCCGTTTTGCCCTTCCACAAACTCCCACACCAGTTAAAAGCTGATGCTATATGAGCTCAGTGCTCTGAGTACGGCCTGGCTATCTGACAGGTGCAGGGAACTAAGTCCCCGGGAACCAAGTCCACCGAGGGAATTAGTTCTAATTTAATGGGAACTAAGTCCACTTCAGCGAAGTGGACTTGGGCCTCATAGAAGGTGGGAACAAAATTCCTCAAAAACTGAGTGGTTTTACTTCCCTTTAAATGTGTATTTAATTCCCACTTCCAAATAAAAAATCAATCTTATAAATAAAATAGAAATACTTTTCACAATTGTTGGCTATATAGGATAAATTCAAAGATTCCTTAAATGCCAAAAAAACTTTGTATACACCCAGCCTCGCACCTACCCCAAATCGTATAATGAGCCCTAGTAGGGGGGTTGGAGGGGGGTAGCATGCCCCCCCATACATACCTCACTGTTTATTCGCCGTAATGCTTTGTCTTACATAAATACAGTGCTAGCACCCAGCATAACGGCGAACAAACAGTGAGGTATGTATGGGGGGGCATGCTGCCCCCCTGCAACCCCCCTGCTTGGGCTCACTATAGGATTTGGGGTAGGTGCGAGGTTGGGTGTATGCAAAGTTTTCGCGGAATTTTGAATTTTTGTAATTTTTATCGTTGGAAGTTAGTTCCCTCTCCATATTTCAAAATGTGTACCTAGTTCTCATAAAGAAGTGGACTACTTGCTCACCTTGCCTGGGAACTAAGTCCACTTCGTTAAAGTGGATATAGTTCCCATTAAATGAGAACTAAGTCCCTCGGTGGACTTGGTTCCCGGGGACTTAGTTCCCTGCACCTATCTGACATGATTGCAATATTTTAATATTTATTTAGATTTCTCTCTGCACATTTCCCTATGGCATTAACTTCTGCGTGGAAAATGCTAGTAGACCGTCCCATCGGTATGGTGAGTTTGGTTCTAGACTAGACCCAAAGATTCCAGTGCCAGTCTCTACAGACTTTCTCAATCCATCAGTATACCACAACCACTTGTGGCATTTGTTTAAGAGTGTAGTTTTCGTTTTCGTCCTTCCACTCTCTTTTGCTAAGAAAGTTCCTTACGAAGTTATACTTTTTAATCATGCCATATCTTGGAATGTCGACTTCCATAACTGCTGTAGTAGGGCAGGTTCTCATTGCTCCGGTGATTAAAATGCATGCGAGCCTTTGTTCCTATTCTTGTGATTTCCTGGTTGTAGTAAGTTTGGTTCTTTTGTGCCATGCAACCGCCCCATAGGTAATGATGGGTCTTATGCTACATTTCCACCTAACGCTAATCTGAGATTTAATAAGATTTACCTCAAATCTTCTTTAAATCTTGAAGATTTACCATACAAATATATTTCGTAAATCTTGGAGATTAGAAACTAATCTCGTTAAATCTTCATAGGACAAATAGTTTTACAAATCAAACTAACCTATTTTTACATGGTGCTGAACGATTCATTCGAGACTCGATTCAGTTCTTCAGTGTTTCACATGAATCAAACATTCTGTCTCTTTCCCACCTCATAAGAAAAATTGAAACGCCATTTGCATTTTTGAAGGTGCTTTCAGATTTAATCATTTCTAAATCTTTTTGTGCGGTGGAAACACCAAAAAGATTTATTTAATCTAAGCTGAGATAAACCTTTGGTGGAAACATAGCATTACCATCGTGTACATCCATGATCGCTACCTTGTTTAATAAGAGGATATTTAACATCCTTCTGGATGTCAATTAATTCACCAGCCAACCGTATATAGGTTTCATGCGTGGCAGAAGCCTCTTATGGCCGTTTTACAATGCCGCGTTGGGCGTCGCGTTGAAAGATTTGCCTGTCAACGCAAAATTTCAGGCATAGGAATTTCTGTTTAGTGTTTACAATGACGCGTTGAGCATTATGTTACGATTTTGCATCCATTAGTAGGTACACAAACCAACGTACCGTAAGCGGCTGCAACGCGAAAATAGAGATTATTCAACTTTTGCCTGCGTTTTGACATTTCGATTTTAATTTAGGTATGTGGCCATCTTCTGTTGAAAAAAGTTTGAATTTTTTTGTTCGATTTATCTCAACGCGGCCGTAGCGCTTGTTAAATGTAACGTACGCATCGCGAACGCGAACGCGTCATTGTAAACAGCCATTATTGGTAAATGAACTATCGTTGTCTGTGTGGAGTTAAGCTAGAACTATAATGCTCGGAGGGGCACTTAAGTGGTCGGAAGAAAACAAGCGAATACACGGAAAGCATATGACGATGACTATAATTGCGGAGTGGAGCGTTTCGTCAAGTTTCGTTCAACTTTGGTTACGGAAGTGAGGTGCGCTCCGGAGCGCACCTCACTTAAAACTGACATTTGGTGAAATAGGAGTGCCAAAAAGAGATACATAGATTATAATTACATTAGGTGTGTTCCTTGCCGACTTTCAAACAGTTTGAAACCGCCAGATTTGGTCGAAGTCGTTCCACACTTGAAAAATTGTACTGGTCCGCACCAAATCTGGCGGTCTGAAACTGTTTGAAACTGTTTGGGACTAAACCATGGAACAGGGTTATTATGTGTGTGTTCCCCTTTTTTCGGTACGGAAAGCTACTTTTCGTTGGTTTTTGACATTAGCTGCAGTGTCCTTCCGACAATTATAGTTCTACCTTTAATGTTCAAACCCAATGATAGACACCATTTTCTTGTTATTTGTTACTGTCAATCCTCTCTGAATAATATCACAGAGTTTTTGGCGTTTGAAGAGATTTTGTCTTAACAAGTCGATTTCATTTTTCAAAATCGATGCATTATTACAGCACTGGTGACAGTCCAAAAATATTCAAAAACATTTTTTTCGGTACTTCCTACTTTGTTATCATAACTTTCTGATTACGGTTAATAAAAAGAAATAAATAAAGGCGTATCGAAATTTTGTCATGGAAAATCTATTTCCTTGTTTTAAATCGAACCATTTCTACGCCACTGGTAACAGCTCAAAATATGATAATCAAATTGTCTGCAAAGTCCAGGGTCATATTTTTTTCTTTCTTATTTGAGCGGTTCGTGAATGGACCTTCAATAGTTCTCGCGAGATTAATTCAAGAACGAACCATATTTTAAGGATCCTAACAGATTTCGTTCAATCGTGAAAACGAATTTTTAATTTTTAAAATTCGCGATCGAATGAAAAATAAAATCCCTTTTTGAATTTTGTTTCGTTCTACGAATTTTGTTACGAACCCTGTTTTTTTTTTTAATAAAAAACATTATAAACTAAATACGTAATAATATTTGAACCTTATAAACAAAAAAGAGGATAAATATTTTCCTAACAAAAAAAAAATTATTTGCATCTCACTAGACTAAAAGTAATTTTGTTCACCCTCAACCACAACACAAAATCAATACAACTTATGAACTTATTATATTAACTTTAAAAATCTGTTTAAATGCTTTAATTAAAATTAATTGCTTTTTATTTATTATTTTCAAGCTAATTTCATAAGTAGCAAAAGTAAAGTGTTATTTTAAGACATCTGTTTTAATCTTATCGAATGGAGCTGTAACGAAAGTGCTTTTAATAAAAATAGACATCCTTCCTTGATTGTATATTTATAATCTTAAACAAATTCTATTAACAAAAACAGCTTCTCAGCTTAAGCATATATTTACTACCTTTTTTTTATTTAAACTATCAATCTCGTCTCAAACTGCAAAAGTTAATCAGTAAAAATTAAATTGTTGATTTGAAATAAAAATACAATTAAATTTGAGTCAACCATGTAATCAGTAACTAAGAAAAAAAAAAAACACATTCTAATTGAGTACCTACATATGTTTGTACGAAAGAATAGATTTTTCTTAGAAACGTTTATATTTCGTTTTTTTGTCTTTGGAAGATCTCATTTAACCTTGTATTCTTCAATAAAAAAAATCACAAGAGGTCAGTTTATTTGATTATTTAAAAAAATAAGCAAACAAGGAATTCTGGAGAAAATATCAATAACTTATCATTATTATGATGTTGTCATCTATGAATATGGGCATATGTGGTTGATTTCGATTATAATTCCATTTTTTAACTCGAATATGAATATTAGATTATGTATATCCATTGAATTAATATTTTTTAATATTTTAAGCTTTCACCCAAATGAAAGTATTATGCAGGTAAAAACAATATTGGTCGTTTTTTTATACATAACTAACTTATGGTCAGTTTCACAGTGCTGCTTTTCGTTTAAACTTCATTTCAACAACTTATTCGGTTTCACAGTGTTTGTTTGAACTTTGAAATGAGTTAATTCTGAAGTTAAAATTAAACGACAGTATTCAGATTCCGTTTAAGCTTCATTTCAATGTTTAGAACACTGAAATACCATCATTCTCAACTCTGAATTGACAACTAAAGAGTATTCTATCATTCATTGTATGAGTGTAGGGTAGGGTATCTACAACATTGTGCGAGTCAGAAGATAAAAACACACATTCGATGGAGAACAAATAACATCAATTTTTAGGTTAAAGACGATGTTGAATATGTCTACAGATTCCAAATGTCAAAGCTTTAAACCAACATAGCCCAGGAAAATTAGATGGAAAAATGCCAAATTACAAAAAAACAAATCCGACGAATCTAGATTTCGACAGAGAGGTTATAGCTTTCCTTTCGAGGAATTAGGAAATAAATGTACCCTTTTTTACTCCCCTTAACATTTTTTTCCCGGTGCAAATTTTATGTATTACCCGGAGGCCAAACGAGCGAGTACTCGCTGGCGAGTTAAGTACATAATACATTAATTGTCAAATCACTCGACGCTCTACTCGCTTCACAACTGGCTTCGAAAAGGACAGGCTAGTTGACTAACAAGTAGGAAAAGTTTCGATGTATTAGTAACTCGCTAGCTCGTGTGGCCTCAGGGTTATTCAGGAAATTCTTACAACGTCAAAATAAAGTTTTCCGCAAAAATTCAGCTTTGTCTGACTAGCGGGATAATCAATTTAAATATGGCTTTTCTGTCAGTAGAGGAATGTCGCAAGGCGGTGTTCTATCTCCCCTTCTTTGAAATTTGGAAAGCTAGTAAACTGTTTAAATGCCCGGAATCGGAGAGCTTCGGAGTGACTGCCTATATGGAACACCTCAAAGTTCACCGATTATTTGAGCCCAACCGAAAGAAGTAATCCGCTGCTTTGAACATTCTGTTTCATCTGCGACACTCGTGAATATTTTAAGCAATTGAACGATTGCGATATTTTAAGCAATTGAACGATTGCGATCATAGCTCATTGCCTCAGGATTGCATTCGTGATTCATTCCATTTGAGATTTACTAATCGAGATTTTTTAAATTCAGGATTTTGTTCATTCCAAATTTTGGCCATTCGAGATTCTCAGTTTTTGCAATTCAGGATTTTTGAGTTTGGGATTATGTAGACTTCCCTTAACCATCGCTACAATGTACCTGAACTTATGTTGAAGCAGGATGTTAGAAAAAACAAACCCTGGTTAAAACAACATCACTATACTTGTTTGGGGACAAAGCACACCTAGCTAACGCTGGATATGAGATGGTCCAGGTTCGGTAAGGTTAGAAGGGCTGATGATACGGCAAGTCACACAATCTCACTCGGACTACAATGTATCCATTGTGCTCCCCAAAGGACTTAGGTAAGAAAAGTGTGGGGAAAAGGAGAAGGTGGATTGGGTGGAGCTTAGGTGTGGGATGCCTTCCTGAACCATCCTACATTCTGGATTAATTTAAGGATGTTTCTTTAAGGCAAGTTAGAGATGTCGCCCAATTTGTCGAAAAGGTATACGCCGAGGGTGGCTTTTCTGATTCTAGCTAGGCTGGGACATTCAGAAAGAAAGTGATATGAGTCCTCCTCCACCTCTACATCCTGACACCCTCTGCGCAAGTCCAACGAGCTTACGCCCATTCTGTGCATGTCGGTTCCGATAGAGTTTTGACCCGTTAGGACTCAAATTAGAATGGATAATTGAGGCCTGATTATCTTAAGTAAATATTCTGTCGTTTCATTGAAATATTTGGCCAGAGTCCTCGAAACACTCCGCAAGTGACGGCTGCAGCTTCGAGGAAACTGGTGAATTCTACTTTTTTCCTGCTCGAGTGGCATAAGTACAGTGTGAACGACTTGTCTCATATCAAGAGATGACCCGTTTTTGGCCACTTCATCTGCCATTTCGCTCCCGTATACATATATCACGTTGTCCTGGGACCCATCGGCTACTACCTACAAGTATAGACTTTGAAGTGATTGACGAAATGGCTTTATTGCCACCTGACTATCTATGAAGATATCGATATTTCTATTAACTACTTCATGTGAAGCAATGTGTTTTGCGGCTTTGCAGACTGCAAGTACTTCTGCTTGGAATACACTACAGAAATTTGGAAGCTTTATTGATCTGTTAATAGGTCAAAGTGTTTTTAGTGTTATTAAACAGCAGGGAAATAGGGCAATACCATCATGCTCCCAACATTTTTCACAAATCTTTGACTTTTTTCTGTAGGAATATATGATTTGACTTCTATTCCTCATGGAAAAATCCTGTCGGTACCATTGTGTGTCATAACCGGTCACTGCGTTATAAGTAAGCACACAACGTGGTTGGTGGTGTATTTAAACTATTTTTGCAGGAACGAGGAGCGTAGGCATTTGAAGGATTTTTTTCATGGAGAGGTGGCAAATTTGTCCATGGGGAGGGAATCATGGACTACAACAAAAAACAAAAGACAAGTATTTATCAAAACTTTGTACCTACAAATAAATGCACTTTGTTGGTGGTGTGGTATTTTCCAGAGTCATTAGGAAAAACTTTCAGAGCAGGCACTCTAAGAGCTCCTATGGTAAGAGGGAAAAAAAAACAATTCGTCACATTCTCTGTGGATATCCTGCTCCTTTCCAAAAACGGTCTTAGTGATGTGACAAAGATAAACATTAGTATTCACGTACACTTTGAGCTCTAAGGGTCAGTTTTTCAGTGCAAGATCATCCCTGAGCAAATCCAGAAACGTGTGTTTCAGTCAATTTAAATCCTAAGTTAAATCCGAGTTAACTCACCTTATTTGGTGATTAAGCTACGGGAGCGTGGACTAAACTGAGGTTGATTTTTGCTATGGCGCCGTCTTGATTTCGATGCATAAAAGGGTGATATCCATCCAGTGTAGCACATCGATTTTAATAGATTTTTGACAACTGAAAGATTAAGTTAATCCCCAACTGAAAAACTGCTTTTAGGTCAACTTAGGGCTTCTAGGTCAACTTAGGGCTTCTAGCTCAATTTAGGGATAATTTATTTTTAGATTTAACTCAGAATTAACTCAACCCTGAAAAAGTTGTGTTAAATGATAAACGAGTATCTGTAAGGAAAGCATTGCCTAATTTCATGTGGTAGGTATCAGGTATCAGTAGCGAATAAAGGAAAAAATAGAGTTCACACTCAAGAGGCATCAAACTGGCTTCCGCAGTGGTCGATCGTATGTCGACCATATCAACACCCTGCGTATCGTTCTCGAGCAGTCGATGGAATTTCAATCACCGCTCTACCTCATGTTCGTGGATTTTGAGAAGGCCTATGATCGAGTTATTCGAGAATGTATCTGGAGATCGTTGCTTGGCAGAGGAATTCCGCCAAAAACTGTTGCCATTATTAAAGAGTCCTACAACAATGCAAGGTGTTTAGTTTTACACAATGGGCAGCTATCCGACTCCTTCGTAGTGCAACAGGGTGTGAGACAAGGGGATGTTCTATCGCCAATTCTCTTCCTTGCTGGCGATGGACGACGTATTGACGGCCAGTGTTGGTACAGCTGAGCGACAGGGCATTCGATAGGCGTTTTTCTTTTTTAATTCAGAAATGAGCTCTGAACAGAGTCTGAGCATGTCAAGCATGCTCTGAACATCATCTGAGCAAGTTTGCTCTGAGCACCATTTTTGAAACAAACCTGAACACTAGCTGTCAAATGCTATGTGTTCAGCATTGAACTCTGTCTGCTCAGTCATTTTATTCTGAGCTCATAAAGCGCGCTCTGAACAAACTCGGAACACACTCAGAACGAAAAAAGAAATACAAATTTTTAGTTCTGAACGCTCAGAGCTAAAAAAGAAACACAACTTTTTGTTTGACAGTTCAGGCTCTGCTCTGAATTAAAAAAGAAAAACCCCTAAAGGAGACCGTTCGAAAGGCTCAGTCATTTAGACTATGCCGATGACATATGTCTACTGGCAAATAACAGCAGTGGGCTGAACGGGATGTGCCAAACACTGCAAGTGAAGGGAGAGTCGAGTGGTCTAAGAATAAATAGCAAAAAGACAAAAATAATGCTCACAGGCCGCTCCACACAGCAGCTTATTATTCTACAGGTTATTCAACAGTTTAACTACCTTGGCAGTATTGTTTCTGCAAACGGTGGTTCGGATCTGGACGTTAAAAGTACAATAAATAAAGCTCGTGCTGTCTTCGGTACTCTGTCGCCAATTTGTAAATCCAGTCAAATCTCTTTACGCAAAAAGGTGAGATTATTCGAGTGCAATGTCAAATCCGTGCTGTTATATGCTTGTGGAACCTGGAAAGCCACGTCCACCATTTCGAAGAAATTGCAGGCTTTTGTGAATCGCTGTCTTCGCCACATCCTTAAGATTCGCTGGCCGCAAATAATATCAAATGAGGAATTGTAGCGCAGGACAAGTCAAGGCGTCGACATAAGAAAGCGTAAATGGCGTTGGATTGGTCACACACTGAGGAAACCAAACGATTAAATTGCAAAGCAGTCTTTTGAATGGAATCCTCAGGGTGCACGGCGGGTTGGAAGACCAAGAACAACATGGAAATCAAATGTCTTAGCGGAAGCAAAATCCCAGAGAAAGACGTGGCCACAGCTAAAGTACCTTGCAGCAGACCGTGAAGGATAGAGACGTTTTGTTGACGCCCTATGCCCCAGTCAGGGTTACAGGACACGATGATGATGATGATGATCCTCCTTCTTACAGACTAACTACTTGGAATATTGTGTGAATTGTTTATAAAACCATTCTAGTGTCTGTGTCACATACGTAACAATGAAAAAATCCCATTTTGAAATCGGTATTTGGGCTTATATGTAAACAGCTAAAACTAGAGTTTATAGACTCGCACATCAATTTCAATAGAATTTTGACAACAGAAAATCAAAATTAATATTCTTTACGAAAAAACGCAGTTAATTCCTGTTTAATTTATATTTGCAGGATTAAATAACTATGATTCAACTGAGAGTAAATTCCAGTACTAAAAAACTGGCTTCATAAATAGTCTTAAGAAAAATTCAACCTATAGTCTGTTGTACAAACAATTGTACATGACTGAAGTTGAGTTACTTTATTTGTATAAAAAACTGGCGGACGACCCTAATTTACAGAATTACCTACATCAACTATTTTATTCTTGACTTATCTCATTGAAATGCTGTTCTGTTCTTGTTTCTCCTAAATAAGATACAAAAAAATAAATCACAGAAACAGGTATGCAATTATGCAAACATCTACCTAAACCTACCAACTTCTGATTGTCATTACATTTTTCAAAAATAAAAAGTAGGTAAGTAAGTTGAGGGTATTTCTAAAACAATTTAAAAGTATAATAAATTAACCATGATGAATGGTTCGTTATTCCTGAATCAGGGACACAGTGTTGTTACTTTATTTTTTTCTCTTTTGAAAAAAAAAATCAATTTATTTTTGTTTTAAGATAAGGATTCACCTTCGATTCCGGATGCACTTACATATAAATTACGGCCTACACGAGTAAAAAAAAAAGTACCTATGTACTTTTGTTACTTTTCATTTTGTTGAAAATAAATCTCCGATAACAATACAATATTACTCACCCCAAAAAAAAAATCACAAAAAAGGTCAACTGATTACCCTGACACTATATGCAGATAAAATAGCAAAAACTTTTAATAATTCTTTACCGATTCACCTCCTCTCAATACCCCTGCTCCAAATAAAAAAAAAACAACACAAATCAAAATACAAAAAATGAAAAAAAAAAACAATCTGGTTCTATGGAAAACACATCATGATTGAACATCATCATGACAGACCGGCAAATCAACAATTCAGGCGAAAAACAACAACAATTTTTGTTTGTCTCAATGGAATTGTTGTTGTTAGAACAAAATTAAAATAATTAAAACAATTTTAATAGAATACAAAAAAATCTCCACAATTATTTAAAAAGAAAAGTTTTTTTTTTTGTACGAACCCGTTGCACTGGACTAAAATTGCAATTTGCAAAACGCAAAGACCGATTGCTAAAAGTCGCGACATAATTATGTCTCTGGAAGAGAAATCTTAAATCTCTTATATCACACTCTTATGTTTTTTTTTTTAATTAATTCTTTTTTTTTGTTAAATAAATTAACAACACACACAAAACAAACAATACACACTAAGCGACACCGAGAAAAGACAGAAGCTATTATGTTAAACGAGCTCAAAGCGATGGACACAACTGATCTTGAACGCAGTTAAGCTGCGAATGATCGAACCTGGGTTTTGCGATCACGTAAGTTAACTTTGCGGTGAATAGTTCTCGCCGCAGCTGGAAGTTATATGGAATAGCAACATTTTATTTGTTGAAGTTTGTTTTGTTTTTTTTTATTATTTTTGCTTTTTTTCTATCTTTATGGGTTTTTTTTTTACTCCACTGTAAAGCCTGGTCAGTGGCGGTATAGGGTTTTGTTCACAGACGATGCATGATGAACATCATTATCACTCACATCTGGATTGGATTGGAAAAGAACGATAATGGCTTGTTATTTGTTTTGTTTTCTGGTCTTTTTTGATCTGGAAAACCCAGAAATATTGGAATCCGAAGTCCAAAAATAACACAGATCAGTTATGGAATGTTTACGATGCTGTATGTGATCTTGGTATAGGAGATGAAGGAATGAAAATACTGAGTTATAGAAGGGCTTTGAGATTTCAGTGAATCGCTATATGACAAGAGGTAGCAAAATATGATTTATGCAGCTGGAACATGTTGTAAGTATTAACAGTAATAAAATATTGGTCGCTTATAGTTTTTCTTATTGATTCTACACGGAACATAAATCTTTGGCAAAATTAACGATAAGAAAAAGGAAAACTAATATGCAAGCTGTTGTGTCTGTTGTATTATCAATATTATGTACATGAAGTGGCCTCACGTTAGGTATCTCTTTCGACACCAGTAGATAAGAGTTTCTCTGATTTAGGTAACTATCTTTTTACCTGTGATACAAAACATAAAAAGCATTTTCCAACAGATAAAGATAGATAGTACCTATATAAAACTATCAAACAAGTTCATTTTCGATAGCTCTCGAACATGGAAAAGGCTGAATATGATTGATAACATGCAGGCTATGTTGACACCGGTCGTTTACAGCTTATTGACTTAGACCCGTGGTTTAAGGAAAGTCCGCATAGTTAAAAATCGAAGGGGGTCAAATTGCACGATCTCGGTGACCAATTCACGTTGCTTCTACATCTACTGGACTATACTTACTTATGGTTCACATCGCATTTCTCTTTTTAGTAACGCATGGGATACCTAAAAGAAAAAAAACTAAAACAAATAAAATTAGATCAGTAATCGAAAAGTATTTGGAAGAAATAGTTACAGATAATTCCGTACAAAAGTAAAAGATACGTAGAGCGATCATGAAGAATAAGTTCTTCTAGGAGTAGGTATACCACAGGGTTTGAAGCTAGAGCCAATATTATTCACCTTTTTTTACTTTCGTTCATCTATTTTACGAGCTGCTGCGTGTTTTCCAAAACGGTATTTTGTAATTCCGTTTACATTGTTGAAATATTGCAAGCGATGAGTTCGATGAGACGGTACAACGGTTTCACGAACATAGATTAGTTTTAAATGCCTTGGACCTCACCACAAAGCATTTATTTTCAAAACCTTTTCGTTTTGAGCTTGCTTCTAGAACAGATGATTGAAATGGTGGTAAGTAAAACCTACTTGAAAGCTACTATCGAAAGCCACTTCATCTGGGACAAACATATTAGTTCAGAAGACAAATTTTGGTGATTAAAAGAACCAAAGCTAATTTTTTGCTTTTTGGTTAATTTGGCTCTAAAATGTAGTAGTAATGCGCTTTTCAATGTCTTTGCATTGAAATTATCAGTAACTACGATAGACTTATTCTATTAGGTATTGTCTATAGACCTTATTCAAATATTGATTTATCCCCAATCTACTCCTTTTTAGAAGAATATTGTATATTATTCCCTAATATCATCATTTGTGGTGATTTTAATAGTAACTTAATAATAGACAAAAGTTTGAGAACATTTAACCTTCTTCCGGTCAATGTAAGCAATCCAACCCATTTTACACGTAGCTCAAGTACTCTTCTTGATGTTTTTTTTTGTGACCGACATTCATAAGGTGATATTATATGATCAGTTGTCAGCACCTGGTTTCTCACGGCATGACTTAATACACCTTTCGTTTGATTTTTCTCCTGTTAGGCCTCCAATTACTTTTCAGTATCAAGATTTCAAGAATCTTAATATAGTATCCCTTGAGTCTGACATCAGATCAATCCACTGGCAGAATGTTTATTACTTTATATCTCCAGACGAGCAAGTTCAGTTTATCGAAAGCCATTTGAATAGATTATTTGATGTTCACGTTCCATTGAAAACAAGAACTCTAAGGCATGGTGATAATCCTTGGTTTACATTGGAGATAAGAAACTGCATAAGTCACAGAAACCAGGTGTATACCAAGTGGAAACGTTTCAGGATAGCCGAAGATCGTTAACAATACCGGCAACTTCGAAATAAATGCGTTAGTCTAATAAATGCAGCAAAAACCTTGTGGTATACAAACCATCTAAATCATTCTCAAAATGGGCGCAAGCTATGGAAAAATCTACGTGAACTAGGAATTGGGAAGCAAAAGCATGTCGATTTGGATGTTAACTGTACCAAATTAAACAAGACCTTCATAGCATCAGTTCCCCAACCTCAAATCTTGAACAGACCGATTGCCTTCCAAGTTGACCATTCGTCATTAAGACCCCAATGTGTTTTTAATTTCATAGGAGTTACACCTGAAGATGTTGTTGAAAGCTTGATTTCAATAAAGTCTTGAAAATGTGCATCCCACATTTTTCAAAGCAATAATGCCCTATATACTACCATTTGTAACCTATACATAAACACTATCATTACAAAAAGTATTTTTCCTTCTAAATGGAAACTTTCTAAAATCATTCCAGTACCTAAAAATCGCCAAAAAACTGAATATCGTCCAATTTCTATTTTACCATTTTTTTCTAAAGTGGTTGAAAAATTGATGCATAAGCAGATTATTCGTTTTTTTTAATGTAAATTCTCTACTTTCACCAAAACAGTCAGATTTTCGATCTCAACATAGTAGTACCACTGCTCTCTTGGATGTAAGTAAGAAAGGCCTTGGATGATGACAAAGTCTCGTTCTTGGTTCTTCTTGACTACTCTAAGGCATTTGATACAATTGATCATAGCATTATGTATCAAAAATTGTCAACTGATTTCGGGTTTTCACCTGCAGCAGTTAACCTTATAAATTCCTATTTATCTGGAAGAAGCCAATCTGTGGTGTCTGGAACTCAAAAATCAGACTTCATTTCAGTTTCACGCGGTGTTCCACAAGGATCCATCCTAGGGCCACTCTTGTTCTCTTCCTATGTTAATAATATACCTAGTCTTTTAAAGCACGGTGAAACGCCAATGTTTGCTGATGATGTCCAATACCTTGGGAGTACAAGATTGGGTCTTATTGATAACTGTGTTTACAACATCAATAGAGATCTGAATACATTACTGGAATCGTCTAGTTCCAATGGTATTGTTCTCAATCTAATCAAGACTTAATGCCTGGTCATCTCAAAAAAGGTTTTGGACCTAAGTTACTTTCCAACAGTAGTCCTTGATAACATCCCCGTTGAATATGTCAATACAGCGAAAAATTTAGGCATAACCTTCAATCGGAATCTAACTTGGAACAACCATGTAAATGCTGTGGTAGGAAAAGCTTACGGTGCGTTGAGAACATTATCAGTCGCAAAAAAGTTCACACCAATAGAAACAAGAAAAATTTTGGCTAAAACATTGGTTGTCCCAATTCTAACGTATGGGTGTGAAATTTTTTGCGGTTTAGACGCTGCAACCCAGAGAAAACTTAAAGTTGCTTTCAACAATATTGATCGCTATGTTTTTGGACTCCATAGATTTGGTCAGGTTTCGAGTTACTCAAAAAGCTTGTACGGATTTAGTTTTGAACTCTATAACCATTTACAATTCTTATCTTCTAACAGAACAAACCAAATATCAATTCCATCTTTCACATGTCAAACTTCTGAGCGACAGTTTTTCATTGGCGCGGCTCGTCTCTGGAATTCGTTGCCACGTGAATTCAGAAGAGCAGATAATCTGAAAATTTTTCAGAGAAACTTAGCCGAATACTTTTCGGGACAGTAACTTTTGAATTCCAAGTTCAAATCGAACCAACATAGTTTGGACTATCTTATCAAACTATTATATATTTTAAAGGACAGATGCTTCTTGTTGTAGGGGCTGGGTTCGTTGTTGTGCAATGTTTATTTTACCTAATTTTCTATTTTTATATTTTCCTTTTCTTTCTCTTCACTTCTTTTTTTTTTAGTATTTTTATTTCTTTTGTTACAACTTGTATCAATAACTTCACTTCAAGGCTTAATTATCTAAAAGATGTGTATCTTAATATTAAGTTCTGTTATTAATAAATACAATACAATACAATACAGTGGAAGTCAGCTGAGACACCAGCGAGGGGTTTGGGTACAGCAGCCACCCAAACATGTAAAAAAGAAATTACGTTCGTCATACAACTGTCCAGCTTTTTAGAATAAAAAAAAAAAAAAAAAAACTACAATGTATATCAGTGTCAGCTACCCGTTTAAGATGAGCTAAGACAAAAATTTAAATTATTCCTCTAGGAAATCAGTGAAAAAATTCAGGCATAACAATTGACCAGTTTACGCTCTAGATCAATGTATAGTGGATGTACAGTAGGGTGTGTCATTTATTTCATTTCTGGAATTTCCACATCTTATACCTCTAAAAAGCTGCTTTACATATTTAAATTAAGTTCTTCATTTGAAATTTTCGTTTAAGTAATTGGCTTTGGCTCGTTTAAAAAGCTTGAAAAGAACACCAAAAACGTTTGTGTTTGGCTATTGATTATGTCCTAAAAAACAGGGCAATAAGGAACTAAGACATTCATGGGATTTTATTGTAACAATCTTCAAAGGGGTCATTGAAGATGAGAAAACCGCGAAGAGCTATTAAATGAGAGGGTGCATTTTGGAAAGAGGGGTGCAATAGCACCTTTTTTGGTTTTTTGCATATAACTCAAAAACGGAGCAAAATTTCGAGATAATTCTCAAAACATTTACCATCGAAATGGATGTTTGAAAAAAATTTAAAAAAATTTTAAGAAAATTATTGCAAAAAAAGTGAAAACTGCATTTTATGGCGAAAAAACGTTTTTTAATGCTTTTTTAGATATGCTTATTTCGAGAAGGTTTCATTACAAAAAAAAATTGAGTTCTTTTTCAGTGTCATAAAATTAGCCTATAACATTTTTTTGGATAGGTAAAAATTGATTTCGAATTTTTAATTCTAATTTGTATTGACTTAATTTTTTTTTCTTTTTAATTGTTTGTATACTTTAAGCAAAATTATTTAAATAAGTTAAATCAGCTCAGATTAACTATAACCATATTCAAGCAATAGACAGAAAAAGTAGTACTAAAACAACAGTTTTCGAATATAAACCTTGTTGTTTAGCGAGCTAAAACACCATCTTATTTCAAAAAAATTTCATATATTTGATTTTTTTTTTTTTTTGATTGATTGTTTATTTATTATTTCTTTTTAAATTACTATACAACATTTTAAAATTAATACAAATGAGAACAGTGTAAGAAGTAAGTAATATTGAAAAAAAGAATAATTTTACCAAGTGTTCTACATAATACGTTCAATAAACATAGCAAAAAAAGAAATAAAGGAAACATTCTTTAGCCTAGCTAAGCCAGGACTAGTAGCGAATGCTCCATTAATAAATTTAAAATAAAAATAAAAATAAATAAATAAATAAATAAAGTAAATTTAGAGTGAGTGTTGTTGTTAGAGTATTCTACCTTTGAACTTTTAAAACATTTTCGATTTCCTTGTAATCAAGGTTAAAAAGCAATGATTTTGCATTAGAAAAGGTCGCAAAACATCTTAAACTTCTGATGGCAGCTGGAAGCTTATTAAAAACTGTGGGAGCAACAAATGAAAAAAAATGCCTGTAATGATTTTTTTTATAAATAGGAGACTGTACATAATTCCTTGAATTTAATCTTAAGTTGTAGTTAGCATTATCACGAATGGAAAGAAAACCACTTCTTAAGAAAAAAAGCCTTAAGACTTTATAGTAGTAAAGGTACCTTAGAGGAAGAATTTTTAAGTGTCGAAATAAAACTAAACTACCTGAAAAACGATTTTGTTTGCAAATGATACGTATTAGATGTTTCTGTGCAACTAATATAGAATTAATTTTATTGAAGTATGTACCTCCCCAACATGTAATATCATACTGAATTTTAGAATGGACAATCCCATAATAAATCATAAGAAGCACTTTTTGAGAGCAAAAATTGTTCAAATTATAAAGTTGCCTAGTACAATTTAACAAATATTTTTTTAATGTTTCGGTATGTTCAAGCCAATTCATTCTACTATCCAGATGAATTCCAAGATACTTGAAAGAATGAACAATATCAATTGTGAAGCAGTTCACAGAGCATTTTTCGTTTGAATTATAAGGTCCAGAGGAAGATAATTCATCAATGAATATTTTTTGACAAAGGCAATCTGATGCATGATAGACAAAACTACAATCAACAATTGCAGAATTACCTTGTAAGTTATAAAATATGAACAAAAAACCAACGTCTAAGGATATCAAGATCATAAAATATATCTGAAACTAGGTTGAGGTATGATTTTTCACCGTAAGAGCATGCAATATCATCCGCAAATGCCGTAAGTTTTCCTTTAAAGTGCTGTTTGAAGATCGAGTTGAAAAAAATTAAAAATAATAAAGGTCCAAGGACAGATCCTTGTGGAACTCCCGTGTTTATGTCATTTACGTTACTATAACTTTCATCAATTTTTACTTTTTGTTTTCGTTTATATAAATATGAAGCTAGCCAATCATGAATAAAACCACGGAATCCGGCTGCACTTAATTTATCAAGAAGAATCTTATGATCAACGAGGTCAAAAGCCTTTGTCAAATCGATAAAAAGCCCGGCAGTATTGAGATTGTTGTTGATACCTTCATAAATTTCACCACAAAACTTTAAAAGTGCATCTTCGGTTGATTTACCAGCTCGAAAACCGAATTGACTGTCATCAAAAAACTTATTTTTATTCAAAAATTCTAAAATCCTTCTTTTCATAGCTTTTTCGAAAATTTTGGAACAACCTGGAAGTAAAGATATAGGTCTGTAATTATTCATATCCTTGTGATTTGATTTTTTATGAAGAGGTATAACTTCAGCAATCTTTAAACCATCAGGAAAAACACCTTCAAAAACACTTTTATTAAATATGTATGAGAGAACGTCAACAACATTATAGGCTATATTTCTTAACAAATTATTAGAACAAGAATCGTCGGTTTTTGAAGTAGAGTTCTTGAGTGAATTAATGATTCGATGTAATTCATGCGAAGTAATCGGATCAAAAAATATACTTCTGTTAGAATGGTTCTGTTCAATAACTGAACTACTCACGCAACGAATCAAATCAAAATCATAGGAACTATCCACAATGTTATTGGCTATTGAAGTGAAAAAGTTATTGAAACCATTGGCGACAAGAACAGGTTTAGAAAGTAACAACCCATCTTTCTCAATAACAATTTGCTTCCTATCACATTTTTTTCGATTAAGAATGTTATCAATAACATTCCATTCCCCTCTTATATTACCTCTATTTTTATCCAATAAAATAGAAATGTTTTTGATATGCGGAATTGCTATGAAAAACACTTTGCGAAATTTCACAATCAAAATTACACAGAGAATTGTTATAGTCTAGAGAATATAAATTATCAAAAATTTCGAAAGACATTCTAAGTAAGTTTAAGTAAATCTTCTTTACAATTAATAATAATAAGTTTGTCACCTTCTTTTTTCCTCATAAACAATGAAGAATTTCTAAACCACAAATATTTATAGTTTTTAGTTTTTTTAGAGTGCGCAGCAGCTTTCCACAGTTCCCTTGAAAAACTTTCATTTAAATAAATTCTGTTCTTAGCAAATTCATTCCCAAACAGACTACCATTAAGACGATCGGTAAAAGTCTTTCTTTTCCTCATGAGATTTTCTTTTATTTGATGTGAGACAAATTTAACACAAACGATATTACATTTGCTATCATCCGTAACACCATCATTCGTAAGAGACGGCTTATGATCTGAAGTGTTAACTTTTTTGACGTAAACTTTGCCAATTTGTTCTTCAGTAATATTAGTTTCAAGCCCAGACGAAAAAAGTTTAAGAGATTGCGATAAAGCATTGGTGTTGTTTATATTCGGAAGGCCAACAACTTCAATAATGTTTTCCCTTTGAGCTTGTTCCAGGATATTAACTCTTTTTTGCATCAAATCGAGTTGGATTTTCAAATCAGTTTTGGATTTCTGAAGTTCTTGAAGAGTAGACAAAACCTGGCTATTTTCTTTTCTCAACTCTAAGAGTTCCTTATAGATAATTGCAAGTGAAACCGTTTGTGTATTATCAATATTCTCTTGTTGAATATTCGTATTCCTACGATTCTAATGCAGCTTTTGGCAGGTACTAGATTTTAAATCTGAACAGTATTTTTTTCGCCATACCAAAGTGACACACCCTAACGTACATCAGTAACTCAAATCAAACGCAAAGATGCACGGGCATCATGACGAAACGCACTACCTTACTATGTTCTTCTCAATAATCGTTATCCTAGAATTGATTAAAACCTGCATGTCTGTTGTTTGCATACAAAAAAAAAAAAAAACTGGAAATATTTTTTTTATTCTACAAAAAACCAATGCTTTAGAGCAAATAAATATAAAATTCCAAATAAAAATGATGATTATTTTGTATAGTATAAAAAATAAATAGAAATAATAGAATAATTTAATAATACGAGTATTATTAACTTCTACAAAATTTTAAATCAAGTTTTAATAAATTCAAAATAACTATTAAAATATTTGCAATAATGCCTCAGCATATTTTTGGGATTAATCACGTTAATAGTTTTAGAGAACGTGAGCAGGCGGACAACAGGTTTTCAATTCAACAAAATTCACCACTTAATCAAATTATTGTGGCTACATTCAAATACAAACATAAGTGGCATTTGGAGGGTTTAATTTTGGTCAGGCTATTGCATACTTTTTTTTTATTAAGAATAAGAAGTTAACAGATGTCTATGTTGTAACTCATTGCTGTTCGTCGTTTATCAATAGAGGAGTTAATATTATTATTGGATTTAGAAGAATACAGGATTAAAGTATTTGTACATAAATAAAGCCAGAAACTAGTTAAATTCAAATAAACTTTAAGTCCTGGTAAAACTGTACTACCGGCTTTAGCCACCCCTCCATTTTGATCTACCTGCTGCTGAACACAGGCATATCTTAAAACTAAAATCTTTTAGATTTTTGTATGGCGTTTAGTGCTACAAATTGGCGTTTCGTCCGGCTTACTCACTTAGACTCATCAGTGAAATAGCGAGTAAGCCGGAGGAAACGCCAATTTGTAGAACTAAAGGCCATAAAAAGCTATTTTGATTCAATAATTCAACAAGTCCAATCCTTAATGCTAAGTCTTCTACTCGGCTGATTTATTTCAGTAGTATTATATAGAATTTGTATTACTAAACCTTGTTCTTGATGTTCAACGAAAGGCTGACTTGCAAGGGAGTACCGCATTGCACATAAGATGGTCTATCGCTGTGTGAGACGTGACAAGAGGGTGAGGTTAGATGGACTCGCAGATAATGCGGAAATCGCTGCCAGAAGAGGAGATATCCGGGAATTGTACCAAATAGCCAAAGATGTTATTGGGAAAAAAAGCAACACCAATCATCCTGTAATGGATGTGGATGGCACACTTTTGGTATCAATCGAGGATCAGCTGCGCAGGTGGAAGGATCACTTTTGTGCCTTGCTTAATGAGGATTCTGTCGAGCAGAGTGCTGAAGTGCCCCAGCTTAACGAGATGCGTAGATCTTATAGGGGTATTGACATCGAACCCCCTACAGTGCTGGAAATTCAATCTTCGATAAATCTTCTCAAAAACAACAAAGCAGCTGGACTTGACGGTATACCAGCCGAGTTCCTGAGAGCTGACCCTGTCAGAACGGCTAGTATTCTTCCAGCGACTGGAAGGATGGTGTAGTTGTTAAGTTGCCAAAGAAAGGTGATCTTAAGAATTGCAACAATTGGCGAGGTATTAAAGTTTTGTCCGTTTTTCCAAAATTAATGGCAACCATCATTCTGGAGCGGAAAAAGGTTAGAATCGAGTCTACACTCAAGAGACATCAAGCTGGCTTCCGCAGTGGTCGATCGTGTGTCGACCATATCTACACCCTGGGTATCGTCCTCGAGCAGTCGATGGAATTTCAATCACCGCTTTATCTCATGTTCGTGGATTTTGAGAAAGCCTTTGATCGAGTTAACCGAGAATGTATATGGAGATCGTTGCTTGGTAGAGGAATTCCACCAAAAATTGTTGCCATTATTAAAGAGTCCTACAACAACGCAAGGTGTTTTGTTTTGCACAATGGGCAGCTATCCGACTCCTTCCTAGTGCAACAGGATGTGAGACAAGGGGATGTTCTATCGCCAATTCTCTTCCTGCTGGCGATGGACGACGTATTGACGGCCAGTGTTGGTACAGCTGAGCGACAGGGCATTCAATGGAGACCGTTCGAAAGGCTCAGTCATTTAGATTTTAGACTATGCCGATGACATATGTCTACTGGCAAATAACATCAGTGGGCTGAACGGGATGTGCCAAACACTGCAAGTGAATGGAGAGTCGAGTGGTCTAAGAATAAACAGCAAAAATACAAAAATAATGCTCACAGGCCGCTCCACACAGCAGCGCATTATTCTACAGGAGACGCCAGTTGAAGTAGTGGAACAGTTTAACTACCTTGGCAGTATTGTTTCTGCACACGGTGGTACGGATCTGGACGTTAAAAGTAGAATGAATAAAGCTCGTGCTGCCTTCGGTACTCTGTCCCCAATTTGGAAATCCAGTCAAATCTCCTTACGCACTAAGTTTAGATTCTTCGAATCCAATGTCAAATCCGTGCTGTTATGTGCTTGTGTCACGTCTACTATTTCGAAGAAATTGCAGGCTTTTGTGAATCGCTGTCTTCGCCAAATCCTAAAAATTCGCTGGCCACAAATAATATCAAATGAGAAATTTTGGCGCAGGACAAGTCAAGAGCGGCTGGACGTCAACATAAGAAAGCGTAAATGGCATTGGATTGGTCACACACTGAGGAAACCAAACGAGGAAATTGCAAAGCAGTCCTTTGAATGGAATCCTCAGGGTGCACGGCGGGTTGGAAGACCAAGAACAACATGGAAATCAACTGTCTTAGCGGAAGCAGAATCCCAGAGCAAGACGTGGCCATAGCTAAAGTACCTTGCAGCAGACCGTGAAGGATGGAGACGTTTTGTTGACGCCCTATGCCCCAGCCGGGGTTACAGGACACGATGAGTGATGTGACAGTTTACGCAGGGGAAAAAATAGAACATAAGTAGCGTATCAGCAAACGGGTCTAAGATTCTTTCAAATTGAATTTTATTGGCGTTTTGTTGTCGTTTCCATTTTCGAAAAAAGATTAAGATCACAGAAAAATGATAATGTACTAAAAGCCGTTTGCTCATACGAAACTTATAAATTTATGTTCAACTTAAACGCTAATGTTCTACTTTTTCCTCGGCGTAAACTGTCACATAAGCTCAACTTAAATATTTAAGTTTCGTATCAGCAAATGACTCTAAGTTATGATAGATATAAATTAACAACATTCTTACAAGACCCACATTAAAACTTAATTCGAATATAAATAGTTTATAGGCATAGAAAATTAGGCCAAGTGCGGTATTTCCCATTCTGACGATGATATTATTTTTTTAAACTTTGGCCTTCTCTAATCACTTAATTTTAAGCAAGGAACTTGAAATGTTATTTATGCCATCGCGCCAGAAGCCGATAATTTCAGATTTCAAAAATTTTACGTGTGTATATCCGTTAAAAGTTGATAACTTAACTTTTTTTTATTAGTTTTTAGGACCGTAATATTTATTTTTCATGTTTTGAACAACAACTCCCACAAAGTTGATGTTTTTTTGCACAAACAACAGATATGCATGGTTATTGTTTGGGTTTTTCCAAAGACGCCGACAAAAAACATGGTTTCTTTTTTTTTGTTGTGAATAACCATTACATCCTGTTTAAACTTTCAATGCGTTAATAATTATTTTTAAGTTGAACCAATGCTAATTTAAGAAAAATAAATTTTAAAAACATGAGATTCCATAATTCATATAATTAATCATTTGAATTATGCGTATATGCGTCAATGCGTTCACTGTACATCTAGCTAGAGCCTAAACGGGTGAAGTGATTTGCTTCGAATTTGGTAAATAGCATTATTATGTAATTCCCTGAAGAATCAGTCTAAAAAAGTCTCATGAACTCTAGAACTGGTAACTTCAAGAAAACAATTTTACTCTTTCAATTTTTCTCAAAAATCTGTAGTCTTAGGAAATCGTAACTTAATTTTTGGATTTTGGGGAAAAATTGATAAAACGAAAATACTTGGGTTTTGAAAAAATTTGATAAAATTGTCTGTTGGATTATTTCCATTAACGGTCAACGGTTAACGGTTGGATAACTTTTTTTTTTAAACCTTGCAAACATGTAAGATTGTATAAGAGCCTATATGTCTTATTAGTAGAAATAATATTGCATTCAAAAAAGTTTCCCTAACAAATTTGAATGCATAGGTACATTAGGGTGGTCGTTAAAAAAAGATCATCTAAATGAAGAAAAAACAATTGCCTAATTTTTTCAGATTTTTATTTTCATCCTCTATAGTTGCCCTCTAAAAGTAGGTACTTGAGAGTGCTAGGACGCCATATGGCCCTAGGCTCAATGATAGGAAAATCCCTATGCACACCTCCGCGTGGTGCAGGGGGACCGAATGGATGCCGGGATAAGCAGACAACCCAGCTTTGCTGGTCAGGGCACAAACTTGTCCTTGGGATGGTTAAAAGCCCCCTTAAGACGGATGAACTGCAGGCAGCGGTCAACGGCATGATAGTCTGGTGGCGGAGGAGCTTTTTTTTTTGGTAAAAGGCCAACGGCAGCAGCAGGTAGCGTCTGTAACCCATATTGGGCGGCTACAAAAGGCATCTGTTTTCCCATAGTGGGCGGCCTCGAGCAGTTATGTGTTTAACCATAAAAAAGGCGGGTGTGCCTGTCAAATCTGAGCTTATGTATGTTATTAATCATATCTCGGAAAACACCATGGTGGAAGGATATATGCAAATACATGAACTATGACAAGAAATGGAAATGAGTCCCCAAGAGGTAATCTTTGTATGGAAAATCCTTCTGCAGCTTCGGTTGTAGTAAACCGCACATCGGATTTGGGGGTGCGGCATCTTTCATGTACGAGCGTCAATCAAGACGCCATAATAATAAATGAATCGTTGACATATAGAAGAAGTCTTTCAAGAAGCGCAAATGTTACTTTTGGCTACTGCATACGTACGAAAATCGGAGCATGGAACGTTCGATCCTTGTACAGCGATGGTAGATCTGAGCAGGTTGAGCGTGAAATTCTTCACCTTCGATCAGTATCCTGTGCATAAGCGAAACTAAATGGAGAGGAAGAGCTGAATACAGATCCGACACTGACACAGACGAGAATGCTGTATTCCGGGGAAGATGAAAGAGAGGGTGGCCAAAGACTGCATGGTGTCGGAATTATGTTGAACGAAGAAATGAGGCGTAGTTTGATCTCCGGGGCGCCCATTTCTGCGGTATTAATGACAGCAAGGTTTCGTTCAAAAATTCGTAACGTCACAATTATTCAGTACTACGCCCGCGCCCCCACAAATGAAGAGACCGAGGAAGACAAAACCGTGTTCTACACTCATCTTAACTCGGTTTACAGTAGTGTTCCAAGAGCCGACATCATAGTCGTTATGGGCGATCTTAATGCCCAAGTCGGTTCAGACAATTACGGACTGGAACGCATGATGGGAAGAAATGGCTTGGGGTCACGGAAAGAAAATGGTGACGTGATAGGTGGAACTGTATTTAAGCATAAGACGTGTAACAAAATTACCTGGGTGCATCCGGAACAAACCAAATTGATCATATCAGGATTCAGCAGCGATGGAGGAAGTCTATGTGTGATGTCCGGAGTATAAGAAATGCCGATGTGGGAAGCGACAACCATTTGGTTCTGATGAGTCTCAAACTACGAACCGCTGCCGTACAAAAACCAACACAGGATGCAGCAAGGAGCTCAAAATTCATTACTAATGCTTTAAATGACCCCAACATATGTCGAAACTATGTCACCACCCTTAACGACAGAGCCTCGTCATTAAACGGAATCCAGCATTCAACAATTGATGAGATGTGGGGTGAAATTAAAAGTGTTTTTATGGAGGCTGGATCCGAAACTGTACCCAAGCGAACGAGACGTAGAGACTCTTGGATATTCCAAGACACCTGGGATAAAATCGAACTTCGCAAATCGTTGAAAATCCAAATAAATGCCGAAGCTGATGTTCAACGAAAGGCTGACTTGCGAAGAGAGTACCGCATTGCACATAAGATGGTCTACCGCTGTGTGAGACGTGACAAGAGGGTGAAGTTGGATGGACTCGCAGATAATGCGGAAAGCGCTGCCAGAAGAGGAGATATCCGGGAATTGTACCAAATAGCCAAAGATGTTATTGGGAAAAAAAGCAACACGAATCATCCTGTAATGGATGTGGATGGCACACTTTTCGTATCAATTGAGGATCAGCTTCGTAGATGGAAGGACCATTTTTGTGCCCTGCTAAATGAGGATTTAGTTGAGCAGAGTGCTGAAGTGCCCCAACTAAACGAGATGCGCAGATCCTATAGGGGTTTTGACATCGAACCCACGTTAGAATCGGAAATCCAGACATCAATAAATCTCCTCAAAAACAACAAGGCAGCTGGACTGGACGGAATAACAGCTGAATTCCTGAATGCCGATCCCGTAACAGCGGCTAGTATTTTACATCCGCTGATACAAAACATTTGGGAAAACGAAAGCTATCCCAGGGACTGGAAGGATGGTGTGATTGTTAAGTTTCCAAAGGAAGGTGGCTTAAAGAATTGCAACAACTGGCGTGGTATCACCGTTTTGTCCGTATTCCCAAAACTAATGGCAACCATCATTCTCGAGAGAATAAAGGATAGAATCGAGTCTACACTCAAGAGGCATCAAGCTGGCTTCCGCAGTGGTCGATCGTGTGTCGACCATATCAACACCCTGCGTATCGTCCTGGAGCAGTCGATGGAATTTCAATCACCGCTTTACCTCATGTTCGTGGATTTTGAGAAAGCCTTTGATCGAGATAACCGAGAATGTATATGGAGATCGTTGCTTGGTAGAGGAATTCCACCAAAAATTGTTGCCATTATTAAAGAGTCCTACAACAACGCAAGGTGTTTTGTTTTGCACAATGGGCAGCTATCCGACTCCTTCGTAGTGCAACAGGGTGTGAAACAAGGGGATGTTCTATCGGCAATTCTCTTCCTGCTGGCGATGTTCGAAGTATTGACGGCCAGTGTTGGTACAGCTGAGCGACAGGGCATTCAATGGAGACCGTTCGAAAGGCTCAGTCATTTAGATTTTAGACTATGCCGATGACATATGTCTACTGGCAAATAACATCAGTGGGCTGAACGGGATGTGCCAAACACAAGCAAGTGAAGGGAGAGTCGAGTGGTCTAAGAATAAACAGCAAAAAGACAAAAATAATGCTCACAGGCCACTCCACACAGCAGCGTATTATTCTACAGGAGACGCCAGTTGAAGTAGTGGAACAGTTCAACTACCTTGGCAGTATTGTCTCTGCAAACGGTGGTACGGATCTGGACGTTAAAAGTAGAATAAATAAAGCTCGTGCTGCCTTCGGTACTATGTCCCCAATCTGGAAATCAAGTCAAATCTCCTTACGCACTAAGTTGAGATTTTTCGAATTCAATGTGTAATCCGTGCTGTTATATGCTTGTGAAACCTGGAAAGTCACGTCTATCATTTCGAAGAAATTGCAGGCTTTTGTGAACCGCTGTCTGGCCACAAATAATATCAAATGAGGAATTGTGGCGCAGGACAAGTGAAGAGCGGCTGGACGTCGACATTAGAAAGCGTAAATGGCGTTGGATTGGTCACACACTGAGGAAACTAAACGATGAAATTACAAAGCAGTCCTTTGAATGGAATCCTCAGGGTGCACGGCGGGTTGGAAGACCAAGAACAACATGGAAATCAGCTGTCTTAGCGGAAGCAGAATCCCAGAGAAAGACGTGACCACAGCTAAAGTACTTTGCAGTAGACCGTGAAGGATGGAAACGTTTTGTTGACGCCCTATGCCCCAGCCTGGGTTACAGGACACGATGATGATGATGATGCATACTAGAAAATTCGCTTAAGATCTGTCAAAAAATTCAGAGCATGTACATAGGTGGGAATTACACAAGCAAAAAAATCCTAGCCAAGGGGGGTTATATCTCTCCCCGCTTGAAGGGGAGGGGCAATTTAGTAGAATTTTAATAGAATATTTGCATAAAAGGGCAAAAAATTAATTAAGAAACAACGGCAATACTTACAGTAATGTTTTGTAGCTTTTTGAAAAGCCAGAATTCCATTCTTAGGGCTTGTTTTTAAATTAAGTTTTTTTTTTGAACAATTTTGACAAAAAATTGTTTCAAACTCAACATTTTGAATAAAAATTATTTTTTTTTTTTAATTATAGGTTTGAAAACAGATTTTGCTCAAATTGTTTATTTAAATAATTTTATTTTATTATCAGCTTTTCCAAAAATCTACAAAACATTACTGCAAGTGTTGTCGTTGTTTCTTAATTATTTGTTTTCTATTTTATGCAATTATTTTATTAAATTGCTCCTCCCGTCTTAGCGGTAGGATTTTTTCCTTGTCTACTTCTCACCTACATGCTCTGAGTTTTTCGGCAGATTTTACGCGAATTTCAAAAAAAGGGGATATTTAATTTACCCCTACAGGGGATGAAAATAAAAATCTGAAAAAATAGGGAATTTTGTTCTCTTCATTAAGAGCTGATTTAGGCCCATCCAAATATTAAAACTAAAAAAACGTATTACAACGACCACCCTAAGGTACACACATAATTTTGATTGCAGTAATTAATTTTCACTATACGGAACTAAAAATAATATCAATTTTAATTTTATTAGAAATATCTATAAATCAACTCACGAAGTTTTATTCGATGTTTTTCCTAATATAATTGATTAATGAGTTTGTTTTTATTTTATATCCATAGAACAAAACAAAAATATTACTCGCAGCTTATTTTGTGTTAACAAATAAATTAGGTACTTTTTTTCGTTTGTTTTTGCTGGTTAAATACTTGTTTTTGCTTTTTTTTAATAAAAAAAAAACATCTATTAATTAAAAAAACAGATGCATATAGATGAAATTTTAGACACAGGAAGATTTATGACAGTCAAATAACAAAAAAGAGAGGATTAAAATAAAATAAACTGAACTTAAGTGGCAACACTGTTGTTTTTGCGTTTGACTGTCATAAATATTTCTGTGACTAAAGTTTCATTCATAACATTAACGTCATTGACTAACGTATATATTTGTTTTTGGGCTTTAGGTTAATAAATTATGTCATTGACTAGCGTCTACAGTGATTTATGGGACTGAATAAAAGTTGCAATGCAAGCAAGATAACGATTCGAATTCGGTTGTGTAACGTTATGTGCCTTAGAAAGAAATGAATATAGGTTTGTTCCTTGCCGACTTTCAAACAGTTTGAAACCGACAGATTTAGTGCGAAGTCGTTCCACACTTGAAAAATTGTACTGGTCCCCACCAAATCTGGCGGTCTGAAAGTGTTTGAAACTGTTTGGGACTACCCAAGGAACAGGGTTTATGATTCACATTCGTTTAATTTCCATGAATGTGAGACTGTCAAAAGGCTCGTATTTTTGCGAATGATTCAGAATTGCGAATGAATGGATTCATGCAGCTCTCTGTTCTGGGCTAAGGACAGCTTTGTATCAGTTGCCAATGTATTACCGTTTACTACTTGTAAAGCTGATCTTCCCATTGAAGATTTAATCGAGAAATCAAATGGCTCGAACCAATCTAAACCCATCAATTTTTGCACAGTGTTGAAAGTCACATACCAAAAAGGACAAATTGCTAAATTTTTTTTCATATTACACTGATGCGTTGACGACCCCGTAAAGCCTTCAGCGAACGACTAGGTAGTTGGTTCGCAGCACATGAGTATGTTCACATTGGTCTGATTCCTTCGACTTATTTTGACATTCATCCAACTTCTTTTGTTCAGACACAAACTAATGTGAACACCAACAGACTCACTTTGAAGTTGAGAAATCCGAGCTCGTTGGGGAATTAATTAAATTTTTTTCATTCCAAAACTTTAATTTCATTTATTTAAAATATTTTCAAATGAAATAAAATAGAATTTCGTAGTATTTGTTTGCCAAAGAAAAAGTACACAGAGAGATAGCAATTGTCAGTTGTCACAAAAGAAAACGTCAAAAAAAATCGATAGATTTTCAAAAAATTTAAAATATTCTGCCTGTCCTTCCTGTCTCTTTCTCACCATGAAGTGGGAGAGAGATAATATACAGAGACGTCAAAAAAAGTCGGAAGAGTCAGTCCAATGTGAACACCGTCCATTACACATCTTAAAGGTAATACATTGCGCATGTTGTCAGAAATCGGTTGTCAGATACTGAACAAAACAAATTAAGAGCCTGATTACACGATTCGTTTTTTCCGTCGTTTCGTGCTTCGTTTTTTTGTCACATTGGGTGAGGGGTGTAGAAATATAGGAGGAATGAAGTAACGAAAGTACGTATGAAAATTTTGAGACTTTTTCCGGTTGAACTTTGACGTTTATGATTTGACAAATGAGTAGAGGTGGGGAATGCTTATAAAATTTAAATAATGAGATTAAAAACTGATTTTCATAATTAAATAGGTATAAATTTGAACAAGAAGTGATCTAAAAATATTTTTTAATGTTATTAATGCCTATTTTCCAATAAATAAACCTCAAATTTGTTGAACGTCAAAATCACGTATGGATTTTTTTCGTTGTGTGTAATCATGAAGGTACGTACCTGTGAAAAAGACGAAAAACGAAACGAACGAAAAAACGAATCGTGTAATCAGGCTCTAATTCTCAGAGACCTTAGCTGCGTTTTTTTGTATGTCCATATGGAGTTTGGCGAAAAAAACGACATCGGGACATTTCAACATTTGCCTTGGTCTGCCATTTTGTTCTGAACTATCTTACCAACAAACATTTGACATTTCTATACAAATTATCGATAACACAACGACAATGGTAGTCTGGCAATACCGTTTTATCGGGACAAAAGTTAACTCCAGTTAATTATCTGGACTTAGCTATCTCTATATGGACATAGTTGTTGTTGTATTTAACATGTAAATTGTTTTGCTTTGTTGTCGTTTTTTTCACACAATTTTATTCGGACATACAAAAAAACACAGCTCTTGTCAAATTGACAGTGGGTACATTCGATGCCTCAATTTCAGCACTGTATCTTCAGATTTCTGAATTCTGGGCATTCTGGCCAATCAGAGGCTTGGAAAATTGAGAAAACTATAAATGTAATATTTGGAAAGTGTTGAAAATGCCTCAGTACACACATAATAAACTGACAGAGGTCTCTGAGATTTTGACACATGCGCGAACTTGAACGAAAATGAAAACTAGGAAACTATTACCTTTAATAGGCGTTTTTCTTTTTTAGCTCTGAGCAGAGCATGGAGTAGAGCTCGAGCTATCGGAGTTAGCTCTGAGCAGAGTATGATCAGAGCTTTCCGATCTAATTTTGAAACACACCTGAGATCTGATATGTCACACGATTGCGATGCGTTCAACTCACCAAAATTGAGTAATAACTTAATTTTCATCAAAAAGCTGGCCAATCAAAAACTCGAAAAATTCAAAATTATAAACTGAAATTGATGTGTTGAACGCGTCCACTTTTAAATGAGTGAACAAAAATGTGAAGTTTGCTGCGCTCAGCTTTTTGCTCCATTCGCTCGGTCTTTTTATCCTGAGCTCATGGAGCGTACTCCGATCTAGCTCTGATTTAAAAAAGAAACACAAGTTGAGCGCTCTGAGTACTCGGAGCTAAAAAAGAAACACAGATCTTTTTTTGACAACTCAGTGCTGTGTTCGGAGCTAAAAAAGAAAAACGCCTAATATGTGTAGGTACTGTTGGTTCGCAGAGGGATTCCCAAATAGTACTCCAGATTTGGTATTTTCACAAATATTTAACTAATATTTTTCGACAGTTTTAACATTATACACTCCTCATCAACTGAATACGCACAAACATTTTTGAATATATTTTATCCATTTTTTCCAAACAGTGATGGTTATTATGCCATCTGTTGATGGTAAAAATTTTCGTAACATATAAATAACAGAATTTCAAAGTTTTATCCAAAAACAACCGTGAGTTTTTCCTTCAACCACTTCCAAAGTGTAACTTATGCAAAGTAGAAGTTTTTTTTTGAGTCAACTGAATAGGTACAAAAATTAAAATTGGTATTGGAATGGAATGAAACAAGTTTTTGTTTAAGTTTAGTAGTGGGTACTTCCACCTTTATTTTTAATTACTTCGTAAATTCGATCCCGCATGGAATCGTATAGCTTTTTAATGTAATTTAACGAAATTTCGCTCCACGCTAATTTGATTGCAGAAATTAAGGTTTCTTTGTCTTCGAACTGACGACCACCCTCATAAACTTTGCGTACTAACCATCCCCAGACATTTTCTATGATGTTTAGATCAGGTGAGTACGGCGGCCATTGAAGCAACTGCACTTGTTGCTCCTCTATCCATGTTTTTATTATGCGCGCTGAGTGAATAGGCGCATTATCATGTTGGTAGGTCCAGTTTATGGGTCCAAAGATGTTAGAAAATTTAGGAAAATTTCTTTCCAAAATTACTTTATACCCAGCTGCTGTCATTCTTGATGTTACAACCTCGAGCTCAACTGTTCCATAATAACTGACTGCTCCCCATATCATGACACCTCCTTCACGACTATGATGGCGCTTTGAAAATCTTTTTTCTTTTCTTAAGTCGTGAAAATAGAAGTTGAACCCATCAGGGCCATCGAAATTAAACTTTTTTTCATCTGAAAAAACCACGTGATACCATTCTTTTTTCCAACTCATGTGAAGTCTTGAAAAATCTAATCGCAACATTTTCCGTCTCTCGTCAAGTGGTGGTTTTTTCTTAAGTTTCATTCGTTTAAGATGGCTTGAGGTGTTGATTACTCTTAATACTGTTGAGCAACTTGCGTTTACGCCGACTTTTTGTTTTATTTTTGCCACAGAATCAGAAGAATTTGATACATATCTTAAAACTCTTCGTCTCTCAGCTGCTGTTGTTGCTGTTTTCTTACCTCCCTTCATGTTTTTGCCGTATGCATCTTTATTTTTCAAGTAATAGTCCGGGAGCTCGCGACAGTAAAAAATGGTCAATCTGCTCGTCATTCAAATTGTAATGTAACTTTCAATTAAGTAATGTGTGTCCTCAAAATGGAGCGCTTACAACGCACCTCGAGACCTTTTGATGTGGGGAGCCTTTGCAACATGCAAAAAAACATAAAAATTAACATTATGTGCTCGTCAATCATCTTTTGAATTTTTGTTAATTAGCATCCAACAATGTCAAAAAAGTAACGCTTACACTCGTTCAACGGGACAATACACCGCTTACACGCCCCGAAAGGTATGCAATTTTGTTTATGAATTTCGATCAATGGGGCCAATATTAACATTAACCTTGCACTTCGTCCTGGTGGGTTGAGCTTTGGTACACTAATAGTTACCTGCCCTAACTTTACTCTTAAAAAGTAATTCTACGATGACTACACTGGCTGTAGGACGGTGGAAGGTTACCTTCTTACCGAGGTAAAAACATTGAAATTCTTCCTATGTTGCACTGAAAATCGAGAACCAGACTTCGGATGGTGATGCGAGGGCTCTCGTTGTACTCAACACAATTTAAAACATAGAACACATCATTAATTTACGCCCCTTTCTACCCATTCGTGCTAGGGGTGGGAAACAGCCTTGGCGTAGAAGTGCGTAAGTTAGTCCTAAAACAATATTAAAAATATATATCGGGTATTTTGCATAAGATGTGACTAAAATCCAGAGCGTGTATGTTGTGCCTAGATAAGAAAAAAGTCGTATGGGAGGGGGTATTCATCTTTTTTAAAAAAGGGGAAGTTTTATAAAGAAAAAGTACTTATAATCTAAAAATAAATTAAAAACAACGGCACACTTGCAATGCCATGCTATAGATAGTTTAAAGCCCAAAGCGATTCTGCAAATACTTTTTGAAAAAAAAATTTATTTAAAATTTTGAAAAACTAATATTTTTTTTTTGATTTGACCCTTCTTTTTAATTTATGTAATAAAGTTCAAGTTTTATTTTTCGATTTCAATACTTATATTATATATATATTTCTTGTAGTTTTTGAGAAAATCAAAAATTACTTTGCTACTTAAACACCCCTGTTCTGGATTCCGATTACTTAAGAAATCCTTTCGTTTTCAAACTCTCGGTGTTTTGAAATTCCTTTCGTTTTCAATACATTCGGAATGAGTGTGTTTTGATTTTCAGGTGAATTGAAAACTAGCTTGACATTTTGAATTAATTTGAAGTTTATTTTTTTCTTGAATTTAAATAATTTAAAAAACTTAATTTTTGTTGCAAATACGGACAGACACACGACTAAAAAGCTACGGACCACGATATCAAATGCATTTTTGATGTTATTTTTAAATTTAACTTATTTATACAGATTTTTTTGAAGTTTAGAATTTTCTTTTTACGGATTTCGAAAAAAAAAAATAGGTTTGAATATCGACTATTGCGGAAGTGAATTTGTAATAAATTCAGAACATGAATTTTTAATCCTTACGGAAATCATTTTCGTAAACGGATTTGATTCCGATCGGAAATCAGAACAGGGGTGATAGAGTGAAAATTTGGTATCTGGAAGAATAAAGATAAAAGAAACAAAAATCAAAAGAGTCCATTAAGTGGAAGAGAAAAGTATGGAACTTCCTAAAAATCCCTCCCAAATATTGTAGGTTAATAAAAATTGATAAAAATATTTAATTTTTCATCAGAACCGAGAATAAGAAACCATACAAAGATGTAGTATCAGGGTGTTTTTTGAGGGATAATTTTGTACTCGTTCTTACCAGAAAATACAGTCATTTTTACTTTAAAAGCACGATAACTGTTTTCAGTGCTTGTATGGTCTTAATATTTGATTCAGCGTTAAAAAATACTTTAAAATCGTATATCATTACATAACACAAACCCACATTTTCTTTTCAATAAAAAGAAAATACCCTTAGAGCATAAATATTTTCGAAAATGCTTTTGATTCCTGGTTTTGAAGACTTTTGAAATACTTTACCAAATTCCATTTTGGAAAGAGGTTTTTTGGTAACAGTTCCACACTATTTCCTCCTTCTTTAAAAACAATCTTCCACTGCAGATAGTTTTATGGGCTCCTTTGATTCTTGGTTTTTCATTATACTTATGACAAATGAAACATAATTATGATATTTAAATTCCTCCAAATACCAAACTTTCACTTTCAAAGTAGTAAAGCAATTTTTGATTTTCTCAAAAACTACAAGTTATTTTAGTATACGAATTTAAGTATTTGATTGCGAATCAACAAGCGTATTGATTCCAAAAAACAAAACTTTTTCTCAATTATGTAAAATTTTGAAAAAAAAGTTTTATCAATTTTTTTTATTTTTATTTATTTTAAATTTGAATTTTTTCAAAAAGTATTTACCAGAAACAAATTTATTTAAAATTTATATTATGTATTAGGACTTACCTACGCCCTTCTACGCCAAGGCTGCTTCCCAACCCTAGCATCCAAGGGTAGAGAGGGGGGTAAATTAATGACGTGCTCCTATGTTTTGAATTGTGCTTCCAACGAGAACCATCGCGTCATCATCAGAAATTCGGTTCACGATTTTCAGTGTTTTTTAACGAGGCAACCTTCCACCGTCCTACTGCCAAAACACTGGCGTAGAAATACGGTGCAGTGCAATAACATCCCCAGATATAAGGCCCGTGGGCGTTATGTCCCAAATTAAAAGGAAAAAAACACCCACGGATTTATTTTCCATTTGGAAATGGAAAAAAAATTCAAAATTGCAACCTTAATATTTCTTATATGCACACTTTTTTCCTCCGACCAATAGGCATTGAAATAAATGGATGTTAAAAATGTACGTCAAATTGTTAACCTGTTCGACAGCTGTTTTGGTAGGTAGACAAACGGCTAATGGTTCAACACCTCTCAAATGCTTTTATTGATTTGACTTACAGCTTTACACAAATGACTTGACTTTTTATGTCGTATGCTCTGAGACTTTAAATAAGATCTCGGAAAACCAGTCACTTTAATCTTCTCTTTGGCGAAAAGTATAACAACAAAATATGTATCCACGCGCGAATCTTAGCCATTGCTTCAAAAGTGACTGGTTTTTCGAGATTTTATTTACATTTGCCTTGCCTTACATCAAAACGATGCTAGCACCCAGCATTACGGCGAATAAACAGTGAGGTATGCATGGGGGGCATGCTGCCCCCCTGCAACTCCCCTGCTTGGGAACACTATAGGATTTGGGGTGGATGCGAGGCTGGGTGTTTGCAAAGTTCCTTTGCATTTAAAGGAACTTTGAATTTATTCTATATATCCAACAATAATTGTAGCTGTATCATTTTTAGATTTTTGAGAAGATTATTTAAAATCAGAGTATGGATCATGCTTTAAGTGTGGGCCCAAATGCCAAATCCAAGAAGCAATAACACTCGCGGTTCTTATTTCTTTTCTTTCGTGGATCTTATTGCCATTTCAGAATGGAAAATAAGCCCGTGGGTGTTTCCTTTTATTTTGGGATATAACGCCCACGGCCTTATAACCGCGGGCGTTATTACACTGAACCTAGAAATACTTCTTAAGAGTATAGTTTAAGACAGGTAACTATTAGTGTACCAAAGCTCAACCCATCAGGACGAAGTGCAAGGTAAATGTTAATATTGTCCCCATTGATCGAAATTCGAAAAACAAAATTGCATACCTTTTGGAGCGTGTAAGCGGTGTATTGTCCCGTTGAACGAGTGTAAGCGTTTCATTTTTGACATTGTTGGATGCTTATTAACAAACATGCAAAAGGTCAACGACGAGCACATAATGTTAATTTTTATGTTTTTTAGCATGTTACAAACGCTGTGATCAAGCGTTGTCCCGCTACTTAGTTGTAAGCGGTCCCTTTTGGTGATGTTCACTTACAAATTGATACATTCAGAATGCCCTGATCGATGAGCAAATAATGCATTGAAAACTGTCACGAGCTCCCGGACTATAAGAATTAACTACATTAAAACTTCGGCCAACTTTATCAGCTATTGCACGTCCAGTTAGGCCTTGGTCTCTAAGTAAATCGATTTTAGCTTTTTCAACACTGTTAAGACACGTAGATCTACCCATTTTTCTTAAAATTTGAAATCAAGAATTAAATTTTACTGATGATGATGACACTAAAATCGTTAATTTAAACTGTCAAGCACTCCAAAAAACTTATAAACAACGAAGAAAATGGCGTTGTACCTATTCAGTTGACTAAAAAAAAACTCCTACTTTGCATATAAAACACTTTGCAAGTGGTTGAAGAAAAACTCACGGTTGTTTTTGGATAATTCTTTCGGAATTATCTGCTTAACATCTTAAGGGAATAGTTAGCATCAACAGAGGGCATAATAACCATCACTGTTTGGAAAAAATGGATAAAGTATATAAAAAAATGTTTGTGCGTATTCAGTTGACGAGGAGTGTATATAAATTTTCATTTGTTAATAGGTCAGTGCTCATAATTTCTTAACTAATTTCTTGTAAATTTCGATAAATTATTCTCATTTCTAAATATGCAAAAATTGCATATATAAGTATTGAATAATTTGGACTTCAGTATTTGTTTATTTCATTTTAAATCTTTCAGAATGTTTGAATGTTGGTCTTTTTCTTTTTAGTCATGTTTAAGCTAAATATTTTTGTTATTTCTTGTTAAACCTAAAATAAAAGCCAAACACACATAATAAATAAAGATTTAGTTTATGTGAGATAATTTATTATCTAATACAACATGTTTATTTATTCAAGAACAACAAAAAGCTTTAATTATTCTTAGTATTTGCCTTCTTAACACGATCTAAGAACATAATAATCTGAAGATAATTTGTATATTAAAATATTCACTAAGACGTCATCAACTTACTTAGAAATTTCAACACAGTTTAGTAAATAATATAATAAAAATTATTTTTCTGTTAAAGAATTTTTCAATAGCTTCCTTTAACACATTTTAAACAATCATTCCCAAGTTAAATACTATGACATGGCCGGCTGGCGGCGCGAGGGTCTTCCATCCTCTACGAACCTGAATACTTAGCTTCCAGTCATCCAGTATCCAGACCCAGGCCAAGAACAGTGGCATTCTGCATTCACGATAGCACGGTCTTTAAACCGGAAGATCGGTCGTCTTTGTTACCTCGAAGCTGGGGGCTGAGATTCTAAAATTCAGCCCCCAGTATTGTTGTACAGTTAATCGATGTGACCGAACCAATCTCTGTGTCTGATGGCGTCCACATCTTGGTATGTTGGTGTAGCCGTGCAGCTTATAGAGTTCACGGATATATCGTCTTCTCATTTTGCCCTAGTGATGGGCGCATTCGAATGATATAATCGATTATAATCGATTCAGGCAACATCTCGAGATATCTCGATTCTTCACTTGAATCATTCGAATGATTGTTCATCAATACCGATCTTGCTCACCTACTTACTTTTGTAATTGTAACTGCATTGAGAACTCGAGAGCCAAGAACAGAAATGAGAATTAAAAACAAGTAAGACAAAGAGGAACACTCACTCGAGACCGTTGATTGTTTATGTACGTGTATTCAACCACGCGATTCAACGCGATGGGAGCTCGAGACCCGACAGCAGCTTGATTTTACTTCGAACGATGAATGAAAATCATTCGAATGTTTTTGCATTCGAATGATTTTCCTACCTACCTACTTACTGTTGAAGTAAGTGCAGTGAGAACTCGTGAAGTCGAGATTCAAGAACAGATATGAGAACGAGAGACAAGCAGGAAAGAGAGAAACACACATTGTCGACCCGAGAAATTGATGTTGTGTAGTTTGTGTGAGTGTATGGTGTATTCAACCACGCGAGTCAACGCGATGGGAGCTCGAGAGCCGACAGCAACTTGAATATACTTCGAATGATGAATGAATGAATCACTCGAATGATTTTGCATTCGAATGATTTTGCTGCTTACTACTGTTCAAGAACAGAAATGAGAACGAAAGGCAAGCAAGAAAAATAGAACACACATTATCGACCCAAAAAGTTGATTGTTGTGTAGTTTGTGTGAGTGTTTGGTGTATTCAACCACTCGAGCTAATTCGGTGGGAGAAATAATTAAAAGACAAACACAATTAATTGAGAACTCGGTGTTCGGGGCTCTCACTGTTTATGTATGTGTACACAACTACTTTCGAATTCTCACAGCGTTGACTCGAGTGGTTGAATACAATCATACATAGACAATGAACATATTGAGTTCTCGAATATGTAGTTTTTCGTCCCTTTTCTTTCGTTCTTATTTCTTGGTTCTCAACTCTCTTATCTCGAATGATCATTCGATTATTATGATCACTCGAATACTAACATCTCGATTATTGAAATCATTCGATTATGCCCATCACTATTTTGCCCTCCTCGCAAGATCAAATCAGAATAAAAAGACCAAGCGAATGAAGCAAATAACTGAACTCATTTCAAATAGGCAGCACACTCAACACATCAATTTCAGTTCATATCAGAGAATATCAAATAAAGAAGACGATCGTCACTCAGTTGTCAATTCAATTGATTTGCAAAGTATAAGTGAAAAGCAGTGCAAACCGCACACACAGAATCAACTAGTCATTCAGAACAGGTCTTTTTGTTTTTGCAATTCACATCTATTCTTCGACACTAAATGAAATTACAAATACAACAATGTAAACAAATGGGTTTTGGAGGGTGAAACGTACGAAGGATTGGCTTCTTTATTTGATATTCTCTGGTTCATATTTTCTGAATCTTTAGAGTTTTTGGTCAGCTGTCAGATGAGAATTAAAAGTCAGTACTAAATGTTGGTGTGTTCAACGCATCGCAGTCGTATGACAGTTAAGGTCCTAGATGTGTTCCAAAAGTATGCCGGAGAGCTCTGATCATACTGCTCACTCCGATAGCTTGAGCTCTACTCCATGCACTGCTCAGAGCTAAAAAAGTAAGACGATCTTATAGATAAAATACAGATAGATATTGTCAAAACTTAGTGTTAATATATTAACTCCTTATACTAGGTTTTCACCAAAAGATAATCTGGGAACTGGAGACAGCTAGCTAGAAACCGAGCCGGCTGAAAGAAGCTTGTTGGTTGATGCCCTGGTCCACCCCGGACTGTAGTGCCACCTTAAGTAAGCAAGTAATCTAAATCCAAATCTAAATCTAAGGAAAAAGATTTATGTGGTGTTTCCACCGAATGAAAGGATTAAAAAAATAATTAACTCTGACAGTAAACTTCAAAAGCAAAAGGGGTTTAATTTTTTCTTATGAAATTTAAGTGAGATAGATTGTTTCTTTTGTGTCAAACAATGGAGAACTGAATCCAGCCACGAATGAATCCTTCAGCGCCATATAAGAATAGGTTAGTTTGATTTGTTCAACTATTTGTTCTATGGAGATTTAACAAGATTAATTTTTAATCTTGTAGATTAACGAAAACAATTCGTGTGGTAAATCTTGGAGATTTAAAGAAGATTTGAGGTAAATCTCATTAAATCTCGGTTTAGTGTTTGGTGAAAACGTAGTGTAAGTTAGATGAATTCCTTAACTAATTTGTAGTTGTTGATATTAACAAGGGTCTTTCCAAATCTGTAAATTTCAAGAGTGACAGCTATCACTGTGGAGAAGTTAAAAAAAAAATCCCCACCAAAATTGGCAACAGTGCTGATTTTGACATTCGTAAATGAACGAGAGATTGATATTATTGCTCCTTGTTAAAGGGCTCTATGGTGACGTTTTGTCTTTGCCGGTAGACAGACGTTTGTTTGTTTTTAACTTGGCCTTGTCCTCGTCTATTTCCAGACTAACAAGCTTCTTACTCACTTAAGGTGGCGCTACAGTCCGGGGTGGACCAGGGCCTCAACCAACAAGCTTCTTCCAGCCGGCTCGGTTTCTAGCTAGCTGTCTCCAGTTTCGCACGCCAAGTTGGTTGAGGTCCTCTTCCACTTGCGTGCGCCACCTTTTACGCTGTCCACCTCTACTGCGTTGTCCCACGGGGTTGGATTCAAAGACTTTCCGGGCCGGAGCATTGGTGTCCATTCGCTCTAGGTGACCCAGCCATCTTAGTCGTTGGCTTTTCACTTTTGTGGCTAGGTCGGTGTCGCTGTACAGCCCATACAGTTCGTGGTTGTATCTTCTCCTCCATTCCCCATCTATGCAGACAAGCTTCACCTGTTCTTCAATCTCTGTAAAGGACTGTATAACAATGATGTTGGTATCGTCGACTTACCCTTAAAGTTGGACAGATTTGTTGAAAACAGTAACCTCTATTATAATGACTCCCCTGGCGTACTTTCTACTCCAAAACGCGATTATAGAAATCTTATGATATTAATCGTATCTTGTTTCCAAAACCCGGGGCATTTTCGGAATAGTGAAGAGGAACTACTACCCCGTTGCATATTGCCCCTCATTTTTTTCCAATGTCACACGACACAATTCTATCATTTATGCAATGCTGTTGCTGTCATATGCGACTTTTTGAATTTATTGAAAGGGTATTTATTGAGTCTCGTCTTAAAAATCATTGGTCTTTTCCATGATTTACATCAGTGTAAGATATGTCGGTGAAAAGTCCAGATATGTATTTGCCGATAATAGTGTTGCAGAAAGGCTTAAAACTCAGGACATGGGATCGCCTTAAGCTGATAAACCATTAGTCGTCGAGGATGCTTTCTTCCATCCATTATTGGTTGATTATTTGATGCGTGTGACCTTTCAACACATCTCCTCCATATCTGAATAACTCCACTGGTAATCCAAAAGATCCAGCGACTTCTTTATAACAATGTCTGATATCTACACACCTCTTCTATACTTGTTGGTGGAGCTGGGGTCTACATTAATTTTAGGTGGGTTCCGTGTTTGCCTTCTTAAAGCTTTGATGAACTTCACTGTTTTGTAAAATCTTTGTTCCAATTTTTTAACAACCAGTTGCTTTGGTTTTGCCTTACAAAACCTCCCGTTATTATTTTTTTTTTCATGAGACGGTTCGATGATATTCGAAGGTTTTAAAGAAACATCTCAACTTTCACTGCTCTCTATGAGCCATTATTACGAACTACGAAACCCAACGAGCATCGTTTCCAAAAACTACTATCGTTAAACTTAAACTCAATAATGGATTTTGAACGATAATCGTAATTCGTAATACGGGTCCTGACAAGCTGAACGTTCACCGATTGTTATAAGATGAAAGATGTGTCCTTTTATTTAGAAGGTGAGACTTATTTGTGATCTAGGTACCAGATATACATAGGTACCCAGAGAATATTGCTGCACTTTCAAATTCACTATATTTAAAAATTAAAATTCCATCGATACAAAAATATCCTCTTCATTTAGAATAAAGCTTTTAAACCCTGATGCCCAATTACCCCAGTATACGCAAGCTGCTGACTCATGTTGTTTGTATTCATTTATTCAATCATTTTGGTATCACTTAATTCCTCTTTCAAAACGACCCGATAAACATATAAATTCATCAATGTTAATTCTTCATATAATAGCAGTAATTTGTATTTAAACATTTTTAATAACCCACAATTATAATGGATGACCTTTGAACTCGTACATACATACCTATGCATATGTTTATTTCTATTACAAAAACATTACATCAATTATAAAATTTTGCATTTAACGATTTTTTGTTTTGTGATTTAATCCGCACACCAAAAACCCCAATAAAATAATAAATGACAGTTGAAGGGAGAAGCAGAACAACATACGCGGTAAACTACAAGCTTTTTCTATCTTATTCTAGATTGAAGCATTTTTATTAACAACGAGTCTCTTTTTTCATAATGTCACATATGTGTCATCCATAGACACGTTGTCTTGCATATGACAGGGGCTACCTATTATAATATTATGTGATTTGATGCGATCGACTAAATCATCGGTCTACTGATCATGGGACTTCCCTATGATGGAGACGTGCGAAATGTTATTTGTGGTTCACACTATACTTGTTCTTTTCCAGGGTTGAATTTATTATTATTATGGGGTATTAAAAGGGGCGCCAAGCAAATAAACTCTTTTTTTTATCGAATTTAACAAATTCGTAACTTCCTAGACAGAATGCAAGATGGGGCTGGAATAAATGTCAAAAATGCTGCAGCCAGAGCTGAAAGAGAAAGAATTTTTAACTTTTACTGCACCATTTTTGACATCTATTACAACATTAGGTAGGAATTTATAGTCAGCATTTAAGATTTTAGTGTGTCAAAATTATTGAAGTGAAAAACGAATAATGTATATTTGCATCATGCAAATTGCATGCAAATAATAGTTAGATTTACACGACTAGAAGTTTATTGACCAAAAAACTGTAAAAAAAATGACAATAATCATTCAGACAGTTTTCCAGTCGTAAAAATTAAGCATTTAACTATCTAAATTGAAACTTTTTCCATTTTGTCAACACTTTTGACACTGCTAAAAGCTGTACAGTTTTTAGAAAAAAGAGATTATTGGTGTGTTTAAGAAAATGAGATCTTATGTTTCCTCAGTAATTTGACAGCAAAACTGAGACATTTTGCTGAGAAATCCCGTTCACGAAAAGTGTTATATCTCAAAAAGTACATACAAAACATCCACATGTAAAAATTAAAGTGTAATGAAATTCTATGTGATTGTCAAATATGGCGGCACAGGAATTATTTGACAGCTAAAGCGTGGTACACATTATCAAACCTGAGTGTCACCTGTGTTGGATATCAAATAGAGCTGATAATGTGAACATGCTGAATGATGGATTGTCACTCACAACTGCTGCTCACAAAATTTTTGATACTGCGTGACAACCCTCGGTTTGTTGGATGGTTGCTCGATGATGTGTACACAATTTCATTCATGAGCCGTCATTCACGGAACAAAACATGAATTTTTAAAGCGAATTAGCGGAAAAAGTGTAAACAAAATAAGAAAAAGCTCGTGTGTGTCATGAAAAAAAAAAAGAATTAACATGATTCGTGGCAAAAATAGCCTCGAAATAAAAAGGAACAATTTTCTGAGAGTAGTGGAATGTCTTTGCCTGACGCCCAACAGAACTGATAAGTTCGAACTTGAAACTTTTCACGCAGGTTTGATATCCAACACGGCTAACACTCAGGTTCGATAATGTGTACCACGCTTTAGGTTTGTTCGTTGAGCCCTGAATTCACCCTGGGGTCGCCACAAAGTGTTTTTTGAAAACTCTGATCTCACTCTGGCCAACGAATTCTATGTTTGTTGAGACTTAGGTTCACCCTAAAGTAGAACTAGGTTTTTTTTTGCTGGGGTAAGTTGAGGTAAAGAACAAAGGTAGAACTTAAATAGTCGGAAGCGCACTGAAGCTAACGTCAAAAACCGTCAGAAGGGGAACACACCCAATGTAATTATCATAGATATATCTCATTTTGGCATTCCTCTTTCACCAAATGTCAGTTTTACTTAAGTGAGGTGAGCTCGGGAGTGCACCAAAGTTGAACGAAACTTGACGAAACCTTCCACTCCGCAATTATAGCCGCGTCGTACGCTTTCTGTGTGTACGCTTGTTTCTTAAATTATCAAAGTCACATGTGCTCTGAAGCATGTTTTTGTTTGGTGATTCACGTACTGCAGGTAATTCTTTTTTTTTTGTAAATAGAAATTCAAACAAAACACAAACTTACTTAAACAATAACAAACAGAAATAAAAAATGTTAACTGTCGTTTGTTTTATTCTTTTTTTTAACAAATTTTGTTTAATGCTTATCTCAAAAACACAATTGAAAGCCCTTTAGTGTTTTTTGAGAACTGACAACCCCAGGTTTTTTTGACAATTCTTGGGGTTGTCAAAAAAAACTGGGTCAACCCTGGGTAAACTTCAACGAACGAACCTTGTGGACGTAATTAGCTATATGAGTGAGCGATTATTATGACATTTAAGTTGTCAAAAATCTGCTTAAATCTTCCACTATCGAAATCGAGATGGCGCCACAATGGAAATCGCTCTTTTCAAAGATTTTAATAGATTTTTTAACACGCATCTGTCAGAAATATCTTTTTAGTTGTAAGTCCCTAAAAACCAAATAAGTAAACTCGGAGTTTAGTTGGGATTGGAACTTACATGGAACTTAAAACACACGTCCGGAATTAACTCTGGTTAAATGCCGAACATAGGATGATCTCTCGCAGTGGAAAACTATTAGCCCTTAAAGATTTTTTTTTATCTAGGAAGCTGTTTAGGTACATACTTTCACCACCTGTATTTTATGATCTGCTTTTAAAACAGAAGAAAAAAGTTCCACCAGTTGAAGTGAGATATGAAGATATTTGGCTGTGTATCAGCTGTCAATTTTTAATCATCCAGAGACTTGAAGGAACTGGCAGATCACCAAAGAAACGGTAGTTTCAGATCAAATATTAACGAATCTGAGTTAAATCCAAGCAGGTATTAGAACCTTTAGAATGTCAGTAATGTCAATCGATTTGGTCACCGAGATATGGAGCTGTGTTCAATTTGATTAACAAAAAATCGTTTTTAATCCCCCTGCAAAAGTTGAATAAATAAACAATTTCGTTAGTTTTGGTTAAACATTCACTTCCAAAATTTGCTCTCAGCTCCTGATGTATGTAGTATATTTGAGGAATATGAATTAAACAAACGATGACTATGAACAATATTTGTAGAGTGTGTTGTCTCAACCCTTAACCAAACAAAAAAAAACAACATTAAAAAACCAGATTTTTGGCGTGTGTTACAATGCAAATATCAAAGGCAATCTTATTATATTATTGTCTCGTGTTCTAGTTATAATTTATTTTATTTGTATTTAACTCCAACAATAAATACACAAGCAAATAAACCTTCTGATTTTATGGGCTATTATGTTTACTATTGCTTCAGTTTTTATTTAAAGTTCGAGATGAATAAATAGTGATTTTTTTTAATAGCATTGTGTGACAAACATTTTGTTTATAATCTTATTTTTGGTATTTCACTTATTTATGCCAAATTAAGCATAGTTTACTTACAGTTCCCATGCGAAGACAACTTTCCACCTATTCTGTGCACTGTATACCTAGTATTCAAGGGAAAAAATATTTTCCTTGGCCTAAATCACCCATTTAGTCATTAATTTACCCTTAAGCCTAGTTCCCGTGCGCAAAAAAAAATCTATGCAAATATTCTCGCATGTCAAAAATAATTGAGGTGAAATGTAAAATTAATTGTTTGCATGATCAGTTTACAGTTTCATACAAAAAAAAAAAAAACTACTGTCATGGAATGTCATGCAAAACAATGGACCGGCAATTGATTTGCATGCGAAAAAAGTGTGGTGAATAAAATATTTTTTTTTTTTGATGGTCGGCTTATGATCCCAGAAAAAATAATATATTCACCTCAAGGCATTATTTGCATGCAAATGGTTTTCGCATCCAAAAATAATTATTTTCCATTTTTAGGCCTATAGTTTGTCAATTAAGGGTAAATTAATGACTCAATGGGTGGCTTAGGCCAAAGCAAACGTTTTTCGCCTTGAATATTAGTCAACTAGGTGCGCAGAATAGGTGGAAAATCGTTTTGAAAATTTTGATTTTTTTTTCGCATCGGAACTGTAAACTATGCTTTAATTAATAAACTTTAGGCCTGAAATGGAACACAAATATTTTTGAATGCAAAAACCATTTGCATGCACATAATGCCTTGAAGAACCATCAAAAAAAATATATTTCTTATTCACCGCACTTTTTTTGCATGCAAGATAATTGCCAGTCCATTGTTTTGCATGACATTCCATGACATTACTTGTTTTTTTGTATTTGCATGAAATTGTTAACCAATCATGCAAACAAATAATTTTATATATCACCTCAATAATTTTTGTCATGCGAAAATATTGGCATTCATTTTTTTCGCACGGGAACTGTAGACTAAGCTTTAAGCATAGTTTACAGTGCCCATGCGAAAAAAATCAAAATTTTCAAAACGATTTTCCACCTATTCTTTGCACCAAATTGAATAACAGTCAAGGCAAAAGACGTTTGCCTTGGCCTAGGCCATCGATTGAGTCATTAATTGACTCTTAATTAATATACTATAGGCCTAAAAATGGAAAATAAATATTTTTGGATGCAAAAACCATTTGCATGCAAATAATGCCTTGAGGTGAATGTATTTATTTTCTTGGAAGTGTAAACCGATCGAGAAAAAATATTTTATTCACCACACTTTTTTTCGCATGAAAAACGCCGGCCGGTCCATTGTTTTGCATGACATTCCGTGACACCAAAGTTTTTTTTTGCCTGAAGCTCTAAACTAATCATGCAAACAATTTTTTTTGCGCACCAGAACTGTAAACTAGGCTTTAAGCACCGTTTGAGAAACCAACAAAATTAGCCCTTTATTCCAAAGACCATATCCGTCCCTGTCCCCATAAACTCCGATCATAATAAAATTTATGTGGGATACTTTTAAGTTATGTAACTCATTCAGATCTGGTTTCATTCAATTATTTATTATTATTTTTCAATGGAAAAAGTGACTCCCGCACAGATAAGATCATAAAGCTCTTCATACGTATAGGTGAACATGAATGTAGTGGACATGAACGAAATTTTGAAATTAATGAGTCTGAAGAAAAGAGAGGCAGATAGTTCAAAGCCGATAGAAAGTGATCGTGAGGGTTTGAATTACAAGCCTACATTCGATTTGTGAAATGGGTTAGATGATAGAATCTAAAGTTGTTTTATTTTTTTTTTAATTAAGTAACTCACAATGTATGTCATATATTTAGCTTTTGTAATAGCCACAATCACAAACCACATTGTTTAATTAGACTGAAAAGTAGACACGATAGAATCTTAAAAAGAAATATAAACATTAACTTTTAATATATTTGTCACGTTTAGTTAAAAATTTAATTATTATGAATGAATGTGAGAAAAACAAAAAAATATTTATAACTTTGCCAAAGTTTATATATTTAAAATTTTAAAAGAGAATTCAATTTGATTTAGGCTAAGAATGGTTTGGAAAGAAGATCATACAAGTTTTAATATCATATTTACAAAAATACAAAATTTTACTTGGTAATTTTACATTTGTGCTCACAGGTAAGTTTAATTTCACTTAAAACCCAAATGACTTGTCCCACAGCAAACAAAAATTACATTACCTCTTAAGGGCTGATTTTTCCATAGTCAGTTTAACATCAGAAAAGTTATTTTTTTTAGGATAGGGCAAAAATATACTCCTTTATGTTTCTCTGACGGTTAACTGAATGTTTATTAATTGATTGTTAAAATATTGGCACCAAATACCTGATATTAAACTCAAAAAATAATAATGTTGGCCATGTAAATATTTTAATATTTTATCAGGTTCGTTAATAAAACTAATTTAATTTATTTTAAACGACCACTTATTTACTCCACAAAATAAAACATTACTTTCCTTACTACTATTGTTAACCACTCAACTATACTGAACTATTCTTCTGGTGGCGTGGGAGTTTTTGTGAGAAGCGTGTATGAATGCGAGGTTAAGGTTTTTAGTTTGAATAGTGCGGATGTTATTGAAGTGTGTTGCAGTATACAAGACGAATTATTCACTTTCATTTGTTTCTATAGACTCCATGCTTTACCACCTTACGCCTTTATTGAAGATATTTCCAACTTATTGGCGCATAGATCTTCTAATAATCTCATTATTTTAGGTGACTTTAATATAGATATTTTAGAGTGCTGTTCTATTTCGGATTCGTATAGAGTGCTTATGGCTGAAAACGGTCTTACTTCCTTCGTAAACGAGGCCACAAGGCCAAACTCAGGAACTTGTCTTGATCATGTTTTTGCTCGTTTCAAGAATATACCCCCTAATCTCCTTGCTGGCATTAACTTAGATATGCATATAACCGATCATTGTATGACAGGAATCTTTCTCGAAAGTATTAAATTTGGTAAACCCAGAGCTAATTATCCTTTTCAATCTACTGTTTCCAAGGTTGACTATCACTTATTGAATAACAGATTGCGTTTTGAAAATTGGGAAGTTATCGTGGTTGAAGAAAATGCCTCCGAGGCTTATGATATATTTCTAAATATATTACAAGAACACATAAGATTATCTAGTTTTACTATGACACGGAAGAAATCTGAAAGTAGTCTCGAACCTTGGATAAAATTGCCTCTCATCAAAAGAACAGACTTCGCAAAAAATGCTTGCCACATTCATTGAATTTAACTTTGAAAACTAGTACGCAGCTGAAGTGAAACGAAAATTTTCTGGGGTCTCCAACTCGAGAACGAAATCAGAAAAGAAGTAATTGCGAAAAAAAATATGGAGAGTTTTATCAGAAATATGTCAAAATAAATACAAAAATAAAACAGTTTAAAATCTTAAGTCAATTTTTTTTCTCGTCTAATGTGAATTCTTGTTTTTTTTGTTTTCGTGTCGTCCGTTGTGGTGCTAAGGGTTCCAAATAATTGTGTTCTGCAGTTCGTTTCGACGGTATTTTCTTCCATTTTCATTTTTAAATAAAATTCAACAGCAAAATATAACAAACTGTCAAATTTTCGTCTGAAATAATGTTCCGAACAATTAATTGTATACGAAAAATAAGTGGAGACTTGGTTCGAGTATCTGCTAGGATTTTCTGTTTTATTGACATTTCACTGTCGAACTGCGTACTACATAACAAAAATCACTACAAAATGTTTCGTTTACGATTTCGTTGTGTCAATTTCTGTATGAGAATTTTCGTTTCACTTCAGCTGCGTACTATGCTTAAAGCCTAGTACGCAGCTGAAGTGAAACGAAAATTTTCTGGGGTCTCCAACTCGAGAACGAAATCAGAAAAGAAGTAATTGCGAAAAAAAATATGGAGAGTTTTATCAGAAATATGTCAAAATAAATACAAAAATAAAACAGTTTAAAATCTTAAGTCAATTTTTTTTCTCGTCTAATGTGAATTCTTGTTTTTTTTGTTTTCGTGTCGTCCGTTGTGGTGCTAAGGGTTCCAAATAATTGTGTTCTGCAGTTCGTTTCGACGGTATTTTCTTCCATTTTCATTTTTAAATAAAATTCAACAGCAAAATATAACAAACTGTCAAATTTTCGTCTGAAATAATGTTCCGAACAATTAATTGTATACGAAAAATAAGTGGAGACTTGGTTCGAGTATCTGCTAGGATTTTCTGTTTTATTGACATTTCACTGTCGAACTGCGTACTACATAACAAAAATCACTACAAAATGTTTCGTTTACGATTTCGTTGTGTCAATTTCTGTATGAGAATTTTCGTTTCACTTCAGCTGCGTACTATGCTTAAGCGACTATGCAAAAAGGTTAATAATGAAATTAAAATGGCGAAACATAACCACTACCAATCAAAATTAAATTCAGCGAAAGGGAACATAAGAAAAGAGTGGAAAGTCATAAATAGTATTATAAACCGAAACAGTTCTATTTATTGTGATTCAATTGTACTAAAAAATGGTAATGTTAAAATCTCGAACCCTGAAGATATCGCCAACGAATTCGGTAACTTTTTTGCGTCCATCGGACAAAATATTTTTTCCAATAGGCATTCCATATTATGCAACTGTTGTTTTGAGCCTGATAATCAATTTAATTATAGGAATAGTTTCTTTTTTGAACCAATCACAGGATATGAAGTGTTAAAAACTATTAATGCCTTAAATAATTCTAATTCCCATGGGAAAGATGAGATTTCAAATATTCTCTTAAAACAAATTGGGCCCAACCTAGTAGATTTATTATCACATCTTTTCAATTTGAGCATTTACTCTGGAAAATTTCCTGATGAACTTAAAGCTGCCACAGTTATTCCCTTGTTCAAAAAGGGAAGTAGGGAAGAAATATCTAATTATAGACCAATATCCCTGCTTCCTTCAATTTCAAAATTATTTGAGAAGCTTATAAAGTCTAGATTACTGTCCTATCTCAATAAAGTAAACATTTTCAGTCCAGTACAATTTGGTTTTAGGGCTGGTCTCTCTACTGAAGATGCTCTTTTGGACTTTTGTTGCCTTTTGCAAAGTGGTTTAGATAGCAAACAATATTGTGCCGGACTTTTTGTAGATATTACAAAAGCTTTTGACATGGTGAACCATAACATGTTATTAGATAAACTTGAAAAAGCTGGTTTTCGTGGTTTCATTTTAAAATGGTTCGAGTCATATCTTAAAAATAGGACACAGCAGGGTTCCCAGATTGAGGGGAAAAGCACCACTTTTGCTGATTTTATAATGAAAAAGGGGAAATCGAGGGACAAGCTTAAAAAAGGGGAAAAAATTCATAAAGGACAAACTTATTAAATGAAGCATTTTAAATACATTTTTTATAAAAATTAGATATTCAAACGTTTTCTCATTATAAAATATGATCAAACTTCGTTCAAAAAGAAAAAGTTAAATCTTAACATTCTCTTCTAAATTTTAATCTCGCAAGTTAATAACCCAGGTAATGTCCCATTTACAAGTTTTGAGTTTCTGAAGGTTTTCCTTCGTTTCGAGAGTAAAATCCAGAAATAGATATTTGAAGCAATGGGAATTATTGCCTGAATTCAAAGACTTGCCATGTCAGGAGGAAAAAGAAATTGCAGCATCAACTTCAGCTTTTCGAGCATTTTTTAAATGAAGATACTAAGATGGTTTTTAACTATTTTATACAATAAAGGAAAGGAAAAAATTTCTAGTAGGTACCTACATTATACAGTGTACAAATATTACTAATGTTCCTATGTTACTTTAAGGTTATTACTAAAATTAAAACTGTTAAGAAATATAGCATTCGCAAATTAAATTAACCAAATCGCAAATAGGTTTAACCGAAACGCAAATAAGTTTCACCCAAGCGCAAATAGATTTAACCCAAACGCAAATAGAATTAACCTAATCGCAATTCGATTTTAACAAAACGCAAATATAGCTAAACTATACGCAAATAATATTAAACTATTAGCAAATCATTTTAACCAAAACGCAAATTAAATTAACCTTAGCTTGATTTATTGTTCCAGCTGTACTTTTTGGGTCTAATGGATTTTGGTATTATCCATGAATGTTAAAAAGCCATTATTAAGGGATTGGCCTTTTATTTTGTCGGTAAGTTCTTGAAAAAATGCGCAAAACTGGTTGGATTTACAATTGGGGGTTTGTCAAAATCTTATGGTGAACTATTCCTACTATTATAAGCCCTCCATTTCTTCACCACACAGCTGGAACAACAAGTTGAGCCCGGGTTAATTCAATTTGCGTTTTGGTTAAAATGATTTGTTAATAGTTTAGTATTACTTACGTATAGTTTAACTATGTTTGCGTTTTGTTTAAATCGAATTGCGATTAGGTTAATTCTATTTGCGTTTGGGTTAAATCTATTTGAGGTGGTGAGAACCAAAACTCGTCATATCCATTCCAGAAAAACTCTCCATAACCAAATTTAATTGTTAAATAACTTTTAAATGAGAGTAGTTAAAAAATAATTTTTTACATCCAATCATAGATTTTGAAATCTTTTTGTTGTAGTTTAAAGGAAAATTATATAAAAAGTTTCGTTAAAAAGATATTTAACAATTACCATTGGCTGTGACAAGCTTTTCTGGCATGGATATGGCGAGTTTTGGTTCTCATCGCCTCATTTGCACTTGGGTGAAACTTATTTGCGTTTAGGTTAAACCTATTTGCGATTTGGTTAATTTAATTTGCGAATGATGTATATAATTTTTATTTTTGTTTGTATGCATATTCATGAAAATTTTATTTAGGGGAAAAAAAGGGGATTTTTTTTGGAGATTAGGGGAACAAAATTGGGTTTGCTGATAAATACAGGGGAAAAAGGTTATGAAAGTCTGGGGACACTGGGACACAGTGTGTTAAAATTCAAGGCAGTACTAGTTGCACTAAAACTAGCCACTTGGGAGTTCCTCAAGGTTCCGTGCTTGGTCCAATTTTATTTCTAATTTACATAAATTCTCTATTTTCTCTTCCATTCATGGGTAAAATTAGAGCTTTTGCAGATGACCTTGGAATTGCATATTGCTCGACAAGTCCATTAAATCAAATTTCCGATATAAATCATGATGTTTTCCTTCTAAGATGTTGGTTTGCGAAACATGAGCTAATCGTAAGTAACAAAACAAAATTAATGTTTTTTAATCTCACACGGAAAGCATCACCAGACGTTCCGATAATTTTTCATCCTCATGATTGTGCCAATCATAGCTTACTTCATAGTGTATGCAATAATAAAAGAGCTCAATCATTTTATGCAACCGTCGACTGCAGCAGAGATTGCTTTATAATTGAAATTGTCGAAGACTTTAAATACCTTGGTGTTACTTTCGACCAAAATTTGCTGTTTTTATCACTTGAAAAAGCACTATTCTTTGAATTTATTGAAAATGGTTTACTTTGGTATTTTTCATTCAAGATTGCAATACGGAATATGCTGCTGGGGTGGTGCTTATGTCAACAATCTTCAAAAATTAACCGTCCTTCAAAAATCAGCTATACGCAATGTGTGTAAAGCTCGTCGTTTAGCGCACTCTATGGAATTGTTTCGATCTTTGCAGGTTTTACCTGTCCGTCACTTATACTATTTTAAAGTTTTAAAAGTTTTTTTTAAGCGAGCGGGTTACTTGCAAAGGCCAGTTTCTGACATGAGAAGCCTACGGAGCTATTCAACTTTCTTAGTAAATATTCCTTGTTTTCGCACGACAAGCTACAGAAACTCGTACTCCATCATTTCTTGTAAACTTTTTAATACGCTTCCTTTGGAACTTCGTAAGATAAGAAATTTGATCGTGTTCTTAAAAGCAGTAAAAATATGGCTTCTTGCTTTAGACCATCAGGAAATTGAAGTTTTGCTACGCTACACTATTTAATTAAATATATCAAACAATTTTTTTAAATGTCCACGATTTGTTATGTTGAAAAGATAAGTTTTCGTTCTTATTGCTCAAATAATATATCTTATTTTCCTTGTTAAAACAATTTTTTTTTTAATTTTTTAACCTTTTAAAATTTGAAAAACTTTTTGAATTTTCATTTACCAATTTTTTTGTTTGTGCACCCCACACAAAATTAATAATTCGATGTGTCATCATCTCTATTTTTTTTTAAATAATAGATGCCACTTACTATTCTTACCATATTTTGAGCATAATATTGTAAATATTTATAAGATTACTCCTGTTAAGTTTAAGTTCAACTTTATAAGAATAAAGAATATTGAAATTAAAATTGAAATTGAATTGAAAAAAATCTCAATGAGACTGGTCCATGGAAAAACAAACACAAATGCCAAACGCAATTTTTTTCGTACAAAAGAATGTCAGTGACATTGTTTTGTACGAAAAAAAATCGTGGTGAATATAAAATTTGTTTTCCTTGGGTAGTTCACAGTTCGATAAAAAAAATTTAAACGTCAAAAAAAATTTTCTCCCAAAAAGCGCTCCCATAAGAAATACATATAGTTTTTTTTTCGTCAGTGAACTGTATACTAAGCTTTAAAAACAAACTGTATCCACTGCGCCACTGGTCAAACATGTGCTTTTATACTTGTTTGTCAAGCTCTGGATATATTGCTTAAATGTTCTTGTATCTGCTTCTAGAGCCTTACGTAGGGGAAATTTCCCTTTTAAAGCTTTTATTTTGACATTTAGCACCAAAGTTGTAAAGCTCACGAAAGCTTTCCGTAGGTTGGTTTGAGTCAAGTATAATCCGGAAGATGGCGCTTCTCCATTCGAGGGTCGTTATGAATTAGTTAAGGGTATATGTGCACTGCAACATTAAGATCCATTGTGCCCGTTTGTTTGCTATTGTGAGTTTTTATAGTTCAAATGTGAAAGTCATAATGATATTTAGCTTTCAATAGGGTGAACTGTGTAGAAAAACCATATTTGGAAGTTTGGTAAGCCTTTAAAAGTCTAACAACGGTATTCATAAACGTAAATGAAATGAAAATTATTGTTGATCAGTGAGTCAATTGCCAAATCCTATCAATAAATCAAAATTCATAGTAGTAAACTAACTCAGCAAAGTAGGTACATTAAACGAGTAATTAAGTTAAAAATACTTCTGTCATTGTTGTCAAAAACTAGAGATAAAAGGAAATAGACGCTTGTGACACAAATGCTATTTGCAACCTCAAATGAGAGAGTGTATGTGCAAAAGTTCACATTTAGTGAGAAAATATATATGCAGTTCCATAAATAGTCTTTGGTAGGAGCAGAGTTCTGGTTGATTGTAATAGATTTTCTTTCTTTAACTTTCTTCTTCTTGTAGTCGACGTAATACTGATGTTCCTGTTTTCTTTTACTGCGATTTATCTCAAGAAGCAAATACTATTGACGCTATGTTTGTGGATAAAACACGTTTACTTGCAATATCCAATTCAACTGAAAAATAAATGCTTAAAGTAATGCAGCCCTATCAATAAAAACTGCTCACAATTCACAAATTTACTAAAACGTCAATAAAAGTTAGTTCACGAATTAAAATTTCACATCAATAAAAGGCGTTTTCCTTTGGAGGTGGCGAAGTACTTGCAAGTACTTTGCCAGCTTTTTTCAATGGAACACATCAAACTGCTTCCCCATGTAAAATGTATCTACTCGCACATGAGAGCATGTGCAGTTGGTAGTACTAGATTATGGTTTTCATCTACTCACAAGTACTTTGCCACCTCCAAAGGAAAACGGCTAAAAATGTAAACTGCTAATCCTCGTTAAGTTCAAAAATCTTAACGAAATCTACTACAATCAACAAGATCTCTGCTCTTTCCAAAGACTATTTATGGAACTGCACATACACTTTCTCACTAAATGTGAACTTTCGCACATACGCTCTCTCATTTGAGGCTGTATATAGCATGTGTGTCACAAGCGTCTATTTTTTTTATCTATAGTTTTTGGCAACAATGACAGAAGTATTTTTAACTCAATTAATCGTTTAATGTACCTACTTTGGTGAGTTAGTTTAATGTCATGAATTTTGATTTATTGATTCATTTTTCGGTTTCGAAAGTAAAGCTAAATATAACACACACAGCGATACATTTTTGATGAAAATTTAATTTCATTTTAAAATTTGAACTTTGCTATTAAGAGTAAAAAATAAATCAGCCTTATTGTGAATTTGACGTGAACAACATTCCATCCGGAAAATTGACATTTCACTTTTCGCCTATTGTGAGTTTCACCCGGAAATGAAAATTCCCATTTTTTGTGAGTATATTTAGCCTCATTGTGAGTTTCACGTGAAAAGCACTCCACCCGGAAAAATTAACATTTCTTTTTTCGCCTATTGTGCGTTTCACCCGAAAAATGAAAATTCCCCATTTTTGTGAGTACTCATTTCGGGCGAAATTAATCGTTATTAAAAGCTCATATTGGCATTTATTTTTTAACGGCGAACTTTAGAAAAACAAAGGGTACTGGTGCCCTATGCGCAAGTTTTTTGTTTATTTTAGGCTAATAGAATTTCACGCGAAACTCATAATAGCTTTTTAAATTTCGAGGGAACAAACATTTTTCAGGTGAAATATTTTCCACGCGAAACTCACAATAAGGCTGATTAATTTCTGGTGAAATGTATCGATCGAAATTCAGATAGATATTAAATTATGACTCATTTTTTGAAGGCGAACGAAAGATAAATAGATGGTACTGGTGCCCTCTGCGCAATTTTTTTGATTATTTTAGGCCAAGATAAGTTCGGGCGAAACTCATAATAGCTTTAAAAATTCCTGGGGAACAAACATTTTTCGGGTGAAATATTTTCCGGTTGAAAGTCATAAAAAGGCTGAATATCAATAAAATGGCCACCTCGTGAAGATTCGCAGAATGCGATTCTTTGGAGGTCATTTTTAACCACTTTTTCGCACATTTCGGGCGGTATCTCGCCTATAACTTGAGTAATGTTGGTTTTTAATGCGTCTAGAGTTTAGATAATATTCGCGTAATCACGGTCTTTTGCGTAGCCCCACAGAAAAAAAATTGAACGGTGTCAAATCGCATGATCTTGGTGGCCAATTCACGTCACCAAAACGAGAAATTACGCGACCAGGAAACTTCTCACGCAATAAAGCCACAATTGGTCGTGTTAAGTGGCTTGTTGCGCCATCTTGTCGTCGTCCAAGGAAGTCATGATCTTCACCGGGCAAAAAAAAACGGTAGTCATTTGATGATTGCTGCGAACGCCCCGCCCGTGCTAGGACCATATTTACGATTTTCTGTTGGTGCAATCAGGATTGCAATAAATTATTGCCAGTTATCGCGCAAGTTTTTAATCGTCAAAAATACCACATACAGCTCTTCATGTGAACGCACCCACATGAGTCAAAACTTTCGCAACGATTAAATCTACGAACGCACTTACGATTTTCTGTCGCTCGATTATTCAATCGCTAAACATAGAACAATGATTTTAAATGTTAATGAACGCACATGGGACCAAAAAATCGTTCTAGGCTGCGATCACTTTTTGTATTCGTTGCGACAGAAAATCGCTAGTGTGTTCTTAGGCTAGGAACGCACTTGCGATTTTAGTCCCAAGATTATTTAGTCGCAAAAAACAGAACACATGAGCCACAACGTGAACTAACGCACATGCGACCAAGAAATTGTGTTGAGCTGCGACCGTTTTTTTAGTCGTGGTGACAGAAAATCGCAAATGCGCTTTCAGCCTTAGCCTAATAAAACAGGTTTAGCTTAGGAACGACCTTGTGAGTAATTTCATCCACTCAATTTATAATGGCAAACAGATAGAACGTGTCACAAGTGCGTGCAGGCTCATTTAATTTCCTCTTACAGTTGTGACTGCAATTTATTTTAGTCGCGCACGCGCACTATCTTAAATCGCAAGAGTGGGAACAAAAATGCGTGAATGCATTTGATTCATTTGGACAATTGCATCGCCAGAAAAATGAATTGTGTGAGATGAAATAACAGATGCTGTTTCCACATATCCAAATGTCTGGGTTCTTACTGCTTCTTTAAATTAAAAGTGTGAATTATTCAATGTCATTTTTAGACAACTCAGGTTCTGGACTTTCAATATTTCTTCAAAAAAAAAATTTAAAAATTGGTACCTAAATAAATATTGCATATTTCAGTTTTTAATTTGATTCTCTGATACCAAGATAAAATATTTCGATTTTAACGAATCTTAGAAGTGACTTTTTGTCAGTTTTAAAAATCAAAAAATATTGAATGATTTATTAGGTCAATTTTTTGTATATGAACTTTGAAAGAACTTTGGACTAAAATGCGCAGAAATGCACAGAAAATCACAGAAACTCAAAACAGCCCTGTTTTTTTTTTTTTTTTTTGCCTGAAATATCATTAGAAAAATATTTATGAAGACTGTTGATCCCTTCAGTATAACAAAAAAAATCAAATCCATCAATCTTGTTAATCTACAATATTTAAAAACCACAAACATATTCACTAAAGTGCAGATTAGATGGTTCTTAGAAATCTTTCAATAATCTTGTTTTTCTGAATACTTCATTTATCATTGTCTTAAAGGTCACAAAAGTTCAAATTATTTGATTAATAAAAAGAAAACAGCATAATTATTCTGAGAATAAAGCAATTTAATGCCAGCCATATGGGACATAAAATTATGATAACATTACAGTTAATAGGAAAATTTGATTTAAAAAAAACGATGAATTCATTTTTTGTTTTAAACTTTCACTTAATCGAAAGTTTATAAGTATTTTGAAGGCAGTGATTGGAAGAATAATAAGTGTTGTACATACATGAGCTACTCTGGCATAATAAATGCTGGGCTCATTATGGATTCTCGGGAATTACTTGTGTTCTTAACAACAAAAGGGGCATCATGTAGTAGAGATAGTATGATAAAACACGCCTCCAGCCAATGAAAACCCAGTTTAACCACCCAGGCTAGAAGAGGTAGAATTGTGTACCTTTTAAAAAGCCTAAGAGGAACAAGCCCAACGGCTCTGATGTATCAGAGGAGCTCATCAAATTTGGAGGATATGTGCTCAAAGAGCATGAAATCATAAAACAAGTATGGGTGTGATTACGTTTGGCCGATGACTTGTCATTTAGCTCTATTATGCCCCACCACTTTCAAAAAAAAAGGTGACCGGTCCTATACATCATATCTATTATTTAGTTTTTAGTGGTTGGATGTTGTAGGAACTGGGGGCCTCGAGCTGTATATTTTCCTACACATCAAGTGCTTACAATACCTCCAAGTTGGTAGCCGCCGGATACTGGGCTTGGAATTATATCATGACTTACTAAACTTGAAAGTGCGAATGTTGATCAAGGAAAGATTTGCAACATGAAATCCATGGCCCTACAGATGGAAGGTTAGTGCGTTGGGCTAACGACCCGACCACAGTTAAAAAGAAAAAACATTGTTATGAGAGAGACGCGTCAAATCTCAGATAACGACTCCTCTCAAACGGCAACCAGACCCAGAACGAAAATGGACTATGACCTACGAGTATGCACCTCGAATGTAAGGACACTCTATACTTGAATCTGTCCTACTGCGGTACAAGGCAGACATTACCGCGATACAGGAGATACGATGGATAGGATCAGGAATAAAAGAAAAGAAAAGATTGCGACATTTATTACAGCTGTTATCAAAGACTGCACATGCTAGGATGCGGATTCGTCGTGGGAAATTGACTCAGATCGAAAGTCATCGATTTTAAGCCGATTAGCGATCCACATCAAAGCTACCTTCCAAAACATCAGCCTAATAGCCACACGCCTATACCGATGAAGCTGAGAAGTCTAACAAGGAGGAGTTTTAAGACCTCCTGGACGGAGCCTGTCCGGAGTACCATGTCAAAGACGTGCTCTGAGACTTCAATGCTATAGTCGGGATAGCACAGCCTCCACGAAACGACAACAGATAACGGCTTCGGACTAATTGATTTTGCTGTAGCTCGTAGTACGGTGATAATTAGCACTAGGCTCCCCAGGCGATCTCCAGATGGTCGAACCGCCAACCAAATTGACCATGTGCTAGCTGGCGCAGGGTACGCATCGAACATTTTGGACGTGCGAACTTTCCGAGGTGCAAACGTGGACTCTGACAACTTCTTGTTATGACAAAGTTCAGAGCCAGATTGTCCAACGAAAAGAAAACGAAGAAGAAGCATACCCTAGCACATCTGAGAAAGTTAGACTACAGTGAGCAATTGACCGGGAAACTCTCTGCCGTACCCCCAGCCACAAGCGTCAACAACCAGTGGAACCAGTATCGCGACATCATTTTAAGGAGACGCAGCCGAGATCACCATAGGTTATCAACCACCCAGGAAAAATTACCCGTGGTATGATGATGAATGCGCGGTGAAAATGTACGAATGCAAATGCTGCAACGGAAAACAAGAGCAGCAAGAGAGGAGTATACCGTAAAAAGAGAAGGAAAGAGAAAAAACCTGCGCAGAAAGAAAAGAGCATCCGAAGCCTATCAACTCAAGTATCTCGAGGAGTCTCGCACCGCCACTAACACCCGCCGCCGCCGGGTATAAAAAACAGCCAAGCAACTGGCATCTGGTTATAGGACTGGTACGCAAGCTTTTCGAAACAGCGAAGAGAACCTAGTCACCGAAGCACAGGGAATTTTAGACGTGTTCAAGCAGCATTTCCAGCAACTGCTTAATGGACATTATGAAGAGAACGCGATAGGGGAACAAAGAAGCATGAGACCAGTCAATGAAGATCCAGTCCAAGCGCCCAATACTTAAGAGGTTAAGAAAGCCATTCACAAGCTTAAGAACAACAAATCCGCCGGCTTGACTGGCCTACCTGCGGAACTCTTCAAGTATGGAGGAGATGGCCTGGTAGGGAGCATGAAATAGCTCATCAACGAAGTGTGGGAGGAGAAAAGTACGCCCGATGACTTGTCAAATAGCTCCATATGCCCAATCTACAAAAAAAAGGCGATCCTATGTCCTGCGAGAACTACAGAGCCATATCCCTGCTTAATATTGCTTACAAGATCCTATCCAACGTACTACGTGAGCGTTTAAATCCTTTCTGCAATACTATGATCGGCTCGTACCAGTATGGCCTCAGGCCAGGCAGATCAACGATAGACCAAATCTCGACTTCAAGGCCGCATATGATAGTATAAGTCACCAAGAGCTTCTATTGGCGATGTCGGAACTCGCGATCCCGAAAAAACTGATCCAGCTATGCCGAATGACGTTACAAAATACGCGGTGCAACGTGCAAATGGGTAACAGCTCATGGTGGGAAATCCACCAAAAATCAGATTCTTCTTGCAATAAAACAGTCTCGCTTTAATAATAAAACTAATAAAGAAGTACGCTGCTGGCTACTCGTGTGTACCAGTTAGAAACTTCAACACTTTTTGGCTTACGCCGTTAAATACTCCACCCCCCCCCCCCCCCCGTCCGCCTCTTTATAAACTTCGTTCTGTCACCGCTTTTAAGACTAGGGAGCACGTCCCAACCTACTTTGTCTTGAGCCCCGGTCAGACTAGGGAACCCATCCTACCGCTTCTCCGCCATATATAAATTTCGCTATGCCGTCGCTTTTAAAACTAGGAAGCACGTCCCGACCTACGTTGTCTTGAGCCCCGGTCAGACTAGGGAACCCATCCCACCGCTTCTCTACCAAATATAAACCTCGTTCCGCCACCGCTTTTAAGACTAGGAAGTTCGTCCCGAACTACGTTGTCTTGAGCCCCGGTCAGACTAGGGAACCCATCCCACCGCTTCTCCACCGAATACAAGCTTCGTCGCTTTTAAAACTAGGGAGTACATCTCAACTTAGGTTGTCTTGAGCTCCAGTCAGACTAGGGAACCCATCCCACCGCTTCTCCGCCTTATATAAACTTCGTTCCGCCACCGCCTTTAAGACTAAGGAGTACATCCCAACCTACGCTGTCTTGAACTCCGGTCAGACTAGGGGACCCGTCCCACCACTTCTTCAGTAAATAATCCGGTGTCATTGCTTTGAAGACTAGGGAGTACGTCCCAACCTATGCTGACTTAAGCAACCACCCGAATTGGTGAGCCCACTCTACCAGTAGGTTATATAAAAAAATAAATTTGGTGGTGCAACAGCTCATGGAGAACCAGGGCCTAGTGACTTACAACTCACAACCAATCCTGTGTGCGTGTTTGTTGGCAGGAATGTAGGGGACCTACAGTTTTTTGCCGAGTCCGAACGGCTAAACGAGAAGCATTTTTTCATGACAAGTATACTCTTGCAGGATTTGTCAGTTCCTCGCAAGAGGCAGTACTTCGGATAAAACATTTCTGTTTTTAGGTGGCACGGCTGGGAATCGAACCCACACCTTCGGCATGACAGTCCTACGCATTAACCATCAAGCCACTTTTTCTGCAAATTTTTTTTTTGTACATACAATTTTATAACCATGCATTTGGAAAGGATATTTAATTTAGAGTAAAAAGTTTTAATTGCAAAATTCTCAAATTCAGCTTAGTTTTCGAGTCATACCAAAATATATTGAAAAGTGTTCAGAGTGACCACAAACGCAAGGTTGAATTTATCAAAAGCCTGTTAGCCCAACGAAAATTTTTAATGTCGAGCATAAAATTACAGTTTGTTCATAACAATTTTTAAATTTATTTTATTTTCAAATTTTAATTTTGCTCCTAAAATTATGCAATGATTCTTACTGAAAAAACACATAAAAGTATAACACATTCTTTTGTGAAAAAGTTTTAATTCTGAACAATCTAAATGAATTCTTATTGAACTATACGTCATTGATTGTTTTTTATTTTGATAGTTTCCGGAATATCAAGTCCTAAGTATGTGCATTTATAATTTTTCTAGGAGGCTGCCTGAAAATGCTAATTTCTTTGATAGTAATTAGAGTATGCATATAAATTTGTATATGATGTTTTGTTTAGCAATAAAATTATTGTTCTAAGAGTTAATGCATTTTAATGGGTTTCAATGACTAATAATAAAATAAACTAGTTCTATATTGACTACAATTTAAAGGTTTTTATAGCTTTGATCTACAATGAGCTATGATTTTAGTCAGAAACTATGATTCTTGGATTTAAAATATCAACAGAAATAATAAAAAAAAGCCACCCTGACTGTTCCTGCTTAAAATTAAATACCTTAACCTATGTAAGTCGGCCATGGCATTGAAAAATGCAAAGTCAACTTTTATATAATTGAAGGAACTTAATTCTCCTGTTTCCACCAGAACTGGTTCTCCTGCTTTACCCTAACCCTTCGGTCCCGATCGGACACAGTCCGAACCAAAGGTGCTCAGCTCCTCCGTCTTGTGCGTGGACGTCTCGATTGTAAAGGAGCTGCCGGTCTACAGTACTACGGCCAACGTGGTAGACTAGCGGAACCACCTCTCTTTCCTGGATCAGCCCTTGACTATCTAAATAGAGGAATGCATCGGGTGGAATAAAGCCGCTTAGACGCACACTCTCGCAGTATTCGTTCTTAAGGTAATAAGCCCCAAGAATTAATCTGTTGGTCGATGACATCGCTCTAGCAATGTGACCTCGAATAAACTTAAACAAGAAATTTCTATCCTTTTTATGTTGGCGCCGTTGCGTTGTATAGAACCAAGTTGGAGTAGTAATGTTTGCACTCCGACTCTGGTGTTCTATGCAATGCAAGGCAGCGTCTAAGACACTGCCTCTCAAACACCTGAATCTTTTCCATTTGAGATGGGGCAATTTTGAACCAAACCGGGCACCCATAGGCAATCATCGGCCGGATGAGGGTCATGAAGCAAATCACCTTCACCCTGCTGTCAAGCCGGCTGCTATAAAACAACCGTTTCGTCAGGGCAAAATCTCCCCTAGCCCTGGTCAGAGCAGCATTTAAATGTCTGTCGAAATACAAATACTGATCCATCCAGATGCCAAGGTACCTTACTACACTTTTATTCACCAGTGACTGTCCATTTGGCACTGCGATCACCTGCTTACGCTATAGCCAGTTCTTTCTCGTATCCCATGTGGTCCACGCAACGAAGTCCTAAGCAAGATAGTTTCTGATTTCTGAAAGTTGATTTTCAACTTCCAGTCATCGCAATATCGCTGAATCTTCGGATGACCTCGACTTTTGGAGCTGTTCTGTAAGCAATAAGATAGTCGGCATACGCAATTGCCTGAGTTAGATTAATTATCAGATCGTTGATGTAAATGCTGAATAGAATCGGCGAGTTGACCACTCCCTGCTGAAGACAATTTTTAATATTAAATGAGCTTAGACGTGGCTTGAATGGTGTCATTTCCTGCCTTAAACCCGAACTGATTATCCGGTATGATATTATTTGTCCTCTGCCCACTCTGACAGAGCTCTATTGATAACTTTTTCGAATACCTTACTGATACTCGGAAGAAGACTTATCGATCGGAGATTCGCCGAATTGGAGTTGTCCTTTCCCTTTTTCGGAAGAGGATGCACCACAGCTGTCTTCCAGCGTACTGGATAATATGCATTATTCAGAGCGTTGTTAAAGAGTGTGGTATAAATGTCTACTGCTTCTTGCGTTAAATGTCGAAGCACAATTGGATCTCCCATTGACTCCTGCAGACTTCTTCTTCTTTAATGAATCAAGGATGAGCTGAAGCTCCACCTTCGTAATTAACAGGGAACTGGGCCTATTTCGCACGGCGATTATGGCATCTCTGATCGCCGTTGCGTGATGTCATTCCGAGGGTAGAAGTAATGGGGCAAGGCTCTGTCTTCCAGGTCATGGTTCGGGCTTTCTCCTGCGGATCTTTGACAGTATAGAGGTCATCGTCCAAGACGGCGCGGCATCCTCTGGATCAATTCCCGCTGTCAGAAGTACGTCTCTGTTCTCTGTCGTTCTCTGAAGCCTCAGACATGGAAGGTCATTCTGATCATTCCTTCTAAATATCTTATTAATTTGGGGAAGCATACTTGGGTCACTAGCATTAACGGCGCGAATTTTGCTATCCCAATACAAATTAATTGACAACCGATAGTTTTCTTTAATAAGTTGGTTGATGTTCTTAATCGACGCCTTTAGCGTCCTAATCTCCAGTTTTTTTGGGCCAGTGAACCGCCCCGGTACAAGAGTTTTAGTTTTGTCTGCAATCCACTTTTTTGTCTGTTTAATGCGTCAATGGTCGTATTTCGGTTGCGTCCCGTTGTTTGTATTTCGGTATTGTTCTGTTCATTGTTCGTTTGATTGTCTCCTCCATTTGTTCAAGGTATTGGTCTATTTCGTTATTTGGCAAATTCCTGTCATTTCAGGGGGATATATTGTTCGAACTGATTTCGCTCGATAAAGGCGTTGGTGTGGCCAGCACACCTTACTGTAGTTGTAAGCATGTACAGGTACATACTCATCCAACTCCACGAACTCGTTCGGAAGCTGTATTACGGCGGCGAGTCCGCAGTTGTCACTGTCGTACTCGGTCGTTAGTAAACAGTTTAATTTTTTTGGGACTTCCAAGGAGGTGGTGGTTGATCGTTGGTTGTAGTATTGGGTAGTCACTGATTGGCATCAACATGGCGAATATTACACGTCAGTAATTGTGCTTAGTATTTTAACTCCACTTAGTAAATAACCATCGGATACTGGTCTCGTTCATCTGGAATTGACTTCCTAAAGTAATAAGCGCGGGTGTTGTACAAAAGACAAACATAGCTGTCGGAAATGGCTGACTGAAATCTTAAACGAGCCTTAAACAGAAGGATGGTGTCCCGCGAAAGAATTCAACATAGAGAATCAACGGTTTCACCAAAAGTCTGGAAGACCGATACCTTACATGAACTACTTTAGCATACTGTGAGATAAGGTCAGCAAGGATTTTCACTTTACCAGGGTGCTGAAAAAGAGATGGTGGCAGATGAACTGAACGGGCCAACGGCAGTGCTCATATCCTTTTCTTGGGCTAGTGGCATCGACTTATCCGGCCTGATGTCTTAAGACTTGACAGAGCTAACTTCCCAACCACGTAAAAATTTTGGTGATGAGGAGCTCGTAACAAGAACAAGACCCGGCACGTCAATCGATAACGACTTGAGAGTATGTACTTCGAACGTTTGAACCTTTTACATCTCAGGTGCAACTCAACAACTTGAGTATGTCCTCATGCGGCTTAGGGCAGACACTACCGCAACCTAATGGAGTTGAAAACTCTTAAAAGGATAAGTTTTATGACCTCCTAGACAGAACTTACGGAACCTTGCCGGGGTGCGATGTTAAAATTTTGCTCGGGAACCTCAATGTTCAAATTGCAAAGAAAGACAACTTCGGTGGATTAGATGTGCCTACCAGCCTCCACGAAGAGACATATGATTACTGCCTCTGACTAATAGACTTTTCAGTAACTCGTAATACGATCATAAGTATCACTAGGTTTCCACGCCTAACAATCATAAAAGCAATCTGGAGCTCTCCAAAAATGGTGGATGCGCCAACCAAATCGATCATGTTCTAATTGACCGGAGACACGACTTTGACATCTTAGACGTGCGTGTTTTTCGAGAGGCATAAACGTCGACTCTAGTAGTACCTCGTGGCATAATAGTTGGTGCGTTTGACTGTCATGCTGAATGGCTGGGTTCGATTCCAAGCCGCTGCCACCTTAACAGAAATGTTTTTTGCGGGATACTGCCTCTTGCTAGGAACTGACAAGTTCTCCAGGAGTATACTTGTCATGAATAAGTGCTTCTCAGCTAGCCGTTCAGACTCGGCAAAAAATTTTAGGTCCCCTCCATTCCCAGCTAACAAAAGTCACAAAGAAATGGTTGAGAGTTGTAAGTCACTAGGCCCTGTTTCTCCGTTAGCTGTTGATAGTCACCAAATTTATTATAACGTCGACTCTGACCATTTCTTTGCTGCGGTAAGTTTTAAAGATCAACTGTCAAATAAAAAAAGAACCGGAACTTTCTAGAATTTTGCTAATAGCCTTTTGAATTTCATCCACGTCTCTCAATGGCTTGGCAGCTAACATACCACATAGGTTCTTACATTAATTAGAATACAACTTCCTAGGGTATCACAATGGATTTATATAGATCTAAGTGTAACGGTAACGAGATCAACTGTCAGCTTGTCTACCTAACCCAATCTGCCTTAGCATACCTGGAGTCGCCAGAATCTACAGTGAGCATCGAAGGGAGAAGCTCACCGCTGTGTATTTACCAGCCATTAGACACCAACAACCAGTGGCTCTAATGTAGCGATATCATAAATGAGGCAGCCGAAACCACTATAGGCTACCAACCCTGAATGCTTACAGCTAAAAAAGGTGACAGAAGATGCACATGCTAATATGCTGCAGCGGAAAACAAGAGTAGCAAGAAGAAGTATCGAGCAAGGGAGCAAGGAGAAGAGAGGAGAAGAAGACCCTGCGTAGAAATAAGTGGGCGTACGCATCTGCCTCCCAGCAAGACTTGGAAGTTTTATAAAATAACTTCCAATGGGAAGTTAAAAATCGAAGCAACTGATGGAACGTAGACTCTTCAAAACTGTGAAGGCAACCTAGTTACCGGAGGCACAGGGGATAGTAGATGTATTCAAGCTGCTGAATGGGCATATGGAACGAGAAGCGAACCCAACTCCATTCAATGGAGACCCAGTACCAATTCCCAGTATAGAAGAGGTAGACTTATGAAGCTATAAAGAAGCTCAAGAACAACAAATCCGATGGAACTTATGGTATACCAGCGGAGTTCTTCACGCACGGAGGGGATGTATTGAAAAGATGCATGCATCAATTCATCAACCAAGTTTAGGTAGAAGGAAGCATGCCCAATGATTGGTCCATCAGCTCCATATTTCCCATCTGCAATAAAGGTGATCCTATGTCCTGCTAGAGCTATTGAGGCATATCCCGTCGCATACAAGATCCTATCCAACGTATACTGTGTGAGCGTCTCAAGGCGTTCTGCACTACTATAATCAGCATGTACTAGTGTGGCTTCTGGCCGCATATGATAGCATTCATCGTCAGGCACACTCTAATATGGCAATGGCTAAACTTGGGATCGTAGGAAAACTGATCCAGTTGTGTGGCATGACATTGGAAAATATGCGATTCAATGTGCAAAACTCTTCCAAACTATTCTAAATATGCACAGGGTTTCGGCAAGGAGATGCGCTATCATGTGATTTCTTTAATGCTGTTCTACAGTAAATAGTAGTGCAGAGCAGGCGCTAACACTGAAAGAACTCATCAGGCCGTTATAGAGGCTTTCACAGTATTTGAAGATACAACCGGGAACTCTATGAACTGTATGAAGACTTGAATGTAGTCCACAAAATTAAAACATGTCAACTACATTGGCTAGGCAATAACATCGAGTGAATAATGGACAATAATGCTCCAGCTAAGTCTTTGAATCCCGGCCCCCAGGTTCGAGAGAATGAAGAAGACCGAACCTTCGGTTTGAAGACCAGGTCATCGCAGATGTCAAAAAGCTTGATCTAGATGACTGGAAGCAGCGTGCTTGGGAGCGTAGAGGATGGAAATAGAATGCTGCCGTGTCTTAGGCTGCCACCCTTTATGGATTATTGGGAGCCAGATAAGTACGAGTAAGTTGTAAAATAGATCGGAAAATAAAATTACAATTTTCAAAATAATAAAAAGAATGGTAGGTGTTTTTAAAAATATAATTTTTAATATAATCAGCAATGATTCCTGAAATCTTCTTATCATATTTTTCAAAATGCTGTTTTTTTTACAAGACTAATTTATATTTTTTTTTTTTTGTAGGAAAGTTAAACATATATTCCTACAATTCCTATTTTCCACAGCCAGGTCCACAGTCGTCACCTTGGCAAATATCACACAGAGATGACTTGATAGTGTAGAACACAGTGCTGCGCTTATTGTTGTCATAATAATCATAAACCATAACTGGACTTGGCTTTTGTTTAGCAACTGCATGTGATTTTATGGCATTGATCGTTACACAAATTCGTTTGGTAGTAATACTGTCGAAATAGATTACAAGCACTGAATCAGAGTTCTTTGTATCAACACGCTGAAAATAAATTCAAAATAATTCATAAATTAAAATTTTTCATATAAATAAAAATAAGAAACATTTCAAATCATAAAAGCTCTTAAAATATGAGTTCTTTGTTTTGAAAAGCTATTTGGTTTTTTTAAAATACGTATGAATCAAAAAATAAAGATCATTCGAAAAACAATGGAAGAACAATAAAAATTTTCCAAAAGCTTTTATTAACTTTTGAAAGCTCATATGATATTTGAATAGCTAGGATTTTGAACTTCTAATTACTTTTTATTACTTTCATTTTCAAATCCACAAACATGTTTAAGCTTTAGGAAGCTCTGAAGTCGAAAAAAAATAATAAGCTTAAAATTCCAAAATTCCTTTTTGCAAGTCAACAATTAATAATATTCGATTTGAAATGATAAAAGCTCTAAAAATATTGCGTTTTGAGAAGCTATTTGGGTTTTTTGAAATCATATGAATTCAAAAATAAACATCATTCGAAAAACTATTGAGGAACAATAAAATTTTCCAAAAGCTTTAAAAAAAACTTTTGAAAGCTTATAATACTTCGTTTTGAGTAGCTATTTGGGTTTTTTGAAATCATATGAATTCAAAAATAAAGATCATTCGAAAAACTATTGAGAAACAATAAAATTTTCCAAAAGCTTTTATTAACTTTTGAAAGCTCATATGTTATTTGAATAGCTAGGATTTTGAATTTTTCATAACTTTTTATTACTTTCATTTGCATGTCAACAAACATGTTTAAGCTTTAAGAAGCTCTGAAGTCGAACAAATCATAAGCTTAAAATTCCAAAATTCCTTTTTGATAGTAAACAAATAAATCTGTGGTGTTTGGTAGAAACATGATAACTCCATTTTAAAATTTGCGTCTTTGCGTCCACTTTACATCGACCTACAACCTAAACGGGTGAACCGATTTTCTTCAAATTTGAAACATAATTTTTCAAAGGTTATGTTCATAAGTATTCCAAATTTGAAGAAAATCTGTGGCCTCATTTACACTCTAGCTTGATTTAAAGTGGGCGTAAAGACGCTAATTTTAAAATGGAGTTATCAGGTTTCTACCAAACACCACAGAAATAGATTCGATTTGAAATGATAAAAGCTCTTAAAATACCTCGTTTTTAGTAGCCATTTGGGTTTTTTGAAATCATATGAATTAAAAATAAAGATCATTCAAAAAACTATTGAGGAACAATTAAATTTTCCAAAAGCTTTAAAAAAACTTTTGAAAGTTTATAATATTTCGTTTTGAGTAGCTATTTAGGTTATTTGAAATCATATGAATTAAAAAATAAAAATCATTCGAAAAACTATTGAGGAACAATAAAATTTTCCAAAAGCTTTAAAAAAAACTTTTGAAAGCTTAAAATACTTCGTTTTGAATAGCTATTTGGGTTTTTTTAAATTTTTGAATTAAAAAATAAAGATCATTCGAAAAACTATTGAAGAAAAATAAAATTTTCCAAAAGCTTTTAAAAACTTTTGAAAGCTCGTATGTTATTTGAATAGCTAGGATTTTGAAGTTTTCATTACTCTTATTTTCAAATCAGCAAATATGTTTAAGCTTTAAAAAGCTCTGAAGTCGAAAAAATCATAAGCTTAAAATTCCAAAATTCCTTTTTGATATTTTAAACAAATAAACATATTCGATTTGAAATGATAAAAGCTCTTAAGATACCTCGTTTTTAGTAGCTATTTGGATTTTTTGAAATCATATGAATTCAAAAATGAAGATGATTCAAAAAACTATTGATGACCAGTAAAAAAGCTCTTAAAAACTTTTGAAAGTTCATAATATGCTATTTGGATAGCTGGGATTTTGAAATACTTATTTTTCATTTTTTAACTTTAAACATGTTAAAGCTTTTAAAAGCTCTGACAAAAAAAATACAGAAGCTTAAAATTCCGAAAACCCTTTTTGATATATATGTAGTTTAAAATAATTAAACATAATTCCATACCTTCACACTGGCAACTGCCTTGATTTGATCAAAACTATCAGTATCAGCGGTATAACCTGAAGGAAATGAAACTTCCATCACAGCCATATTGGATTCCTTCTTACCATCCAATGGAACAAGATTAACACATACAACCAAGGTCAATTGACTGTTTTTCAATGTCTTAACAACTGGCGTTACATTGAAACTGGGCTTGCTATCCTTCTCGGCGATATTGTATTGGTATGAAATTTGAAGCAAAGATGAACCTTTTCCTCTGGCAATGATTTGAACATCCTTAGTAGTTTTTGGAAGCTTTAAATTAAAAAAAAAAAAATAGATATAGTTTTTATTAATATTTCAAGAAAAACGAGGCCGAAGACTTACCTCATGTGACTGCAAAACCAATGAATTCTCAGGGGTAATCGTTATGTTGCCAAAGATTTTCTTGTCAGCTACATAATTGATTGTCATCTGTCCACTACCAGAACCGCTCTTTTGAGCAAACACAGTCAAACATTGAAGACCCATAACCGTATCTTGTGTGGATGGAAATCCACCATTGTTGTTTCGTTGTGACAGCAACCATTTAATAATGGACAATACAGACTCAGCAGATCCATTCTTTAGTAGGGCCAAACACATATAGGACGTCATTTCAACATCTGTTGAAACTGGTCCATACCATGACTTATCAGGGACAGTAGTTTGTGACCACCATTTACGCTCACCTAAGAACACAGAGATCATTAAATTTTCCATAGTTTGTGAAGTCGAATATATTTAATTCAACTTACCGTCTGTCTTAGCCAAACTGTTGAGCTTAGCTAAGATCTTTTGTGCAGATTCTTCCCGTTTACCCGATATAAGAGCTGACACAGAAATGGCCATAGAATACTGATCATTTGTTGAAGCTACCTCTTTCTCCAAGAATGATAAACCCTTTTCAATGACATCCTTATATTTATCAGCAGATTCAACGTTCTCGAAGAAAGCCAACAATACGTAAGCAGTCAGACCAGCCGCACCACCACTGTGTGAACTATCAATGACTTTTCCTTCTTCTTTGAATTCACCATTAGGTTGCTGAGTACCAGCTAAGAATTTAAGACCAGCTTCGAGCATCTTTGGGTCAATATAAGTAAACGGCAGAGCTTGATGGAATGATTTGACAACATAAGCTGTCAACCAGGTGCTTCCACTAGCATCTGATTTTCCAAATGCACTATAGGAACCGTCGTCATGTTTGTATTGCAATTCACGTGCATAACCAATGTTAAGGAAATTCGTAGCCTTCTCTCTAAGTGCAGGTGTAAGTTTCTTAGTAGCCTGACAAACAAAAAAAAAACAGCATTTCAGCCAAAAACAAAAACACTAAAGATATTCTAAACTTACCGTCAAATATATAAGGACCAAAATATTTGGCACAAAGTTAACCATATTTTGTTCACCACATCCATATGGCATACGAATCAGTTTATCCAAGTTGATAATAGTTGGTCCAAGCAAATCTCCCATAGCCTCAATTTGAATGTATTGAGAGCCGTTGACAACATTCTTAGGAATGTCAATGGGGACCTTGAGTTGCTTTTCCTGCACATCAACCAAATTCAAAAAGAAAGCCTTGTTCACATAGGTCGTGACGCCTTCAGGCTCAACATTAAGACTCTGTTGAACAGCATCTCCAGCAATACCTGGCGAAGTTGCAATGATTTTCAAACTAGTTGGCCCAACTGTTTTCGTACGAATCAGGAATGAAACACTTTGGCCATTATTCGATGAAACTGACAGGGTCTTGGTACGTGTGATATCTTCACTGGCACTTACTGTGACATCGTTGGTAGCTTCAGCGAAATCGAATTCACGATTTGAATTGTCAAGGGTAACTTTAACTACAAGAGTCTTGTCCATATAGTTGAAAACAATCATAGAAATTGCAATAACTTCATCTAAATAAAGGAATAAAATATCATTTGGTCTTAGAGTAATTTCCAACTTTAAGCCTAGTTAGTAAAACTTACCCCTTTTAACTGAATATGGCAGATTGGTTGAAATGAAGAATGGTAGGAAGGTAGTCGTATTTGTTGGTACCTTAGTAAGGGCCAAGCCAGTCTTGTAATTCAATGAAAATCCTGTTATAACCCACGTTGTGATAGTATCGGGCATTTTCTTGTGTAGTGTGTATTCATTTCCTCTGATACTATTAGTTGTTATATTGCAAGAAATTTGATTAAAAACCCATTTTGCGACAAAAAAAAAGTTGTTTAAAGAGGAATTGAGTTGTTGTAATAAGCAAGAAAACCCAAATAATAAAAACATTCTTATGTGAGTTAGTAGACTTTAAAGGTATCAAGGTATTGTTATTAGTTACAAAAACAAAGCTACAGAAAATATGCAGAAAACACATACAAAAAGGTCCAACTTATTACATTTGAAAACTTGATTTAAATTACATATGTAAGTAGCAACACAAAGTGGGATGAGTTCTAGAATTATTTTAATAAAAAATATAAATAATGTTGTTCATACTTTGATTTTCAATATTCTACTCTTCTAAGGTACTGGAATACGTATGAACAGAGGTGCTTTTATACATATTATATATTTCTTTTTTTTTCTCAGAAGAACTTTCAAATACTTTTTTATTAAATCATTTGACTACTCCCAAATTCATGTTTCGGAAAATTCCTTGCGAATTGTGTCCTCAAACCCTCCACCAAAACCTCCTGATCATTTAGGTTATAATCGGCGATATGTAAAATATTATGTTTTGTGTTTCTTTTTATCAGAGGTTTTTGCAATACTTTCCGCCATTTTGGATTTATCTCATTTTAGTTTTTATCAAATATCTCCATTGCTTGAGAAGTTATTCACTAAACTGTGATATTGTGATAGACAAAATCTTCGAAGAATTAAATTTTCTATTTCTTATGTTAAAAATCATTTCTCAATATTTTAATCAAAATTGTTTTAATTTAATTTATGTATTTTTGAAAAAAAAAAAATGGGAGACTCTTTATGAACCCCCCTAACAAATAAAATCAATTTTTCTAATTTCTTGCCTTCCTTACAATTGTACATTCTGACTGGGCTAAAAGGGGAACAAACTTTTACTTGAATAATTTTTTCACATAACCATTTAGAAAAAAACTATTTTTTAAATTATTTTCGACAAAAATAAAAAGTGTTTGCATTATTTGAATAAAAACAAAATTACATTAATTACACAGGTTTTCAAGGTTTTCGACACGACTAAGTAAGATTTGATCTAAGGGTAATTTTTCTTGCTGAACTCTAATCCGTTTTCTGCTATCAGCTCTGGTTTTCGAGATATTACCGTTAGAATTTGCCAAAATACGCTTTTTTCACCATTTTTGGGGTTATGTAACTATGCGAGTTGATTTACAGATTTCTGAAAGTACTAATCTAAATCTTCAAAATTCAGCTTTAATCGTCCCAATATCTCTTTTAGTTTTTGCAACAAAATCACCTGGGTACATCCGGATGGTCAAACTGAAAACCAAATTGACCACATCATGATTCAGCAGCGCGGGAGGAAGTCAATGTGCGATGTTCGAAGCATTAGAAATGCCGACATGGGAAGCAACCACCATTTGGTTCTCATGAGTCTCAAGCTACGAACTGCAGCTGTACAACGTCAATCACAGGGTGCAACAAGGAATTCGAAGCTCAATACAAATGCTTTAAGTGATCCCAACATATGTCGTAACTATGTCACCAATCTTAACGACAGAGCTTCGTCATTAAACGGGATACAACATTCAACAATTGATGAGATGTGGGGTGATATAGAAAGTGTTTTTATGGATACTGGATCCGAAACTGTATCCAAGCAGTCGAGAGTTAGAGACTCTTGGATATCCCAAGACACCTGGGATAAAATCGAGCTTCGCAAATCGTTGAAGATGCAAATAAAAACCGAAGCGGATGCTCAACGAAAAGGCTGAATTGCGAAGAGAGTACCGCTTAGCACATAAGATGGTCTATCGCTGTGTGAGACGTGACAAGAGGGTGAGGTTAGACGGTCTCGCAGAAAATGCGGAAAACGCTGCAAGAAGAGGAGATATGAGGGAATTGTACCAAATATCCAAGGAAGTTGTCGGGAAGAAAAGCAACACCAATCATCCTGTAATGAATGTGAATGGCACACTTTTGGTATCAATCGAGGATCAGCTGCGCAGGTGGAAGGATCACTTTTGTGCCTTGCTTAATGGGGATTCTGTCGAGCAGAGTGCTGAAGTGCCCCAGCTTAACGAGATGCGTAGATCATATAGGGGTATTGACATCGAACCCCCTACAGTACTGGAAATTCAATCTTCGATAAATCTTCTCAAAAACAACAAAGCAGCTGGACTTGACGGTATACCAGCCGAGTTCCTGAGAGCTGACCCTGTCAGAACAGCTTGTATTCTACACCCGTTGATACAAGCTGTATGGGAAAACGAAATCTATCCCAGCGATTGGAAGGATGGTGTAATTGTTAAGTTACCAAAGAAAGGTGATCTTAAGAATTGCAACAATTGGCAAGGTCTTACAGTTTTGTCCGTTTTTCCAAAACTAATGGCAACCATCATTCTGGAGCGGATAAAGGTTAGAATCGAGTCTACACTCAAGAGGCATCAAGCTGGTTTCCACCGTGGGCGGTCTTGTGTCGACCATATCAACAACTTGCGTATCGTTCTTGAGAAGTCAGCGGAGTTTCAATCACCGATTTACCTCATGTTCGTGGATTTTGAGAAGGCCTTTGACTGAGTCAGCCGTGAATGTATATGGAGATCACTTCTTGGTAGAGGAATTCCCCCAAAAATTGATTCCATTATAAGAGAGTCGAGAGTCCTATAACAATCCAAGATGCTTTGTTTTACACAATGGGCAGCTATCCGACTCTTTCGAAGTGCGGCAGGGTGTGAGACAGGGAGATGTTCTATCGCCAATTCTCTTTCTACTGGCGATTGACGATTTTTTGACAGCCAGCGTTGGAACAGCAGAGATGCAAGGCATTCAATGGAGACCGTTTGAAAGGCTTAGTCACTTAAGACTATGCCGATGATATATGTCTCTTGGCAAATAACATCAGCGGGCTGAACTGGATGTGTCAGGCTCTGAAGGTAAAAGGAGAGTTGAGTGGTCTTAAAATAAATAGCAAAAAGACAAAAAAAATGCTCACAGGCCGCTCCATACATCAGCGTATTTTAATACAGGAGACGCCAGTTGAAGAGGTTGAACAATTTAACTACGTTGGAAGTATTGTTTCAGCAAATGGTGGTACTGATCTTGCTGGACGTTCAAAGTAGAATAAATAAAGCTGGTGCAGCCTTCGGTTCTCTCTCCCAAATTTGGAAATCCTGTCAAATCACCTTGCGCACAAAGTTCAGATTCTTCGAATCCAATGTCAAATCCGTGCTGTTATATGCTTGCGAAACCTGGAAAGTCACGACTACCATCTCAAAGAAATTGCAGGCTTTTGTGAACCGTTGTCTACGCCATATTCTAAAAATTCGCTGGCCACAAATTATATCAAACGAGAAATTTTGGCGCAGGACAAGTCAAGAGCGGCTGGACGTTGACATAAGAAAGCCTAAATGGCAATGGATTGGTCACACACTGAGGAAACCAAACGATGAAATTGCAAAGCAGTCATTTGAATGGAATCCTCAGGGTGCACGGCGGGTTGGAAGACCAAGAACAACATGGAAATCAACAGTTCTAGCAGAAGCAGACTCCCAGAGAAAGACGTGGCCACAGTTAAAATATCTATCTGCAGACCGAGAAGGATGGAAACGATTTGTTGGCGCCCTATGCCCCAACCGGGGTTACAGGACTTGATGATGAATTAGCCCGTCAAGGTTTAGACTACTAAAATACCAACAGCCTTATTTATAAGATTTCACTAATACTCAGCTTAACCTGGGAATAGTTAAGCCAAGTATAAGAACTTACTTCGTCTTTAAACCATCGCCAACTCAAACAAATCCTTATTTATAAATTATTTTCTGAGTCGTTTTAGTTACGCCCTCCTTATGTCAAAAAATGACCAATCTAAAACTCTGGTTATTAAAAACGTATGCTAATCCCAGATGATTTCCACAATTATGCATCATTTCAATTATATATTTTTGGTGGAATTTTTGTGAATGTATTAAAAAATGGATACGTAGAATACAAGAAAACGTTCTTCGCCACAATCGTTTACACTCCTTTTTGTAAATTTGACACGAAAAAATGAAAGCCTAAACTCCAGCTTTATTCCTAACATAAAGCAGTTTTAGCTGACTCGGCCTCTGTTCCTATACAGCCTCATTTATAAACTCGTTTTAGCGACGGAGTAAAGTTATTCCGACTTTACAACCCATCTAAGCCTAAAATTTGTATTTATAAAAAAAATACACGAGGAATAGAGGAGGAGTTAACTAAAACTGGTTCATAGGAGGTTTAAAGCCGTAGTAAAGCCGTTTTAGTATCTTAATGCCATTTTGACGTGACATCATGTGAAATTTACGAAAAGGAGTGTAAACGAAATTTTGTTTCTATAAGAACGTTTTCTATTATTTTATTTATCCATTTATGAATTCCTTTACCAAAATTCCACCAATAATAAATTAATTGAAATGAGTAATTGTGGGAATTAGCCAAGGGTTTGTTTACGTTTTTGATAACCAGAGTCTTAGATTAGTCATTTTTTTTGACATAAGGAGGGTGTAACTAAAACAGCTCAGAAAATATTTTATAAATAACGATTTATTTGACGTGTCGTAAAGATGGAGTAAGTGCTTTGACTTTGTTTAACTATTCCGAGGTTGAACCGAGTATTGGTGTTAATAAGCTGCAAATGCTTAAACAATAATTTACCCTAAGAATTTGCTGAAAACAACAATTTGTTGGCAGACAAATATCCCTCAACTCGTTGCTTGCCAGCATTTCAAGCATTTTCACAGATTGTGATTATACAGCATAATCTTGTAAGGATGTAGGCCAAGATCTTTTCGCAAAATTCGCCACAACGAACGTCACAGAGATGCCCAACGCTTGAGAACGACGTGTGAGAGACACATTTGGGCTTTCTGCAACTGAAGCCTCAGCGGCAGTAATATTCTCGACACTACGGGCACTTCTTTGTCTCACTGGCACAGGAACATTTTGTACTGTGCCTGTGGATTCAAATTTTTCCACTAGAGGCTCAATTGTTAATCTGCTAGGACGATTATGACGACCATAAATTGGACGTAACGCTCTTAACGTTGAGGCCACTGGCTCCGAATTTCGGTACTAAATCATAATAATTTCGACTCGTTGTTGGCTCGTATATCTTTCTATCACGAAATGGCTAACTTTACTGAAGAGAAATGTCAAAAGAACGGCAAGAAATATGGCGTTGTTTGCTGTCCCTGTCGCACTACTTTTGTAACATCCCTGTTGAAAAACCCGTTAGTACTTACAGGTAAAATGGTACGAAAAGTCTTTCGAATAAAAAAAAATGTTTACCATCATGAAACTTGGTGAAAACGTTTCATGTATTATGAGAATGAAAAATCAAAAGAGTCTATAAAAATATTTCACATGGAAGGGTGTTCTTTTGAGGGGGAGGAGGGGAAATGTTGGTGTATCAAACAGAAAAGTTAACTTTGGTGCAAACTAAGCATATGACACATGTTTTTAAAGTAGTTTTGAATGCTGAATCAAATGACACCAAAACCAAGTCGATACAATTTTCGTGAAAAAAGTTATGTCATTTTTATGTAACGATGACTATTTTTTCTATATAAAAGTAAAATATTTCCGGAAACCAGTTGAAAATAATGGTCTGTCGATGAAACTTGGCATCAATGATTCATTTGTCATGAAAAGCAATAATGAGAAGAGTCTATACAAATATCTGTTGTTAAAGGGTGTTTTTTTGGATAGTTATTATGTTGTAAAGTGTGAAGAACTGCTATAGTGTGAATGTGGCATAAGTTAAAATGTTTCACAATTTGTATGCTAAATAAATAATGCTCCAAAATTGTTATTGAATATTGATTCAAGTTTATTTCGACCTAGTTTAAAAACTTTAGAACAAAAATTAACAAAAAAAATATTTATGGAGTTCAATGTAGGCAAGTGCAACAGAGTCAGACCAATTTTCATCGCTCTACCAAAAATTGGAAGGGTACTAAATAATTGATAAAAATTTTAAGAATTTGGGTAGATGCCACGCCCCCTATTCGGAAGATTCTAAATTCTAAATTTTTAATTTTTTTTCTTGTATGCACTTCAAACCCCACCGATCTACCAATTTTCATCGTTCTACAACCAATCGAAAGTGCTCCATATAATTTATAAGAATTTTTGAGAAAGTGGGTGGATGCCACGCCCTCTGAATGAAAAGTCTTAAATTTACGATTTTTTTTTCTTCATGCTCTACAACAATCGGAAGTGCTCCATATAATTTACATGAATTTTGAGTAGATGCCACGCCGGCCGCGCCCCCTGAATGGAAATTGCAGATTTACAATTTTTCCTTTGTATGCACCACAAATTTCAAGGTTCTAAGGTGTCAGGAAGTGCTCCATAAATTTGATGATCTGTCTGTGTGTGAGTTAACCTCAGGAATTACTTTTTCTTATGAGATGAATTTTCAGCAAATATGTACTATGAACTTAAAGTTTCTGACTTTATTGGTACTGAAGTTAGAGGGGGGTCGAAAATCGCCTGAGTTTGTTCCTGTAAAAAGGGTGTAGTGCCACGAACATGCCTGGCCACAAACGTGCTCTTTGATTATTATAATTATAATAAGGAAATAATTTTTTTTGCTAATTTAACTGTTTGGTAGATACCTACCTATAGTTTTCCATTGATAACTCACGGCAATTTAAGCGGATTAAATGTGGTTCAACAATGGTTCAAGAATGTGATAGTAGCCAAATATGCTTGAACCATTTTCTTGAACTTCAATTAGTTCCAGTTGTACAAGTATTAATAATTGAAATTTTCATTTCAATCGATCTCACTGTCAATCATTTCGATGATTCTCGATTTTCCATCCCAATCTCAGTTTAAATAATTTCAATGAATCTCGATTTTCGATATCAATCTCTTGAAAAATTTGTGATTTTTTTAAATGTTTTTACTCCATTGGCATCAAAGCCATTTTCAATGGAATTTGACAGTTGATCGCTTGACAGACAGGAGATGAACTATATTTTTTTCACATAATGATCAAAATGTTACCCAACTGCCTTAAAATCACCTTTTTCTGGAGCAGTAAATATTCCAAAAATTGAATCGGAACAGTTTAATCGAAAATGAATTCAGATCAAATGATCGAAAGATCGATTGATTGAAATGATCGAATCATTTTTGTGATCGATTCTTTAACGATTCGATCATTTAAAATGAATTATTTACACAGCTCTAGTTGCTCAGCCGCTGACACATTGCATGCGATCAAAAAATCAAATATTTATTTAGGACATTGAAATTTTTAGAGTTGATTCGTACAAGCAAGACAAATCCTTAGAATTAGTGTTAATAAAATCCGCCTTTTGCCACACCCACACTTAAGGATTTAGTGGTAACAGGAATCCACTGTCACATTTTATTTCTTCAATATGCTACAAAATTTTATTTTTGTTTCAAACATGAACTTAAGATTTAAAATTTGTATTGTCAGGAGTCGTTTAAAAGATTAAAATAAAATTATCATCAAAGCTACCTACCGCATTTCCACAAGTCTTACCTGAAAACAAAATTAAAAAGATACATATGCAGAAAAAGGACAATCACAAAAACATAAACCAATCTTTTTTTTAAAGATTTTTTTGTCTTTCAATTGACGCGCACAAAAACGAAACAAACTTAACGAAGGATTTAATCTTGATTAAAAGGACTTATTACAAATGGTATGTCATATTAATTATGCCTACACATTAGGATAGTCTGTGACACAGACGAAAAAGAAAACAAGAAACAAAAGTTTCACAAAATAAATGACACAAATATATGCAAGAGAATGTTGAGAGACATAGAAATATAATATTTACTCTTTAATATTATTGAACATCCAAGTTTGTTCGAAATTTTGACGTAATTTTGGAACACCATCGGTACCACCATCAGATGGACCTAATTTAGCAGACTGTGAGACGAATGACCTAGCATTCATCATCATTGGCCCTCGTGCCATGAACGGACGGATATAGAAAATTGGACGTCCTAAAACAAAACAAAATTTTAAGCCAATATATTCAATATTTTGAATAAAATAGGAAAAATATCAACAACTTTTGAAATATCAGATTTCAAAAACGGTGAAGTTGAAAATTACCTCGAAAATCTGACAGCAGGAAAAGATTCTAATTACTCACTTTGGAGAGCTATAAAAGTAACAAAAAGACCAAAGCTTCCAGCGCCTCCTATTAAGAAAGGCCAAAATGAATGGGCTAAAAGTGACAAAGAAAAAGCTATGGTATTCGCCGATTACCTGGAGGAAACATTTAAGCCTTTCGATGGACAAGTACTCAACGAAAATTTTAATATGAATTTAACATCAAATGACAGCTACATAATAAGAAATGCTACACTTGCCGAGTTAAAAAGAGAAATAAAGAAGCTTAAATCCAATAAAGCTCCAGGTTATGACTTAATCACGGCAGAAATTCTAAAAATGCTTCCTCGTAAAGGTTTGATCAACCTTCTTTATATAATAAATGCCGCCCTTAGGTTAGAATATGTTCCGAGCCAATGGAAAGTTGCGGAAGTAATAATGGTTTTGAAACCTGGCAAACCATCTCATGAAAAGAAGTCTTACAGACCGATTTTGCTTCTTCCTGTAATATCAAAAGTTTTTGAAAGAATACTACTCCTTCGCCTGCAGCCGATAATAGAAGAAAAACAATTAATACCTGAACATCAGTTTGGATTTAGAAGAAAGCATTCGACCATTGATCAAGTGCATAGGATAACCGACGTAATTGAGAGAGCTCTTGAAGAAAAGAAAATCTGTTCGACGGTCTTTTTGGATGTGTCGCAAGCGTTTGACAAGGTGTGGCACGAAGGCCTCAAATTCAAATTAAGACAAGTTCTGCCTGAAGGACTTTATAAAACTCTAAACGAATATCTAGAAAACAGACTTTTTCGTGTAAGACAGGGAAATGAATATTCTAATTTCAAAGAAATAGTGGCTGGGGTACCACAAGGGAGTGTTTTAGGTCCAGTTCTGTACCTTTTATTTACACGTGATATACTTCAAACAGAAGACACTATCGTAGCAACGTTTGCTGATGATACTGCAATACTAGCAGTAGGCAAAACGATTAACGAAGCTACGATTGAATTACAAAATGCTCTTAATAATGTTAATGAGTGGACAAAAACATGGCGAATAGCGCTCAATGAACAAAAGTCAGTCCACGTAGACTTTACGTATAAAAAAATAAATAAATTGCCCGTCTTTCTTAATACCGGTCGTGTACCATTTGCGAATGAGGCCAAATATCGGGGAATGACTCTAGACGCGAAATTAAAATGGAAGCCGCACGTAAAAAAGAAATGCGAAGAATTAAAAAGTAAATTAAGAGATATGAACTGGCTACTCGGTAAAAATTCCAAGCTTAGTATTGATAATAAGTTGATTTTATACAGGCAGGTACTTAAACCTGTCTGGACTTATGGTATACAACTCTGGGGCTGTACCTGCGATACAAATTTAAATATCTTACAAACGTTTGAACATAAATTGCTTAGGTCATTTGTAAATGCACCATGGTATATAAGAAACGAAGATCTTCACAGGGATCTCGGGATTCCAACGGTTCGAGACGAAATAAAGAATTTCGCGCGAAAACATAGAAATCGGCTATTAGATCACGCTAATCCAACGATTATTGACATTCTTGACGAGTCGAATTTAGTACGCCGTCTGCAAAGAACAAAACCTTCCGACTTGGTGCGGTGAACGGAAAACCGCTTTAAAATCGCGGAATAAGCAGGAACTTTCACCGGAAAGTTACCTGCAACATCGGGAAGTTGAGGTGGTTTTAGTGTAGTAAGAATCCCACACTTCTATGAGCACGCGTTTTTCGGTCCTCATAGAGCCTGATGCAGGTTTTGCACCTACCCAAGGAAAAAAAAAAAAAAAAAACTTTTGAAATTATTTATACACCTTTCATAAATTGCACCTATACGAGCATTTATGTATATATAATTTTTCAAGACTCTGTGAAATTGCTTATAACACAATTAAAAGCTTAATTAGAGAAAATCCAATCAACATTCAAGTTTTATGTACCGATGATGGTGCCAACATTCCAGTCTCAACTTCCCTTAATCGTCCTTAATTCCTTAAATTGTTAACATTTTTGACTTTCCCCTATGTACATAAGTAATTGGTACTAGTATGTATCAAAAAAAAAATCTTCCCCTTAGCTGTGTTAGGCTTACAAGACGTAGAAATACATATTTTAAAACATAAATAGTTGTATATCGTCGAAAATTCATGATTCAGGAAATATTTTTGCCTCAAGACACTAAACGCGTGTTGAAAAAAGTTGCGAAAATGCCTAAAGAAACCAAATGTGTGTTGGAAAAATAACGGTTGACATCTTCAAAGATAGATGTTGAGTAGGCACACTGTCTGGTAAAATTTCAGTGTTGCCACTTTTCGAAAACATATACTTTTTTGTATGTCATAGGGTGGGATATCCACTTTTTTTGGTAATTTATAATATTTTGAACATGAACGTGTTGGGAATAATAGTCGCAAGTTTTTTCGTGCTCAAAATATTGAAAATTTTCGAATATAGTGGGAATCCCACACTTTAACATTGACATTTAAACTGAACTTCAACACTTTTCTTTTAAGAAATCAACCGTTTTTTTTTTCCAACATACGTTTGGTTTCTTTAGGAATTTTCGCAACTTTTTTCATGATAATTTGGTATATTAAAAATTACTAAAAAAGTGGAGATCCCCCATCTGACATAAAAAGTATGTTACTGAAAAACGGCGAAAAACACTGAAATTTTAACTGTAGATGCTTCTACTTAACGCCTATCTATTAAGACATCAACCGATATTTTGTATGTTAAAAACAATAAAACTTACCAAAAAAAACGGAAAGTCCAAATTTTTGACACAAAAAAAGAATGTTCCCGAAAAGTGGTAACACTGAAATTTTAACCGAAGGTGTGTCTAATCAACATCTATTTTTTAAGACATTAATAGTTATTTTGATTATGGAAATTTTCCAATTAATTTACTAGTTTTTTTTTTATTTTATCATTTTCCACAGATTGGGCGCCATTTTTGAAAATGGAGTCCAAGCGATAGGACTACATTAATGATTCTCAAAATGAATTACGTCCTTAGCATGTCAACAATTAAAAACAAATATAAGAACAAGGTCTCCCATCTAAAAGAGGACAGCAATTTCGTTTTCCTGGCTGAACTACAGATTGGGCGCCATTCTTCAAAATAACGTCTAAGCGACAGGAAGCGAGCCGATTTTGAGAAAAATACGATTATGTAAAATTGTTTAAAAAAAATTGTATGGCAGATACCGTTATTTTGAGTTCTAAAGGAAAAATGAAAAGAATCGTGTGGGCATTATCACCAAAAACCACTATGTACTAAGTTTGAAGAACATCGATCGAGCCGTTTAGTGTATGAAATGAAAAGAAAACCAAACACCACTAGATGTTGATGGTTATAGTTCTTAATGATCCCAAAGATGAGGTTGATTTGATTCTTGTATATAGAATCTATAGTACAATTATTTGCTCCCAACTCTCAATGCACCAACAACAACAACAGCAAGAGAGATCAGAACCCTCTACGCATCGCTATACAACCTGCGCAACCAACAACGCTTATAACCTTTTTAACGGCAGTTTCCCGGTGAGTGAACACGCTCAATGAAATTTGATGCGAAACGTTCGGGGTGTAGCCTATTGAATAGACCGGAAAATGAGGGGTATAAAGGAACAATTACGTGCAAGGGTTTTTATTATTGAATTTGTTTGTTTGGCCCATAAGCATGCTTAAAACCGAAAATGCTACTAAATTCACCCATGCGTTTCTGAGAGAATGGTCACACTGGCCACTTTTCAGTATAACTCGAAAACTAAGCCGAATTTGAAAATTTTGCCTATGATACTTTTTGTTCAAAATTAAATTTTCTATTGGAATGGATAGTTAAAAAAATTTTACGAAAAAATTTAAGCAGGAAAAGTTAACAAAAACCAACCTAAAAAAATAAAAAAAAAAAGGATATCTAAATTTTTTATAAATTGTGCATAACTTTTTTTGAAGCAAAGATAGGGTCAATACATGCAGGGAAAAAATAAAGTAGAGACTAAAGGCCTTAATATGGCATGTTCAAAAATTAATATTTGTTCAAAATTGACAGAGATATTCCCGTTCAAACCTTATCATTTCTTATAATTTTTCGCAGTTTTGGCCCGAAAGTCCCTTTTTCGGTACAATATGGCAAATTTCACTTTCGTAAAAATGTTCGAAATACAAATTTCGATATAATATGGCATTAGAACTATAGAGAATTTATAAAAAGGATATAAGTTCGCAATTTCGATTTTCGGCTGTTTTTTAATGCTTTCAGACCTACAGACCGAACGGCTGGTCCGATTAACATAAGAACGTTAAATTTGTCATAAAGTACCAAAAAATAGGCTTTCGGGCAAAAACTGTAAAAATGATAAGAAATGGTAAAGTTTGAATGGATATATCTCTGTCAATTTTCAAATAATATGGCTTATTTAACATGTCATATTAAAGCCCTTAAGCTCCAGTTTACTTTGTTCATGCATGTCTTGAGCGTATCTTTGCTCCAAAAAAAATTATGCGCAATTTAGAAAAAAATATAAAAATCTTTGATTTTTCGATTTTTGTATGTTCGTTTTTGTTTACTTTTGCTGCTTAAATTTTTTAAGAAATTTTCCAACCTATCCATTTCGATAGAAAATTTAATTTTGAACAAAAAATATTATATGTAAAATTGTCACATTCGGCTTAGTTTTCGAGTTATACCAAAAATACTGAAAAGTGGCCAGTGTGACCATTCTCTCAGAAATGCATGGATGAATTTAGTAGCATTTTCAGTTTTAAGCATGCTTATGGGCCAAACAAACATATTCAATAAGAAAAACCCTTGCACGTAATTGTTCCTTTTTAAAACGTCTATTCAATAGGCTAGTGAGTAGTTTCGTAAACTCACTTAATATTTATTATTTATAACGTGGCTTATCCGAAAAATTTAAAATGGCATATGTATCCAAACGCGAAAACCTTAAAAGTTATAACGTTAGTTTTACTTATTAAAAATTAAAAATTGGGTGGCGCAACAGCTCGTGAAGAACCAGGGCCTAGTGACTAACAACTCTCAACCATTCCTGTGTGAGTGTTGTTGGCAGGAATGGAGTCCAAACGGCTACATGAGAAGCACTTATACATGAAAGTTAACTTTTAGAGGATTTGTCAGTTCCTGGCAAGAGGCAGTACCTTGCATAAAACATTTGTATTTTAAGATGGCACGGCATGACATGACAGTCCAAAACGCACTTACCATTATGCCACGAGGTACTGTACTACTAAGTTAACTTATTAGCACATACATACGTAAATTGCCTTTCATATGAGCTACGAATAGTGAACTACGAACGATCGTGAAGTTTGACATTCCATTCACATGAGTAATTTGTTTTGTTGCCGATAGATGTGAAATACCTTAAAATATAAAACTCAGTAAAATGGGTGCTAAGAAATGTGAAGTTAAATTCAAGCGAATTTTTCATTCGTTGATTTGTGGAATGCGTCCTGATGCTGTGGATTGTGAATTTACGTTTGAAAGTTCACAGAAAATATCTTGTTGGTCGCCTATAAAAATAAAAATGCTTAATTTTACAATTTAAACTAATTAAAGGCTGTATTTTTTGTTTCAAATTATAGGATAAGATCGTTTTGATGTTGAAAGGGTAACCACGGTGCATTCAAGAGGACACAAGCGTCTACAAGCCTTATTTCAAAGCGAACCTCTGTTTATCAACTCCTACTCTCACCTCCAAGTGGTGAACATCGGGTGCCTAGTACCTCTAACTGAAGATGGGATTCCAATCCCTTTGGATGATTTTTGGCGGCAGTAAACGAGAGAGGGGGAGGAGTGTTCCCACTAAGGCACTTCTCCTTTTTCCCGGTGGAAGCGGAAGAATTTTCAAGATGGAATCAACGGTGGCGTATACAGTTCCAGTTAGGCTGAACTACTTAGTGAACACCTTATACGGGCTACTACGACATATTTGGAGCTAAGGCCTTTAAGGAGCGGTTAATCCGGCTCCCCGCCCTTGTAGTTATGTTGTAAGGGTCTGGTCCTCCAGGTTGGGGGTCGTGCTGTCGGGCCAGGGAAGTCCACCATGGACCAAATATTCGCACTACGGCAGATCTTGGAGAAAACCCAGGAGTTTCAAATCGATACTCACCATTGATTTCAAGGCCGCGTATGACAGCATCTATAGAGACGAGCTCTATAGAGCAATGTCTAGTTTTGGCATCCCTGCCGATCTCGTCCGTTTGTGCAGGATGACGATGGAGAATGCACGCTGCTCCATCAAGGTCGGCAATACCTCACCGACACCTTGGATGTCAGAAAAGGTTTTAGGCAATACGATGCGCTGTCATGCGACTTCTTCAACATCGTTATTGAAAGAATAGTGCAAAACTCTCACGTCAACACTAGAGGCACAATCTTTCAAAAGTCCGTCCAATTACTCGCTTACACTGACATACGAAAAAAGCGTGATGTCAGTGGTGCTATTGTGAGTATTGAAAAGAAAGCCAAGAAGATGGGTTTAACCGTGAATGAAAGCAAAACGAAATATATGCTATTAACAAGGAAGGACGCCCAACACCGACGCGACGTCTCGGATAGAACGTCACTATAGACAGCTATAATTTTGAGGTGGTCAGAGACTTTGTCTACATAGGATCCGCTATCAACTCAGCGAACGATACCAGTGCTGAGATTTTTGGTCCTGTCTGCATAGATGTGGAATGGAGAAGAAGATACAACAACGCACTGTACGGGCTGTACAGCGACAGTGAAAAGCCAACGACTGAGATGGCTGGGTCACCTAGAGCGAATGGACACCAATGCTCCGGCCCGGAAAGTCTTTGAATCCAACCCCGTGGAACAGCGCAGTAGAGGTGGACAGTGTAAAAGGTGGCGCACGCAAGTGGAAGAGGACCCCATCCAACTTGGCGTGCGAAACTGGAGACAGCTAGTTAGAAACCGAGCCGGCTGGAAGAAGCTTGTTGGTTGAGGCCCTGGTCCACCCCGGACTGTAGCACCACCTCAAGTTAGAAGTAAGAGTATAGGATCGTTTTTTCACTTTGTCGAAAAGTTAAAAAAAAAACCATTCACTTATGAAAGACCCTGTTAAAAGACTGTGATTGCTAATCACGCCATGACAATGCGTTTATGAGTGACACCGATTTCAGTTACAAAACAATCATCATAACTAAGTGAAAAGTCCCAATCTAAACAGAGCCAAATCACTCAACATAGCTCTACTCTACGAACATAGCCATCAAGAATTCGAGATACATAAAAATATCAATCGTACCAACCACGACATACGATTTTTTTCCCGATGTTGTAATTCATATAAAATTCCTCTGTACTACGGAAAGTCAGCCCCGGATCTATGGGGGGGCAAACCGGGGCCTGTGCCCCGGGCGGCAGCTTACAGGGGCGCCAAATCTATGTGACTGAAAAAACTGAGAATTTCGACGCTTAATGAAATGAAATGAAATGAAATGAAATGAAATGAAATGAAATGAAATGAAATGAAATGAAATGAAATGAAATGAAATGAAATGAAATGAAATGAAATGAAATGAAATGAAATGAAATGAAATGAAATGAAATGAAATGAAATGAAATGAAATGAATTGAGATATTAAATTGTATTTCTCCGTCAACCGTTAGCAGTTTTTCTATTATTATTTCTCCATTTAAAATAATTTATAATTAAAAATTAAAAAAAGAAACGAGCTATAATACATTGTTCAAAGATTTTTTGGTGTTTTTAACAATAGTTTTTTGCATTGTATGTAAGTGTATTTTTACAAAACTTCCCCTCCTCCCATAACTGTAGGAGATAGATCCTACTTCTTCAATAATAAAACATTTGAACAGTTTCCCTCTACAAGCGTCGCACCACGCCGTACAAATCCTAGTCTTGCCTAAAGGATTATTTGCTGGATACTGACAACTTTATTACACTGTATTGTAGATCTTTTTTAATTCACACAAAATCTAAATACCCACAAAAATGTAGGAAATCAGGTGCTCTAAAAAAAACTACTTAGTAAAAATGTTTTCGTTCATAGGAATAAAAAGTGAGATAAACGCTGAAAACAACTATTTTTCATAATGTCGATATTTTTTGGAAACAAAAGATTGAAAAGATATTTTTACTTACAAAATCAAATACAAAATGCTACTCTCCGAGAATGGCGGATAACACAAAATTTCTCACCAGCCAGAGACTGCTCTCACGCGTATCGAAGAACCAGCCAATCTAAAATTACTTGTGTTTTGACGTTGCTTAGCTCTCGTACTATAAAGGTTTAAAATTGTTTGTGTCAATTGCATTGAAATCGTTCAAGGAACAACAAAGTTATAATGTGTAAACATTTTTTGAAAAAACCGGTTGTGAAATATTTTTTTCTGTTACAATTCTGTATCAGCTATCCCCTGAGTTAATTTTATTGCAATCTCTCAAGAAAGAACGTTGGCATATTTTAGAAACATCCTATTTTGAAAATATTTTATTCAGCTATAACTCTGTCTCAGCTATCACTTCTGTCAATTTCATTGACTTCGCTCAAGGAATAACGAAGTCCCGAGGATTTAAAAACTTTTTTCGGAACTTCTTGCTTCGATACTATATTTTGCTTAACTTTGGCTTTTCGAAAGTGTGTCCTGTCGTAAATTTACATTTTCCTTTCTTCGGTTCAGGCTTCAGGGAATGGATCTTCAATAGTTCTCCCATGATAAATTCGGAAACGGACTATATTTTACAGATCCTTGCAGATTTGATTCGAATGAAAACGAATTTTATGGAACCAAAAAAAAAGATTCGTGATCGAATCAAAAATAAAATTCTATTGAATTGTTCACGACAGAACGAATCATATTTTATCGTTCTACGAACCTTGGTTGTGTATCGTCTTTGTTTAGGCATTGTTAATTTTCTTATCTATAGTAAAAGGTTGCTGAATAGGTACGGGCTGCACCAGGCGCGGATCCAGGATTTCGTTCAGGGGGGGGCAATTTTCGTGAATTTCGAAAATCTTGATGAGGTTTACAGAAAATTTGAGTACACTTCATACTGCTCTACAGTCTACACGCCTGGTCACACAAAGCAATGTGAGTTGATGAGTTTGAAATTTGAAGAAAACAATTGAATCTTTCATATCTGCCACATTTCTCAAACAGCGGGTACTTTGAACTTTGTGAAATGAAGTTTTGCAGCTTGTAGCTATAGCATGGTGTCTTTTACAGCGTTTTTGAGTTCCCTCTGGATCTGCGTAACTCTACAATTATTATACTCGGAATACATAATGGTACAGTGGTATGTTCCTATTCAGACACATGACGTTCGAGTTCGAGAGAAATTTCCAACCTATTCTTTAGCTGGCAACCTAACCTAACCTTGTTAGTTAAAGGCCGTTTTCGAGAACGTCATATCACCGTCAAAAATGCGTTTTACAGAATGTTCTCAAACGCAAACTGCAAAATCCTTCTGTAAGAATAGGCAAATTCAAGTTTTACTTCATAAGCAATGTGTTCGATAATGCAGTTTGGAGTTTGCTAAAAAATGAGTTTGCAAGAAAATCGAAGGACGTTGATGTTGCATGAATACCCCTAATGATTATAGTGGAAAATCAAAAACAAAATAACACCACTCTTATTTAAACTTTTCCATTCGACCTTCTCGATTGTGACTAACTTTCGTTATACATTTCATTAACAATATACTCAGCCTTCGTTAAGCTCAAAACATTGACTACAGAGATGTCAGACTCATGCAATTCGATACAATAGTAATATTCTCGTCAAAAATGGCAGTCATTTGACAATCGAATTGAAGAAACAACTTTGCTTTCCTTAGGTATAAAAGTTCCAGCCAACTTCTCTTCAGCAGAGACTTCTATATAGTCGTTTCCTGGTTTCTCCACAATTTTCTTCGTTAGATTTGTTCTCTTCGCCAGTTTAATTATATGGAACACGGAAGTTCCTAAAACACATCAACGATAGCGACAAAATCCTCACATCAAAAACGCATCTTATGACTAAAACAGATGTGCTCCGAGCTCGAGACACATGTGCATACTTTTAAGGTGCGTATCAATTTCAGAGTTAAAAGGCGGTGAGCAGCTCTGAAGAAGTTCTCGAGAATTAAACTCCAAAGCGGACACAGGTACGGTCATGAAATAAGCTCACCATAGGGGAAGACAGATTTGCGAGAGTCACTCTCGAGAGTTTTCTAGTGAAAGTACTTCTTCAATGAAAACGCACATTTTAATATTTATCACAAAAAGAACTCTATCACCCATTTAGTACGTATGCATTTTTTTGATATTTATCAATAACTTTTATACAAAAATGTAGTTTATTATTTTAACTTTAATTTAGATATCTTCATCCTGTAGATCCGAGCATTTAAAGCAAAATTAGAAATTTTTAAAACCAATTACTCGTAAATTAACGTATTTTAAAGATTTAATTTTCTTTCAAATTAAAATCAACTTCAAGGTTTTAGATAGGTGCCCCTGTCACCTCTCCCGTTACATTTAAGTATAAAAAACCGCTAACAAATTTGTAGAGTAGGGTTAGAGGTGAAGCAATAACTTTTTAAAACATCATTTTTCAAATTGTGAAATTTTTCATTCAAAGCATATTTTAAAGTGAAAATGAAATCGATTTGGGATTATTCAACCTCCTCCCTTGTATGAAATAAATTGACTTTTCTCACAAAATGTTATACAGTAATGTAGCCTGACATTTATCTTTTAATTAAAGACCTTAACTTTGAAGATCGAGATCTAAAACCGAAGTTATAAGCTTTCCACTCAGTCGATTTGAAGGCGCTATCTGTGCAAAGCGGAACTTTTCTTAACTGAACCTGATCAGCCAGCGGAAAACAAACAACAACTCATTACTGCAACGCTGCACTGCCAAGAAAAAATTTTATAAACGTATAACGAAATAACTTTTTTTTGATTACATTTTATTAAATTTATATTTTATGCTTCGTTCGTTCTTGCCCAGGGGGGGGCAATTGCACCCATTGCCCCCCCCCTGTATCCGCGCCTGGGCTGCACATCCATTAAAAAGTTTATTCTCCCAGCGACAAAAAATCGAACCAAGCAGATATGTGGTTTCTTTCATTTTTATCAAAAAAGCAAGGGCGCTAAAATCAAGTTTTGCCCCGGCTCGGAAAAATCGTAGATCCGGGGCTGCGGAAAGGATGCGTGAGCAAATGTTTGGCTTATTATATGTTTTTTTTTTTTTTTTATTTTCAACGAAGGGTTCAGGAATACATACATATATAGCCGTTCGACTGTTCCTTAATAGAAGCAAATGATTTTGTTGGATATGGTAAGTACCTACGTATGTTGATGTTGTTTGTTGGTTTGGTAGATTGATGGTAGGGTGGACGAATAAAGAATGCATTACTGTTGCTCAGCCGCTGCCGCTTTGCGTGCGATCGAAAAAATTAAATATTTTTTGTAGGATATTGAAATTTTCAGAGTTAATTTGTGTAAAGCATAGTACGCAGCTGAAGTGAAACGAAAGTTCTCATACAGAAATTGACACAACGAAATCGTAAACGAAAAATTTCGTAGTCATTTTTGTTATGTAGTACGCAGTTCGACGGTGTAATGTCAATAAATCAGAAAATCCTAGCAGATACTCGAACCAAGTCTCCACTTATTTTTCGTATACAATTAATTGTTCGAAACATTATTTCAGACGAAAATTTGACAGTTTGTTATATTTTGCTGTTGAATTTTATTTAAAAATGAAAATGGAAGAAAATACCGTCGAAACGAACTGCAGAACACAATTATTTGGAACCCTAAGCACCACAACAGACGACACGAAAACAAAAAAAAACAAGAATTCACATCAGACGAGAAAAAAAATTGACTTAAGATTTTAAACTGTTTTATTTTTGTATTTATTTTGACATCTTTCTGATAAAACTCTCGATATTTTTTATTTTTTTTCGCAATCACTTCGTTTCTGATTTCGTTCTCGAGTTGGAGACCCCAGAAAATTTTCGTTTCACTTCAGCTGCGTACTAGGCTTAAGCAAGAAAAAATTTTAGAATTTTTTTTAATAAAATCCGCCTTTTGCCACGCACACACTCAATAATAATATAGCATTACAGGAATTCAATGTCAAATTTTATTTCAATATGCTGCGAAATTTTAATTTCTCCTTCAACAAGTTATCTTTTTGGAAATAACTTCACAATTAGATGTCATATTTGCAAGAAAATTTCAACAAAATCACTTTGAATATTATTGTTTTTTCATTTTCATATCTCGAATAAGAATTTATGTACCTATACATTGCTTGTATGATTTCTAGCTAGGGAAATCTTTCGCACACAAACAAGAACTTAAGATTTAAAATTTGTACAGACAAGAGTCATTCAAAAGATTAAAATAAAATTCTCCTCATAGATACCTACAGGCATTTCCACAAGCTTTACTGAAAATAAAATTAAAAAGAAATAGGTATCTGCGGAAACAGTACAATCACAAAAACATAAACAAAAATTTTTTTTAAGGATTTGGATTTGTTGTCTTTCAATTGATACGCACAGAAACGAAACAAACGAAAGGAAGGATTTAATCTTGATTAAAATACATAAAATACACAAATATATGCAAGGGAATGTTGGGGGACATAGAAATAAAATATTTACTGTTCAATATTATCGAAAATCCAAGTTTCAGTGAATAATTTACGTAATTTTGGAAAACCATCGGTTCCACCATTAGATGGACCTAATGTTGTGGACCTTGGAATGTCTGACGTGGTACTCGTCATCATTGGCGTTTGTGCCAGTGTCGTGAATGTACCTGTATAAAAAATTGGGTAACCTAAAACAAAACAAAATTTAATATTTTGAATTATATAAGAAAAATACCAAAAACTTTTGAAATTATCCATACACCATTCACTGCAGTTGCAACTAAATATTTGTCAAAACTGTGAAACTGTTTAAACCGCATTTAGGTGCTTAGATATAAAATATTAAATCAACAATCAAAGTTCAGCGATATGTGCCGATAGTGCCAAAATTCCAGTCTCAACTTCCCTTAATCGTCGCCAATACCTTAATTTTTTTTTTTTTCATTTTTGACCTTTACCTACATATAAATTGGGTGGGGCAACAGCTCGTAGAGAACCAGGGAACAGTGACTTACAACTCTCAACCATTCCTGTTGTTGGCAGGAATGGAGAGGAACTACAGTTTTTTACCGAGTCCAAACGGCTAGGTGGGAAACACTTATTCATGACAAGTCGCAAGAGGCAGTACCTCGGATAAAACATTTCTGGTTATAGTATGTACCAATAAAAAATTATAAAAAAATAAAATTATTCTATATTTTCCCTTTAGCCGTATTAGGCTCACAACATGTAAGAAACATAAAAATTTTATATCGTCAAAAATCCATGATTTTTTTCCCAAATATTGGGTCTTCTTCAATCTTTGGAAGCTTCCAGTTCATTGTCCGATCAGAAAACCGAATCTCGTGCACTTTTTGTCGTGGATCTTTTTCATCACTGTAATTCATTGATCCTTAAATCAAATTTAACTTGGGAGTCATTTTTGTAAACCTTTAGCTTCGATGCCATTTTCAAAAATGGTGCCCAATATGCAGTCCAGCCAGGAAACCGATATCTTTGCGCTTTTTGTGCCAGGGAACCTTAGTTTTATATTTGTAATTAATTTTTGACATGCTAAGGACGTAATTTATTTTGCGAATCATTGTTGTAATCCTGTTGCTTGGACGCCGTTTTCTAAAATGGCGCCCAATCTGTGGAAAATGGTAAAATAAAAAAAAACTCGTAAATTATGTCCACAATCAAAATAACAACTAATGTCATAAAGGGTAAGTGTTGAGTAGAAGCACCTTCGGGAAAAATTTCAGTGTTGCCACTTTTCGGGAAAATACTTTTTTGTATGTCAAAGGTGGGACTTTCACTTTTTTGTTAATTTTTAGTATTTTGAACGTGAAAAAAGTTGCGGGAACGCTCCCAGATACCAATCATGAAATAACAATTGATATCTAAAGATTTGGTGTAAAGTAGACGCATCTGGGGTTAACATTTCACTGTTGCCACTTTTCGGGAATAAAAAAAAAAAAAAAAAAATGTCAAAAAGTGAGCCTTTCCCTTTTTTTTTGGTAATGTTTTAAAATGAAAAAGAACATGCGAAAATGCCTCAAGACGTCAGGTAAAATTTCAGTGTTGCCACTCTTCGGGAATATACTTTTTTGTATGTCAAACAGATGTGATTTCCACATTTTTATTTTGAACATGAGAAAAGATGCATAAACGCCTCCAGATGTCTAATGCGTGTTGGGAAAATTAGTCGCAAGTTTTTTCGTGCTCAAAATATTAAAAATTACGAAAAAAGTGGGAATCCCTCCCCTTGACATAAAAAAAGGATGTTCCCGAAAAGTGGCAATACCTACCGACATTTAAGCTGAACATAAACACCTTTCTTTTAAGACATCAATCGTTATTTTTCCAACACACGTTTGTTTTCTTTATGCATTTTCGCAACTTTTTTCATGTTAAAACAACAAATTGAAGATCCCACCGTCGGACATATAAAAGTATTTTCCTGAAAAACGGCAACATTGAAATTTTAACCGAAGATGTCTCTACTCAACAGGTATCTATTAGGACATCAACCGATATTTTTCATGTTAGAAACAATAAAAATTACAAAAAAGGAAAGTTCAACCTTTTGACATGCAAAAAAGAATGTTCCCGAAAAGTGGCAACACTGAAATTTCATTTTACCCGTCTCTTAATAATCTTTTAAGGCATTAATAGTTATTTTGATCATGGAAATTTTCCAATTAATTTACGAGTTTTTTTTTACTTTACCATTTTCCACAGATTGTGCGCCATTTTTGAAAATGGAGTCCAAGCGACAGGACTACAACAATGATTCCCAGAATTAATTACGTCCTTAGCATATCAAAAATTAATAACAAATATTAAAACAAGGTCTCCCACCACAAAAAGCACAGTAATTTCGTTTTCCTAACGGAACTACAGATTGGGCGCCATTTTTGAAAATAACGGCCAAGCGACAGGATTACAAAAATGACTCCCAAGCTAAATTTGATCTTCCTGAAAAGAAAAAAATGCAGAAGATTCGGTTTCCTGACCGGACTATTCAGGTTCAATTGCAGCAAATTCATATTCAGATAGGTAATCCCTAGAATATACTTTACTTAAAAATCAAATCCCAATACTTAAAACAAACACTCAAATAAAAATAATTCCTAAATCAGGATTCCTAGTATCTGACTTATAAATAAAACACAAACAAAAAACAAATTTTAAAACTACTATAAAAAATTATGCACAAATGAATTATGTATACTTGAGTTTCAGAATTAATAAGAAGAAAAGCAGCAGCGAATCACAAAAAAAAAATAAAAGTATAATAATTACTCGTAATTATTGTCGAATAACAAAGTTTCAGAGAATAATTTTCGAACAACCGGGTCGTTATTGCTTGAACCACTGACAGATGCACTCTGCATTATAGCTACATCAGCTGCGGCTGGCATAGCTGCTGCCAACACAACTGGGCCATGACCTCCGAATGGAAATGGACCGAATCCCCAACCTAAAAATCCTAGAATAATATTTTAAATTTTCTTAAAGCTTAGTTTATTAGAAAACGGCTGCAACGATATTAATTAAAAATTTCAGAATTTGTTATTATTACTGGGAACAAAAATTGAAAAAATTAGTTTAAGTAACATTTGCCCACTGCCAGGCCAACTTTTCTTATATCTTTGTTTCTCGAAAGCAACAACGAAACAAACCCATTTAGTCTTGTTTCAGCTCTGGGGAAATCCTTACGAATAATAAGTAAGCTTTTGTCACGATCAGAAGCAGCTATAGTTAATTCCGGTAACATCATAATAAACACTGTTAAGAACAAGTGTTCTGTCATTTAAAACACCAAAGGGCAGTGTCATTTCGAGAACTCTTACAATAATTTTAATACACACATTTTTATATTAAGGATTGTTTTTTTTTTCCTGAATTGTTCGAAATTTGAACAATCGAAACTTGTACTTACTTTGGACTGGATAATTAGCATTAGTCATCGTCACAGCACCAGATTGGCTTCCTGGAATCCGGCCATAGCCAAATGAATATGGAGTGCTAGAATCGTAGTTGCTCAAGTCTTGGAAGATTTTATCTTTACTCAAATCGTTGCCACTCTTTAGAAGGAGAACACTTTTATCGACAGCAAGTAAACCAACAAATGAACCGGGCTCGCTTTTAACTTTAATGTCAACATTTGCACCTGGTTTCGTTTCAGTTGGTGCTTCAATGGAGATCTATGGAAATATTCAAAAACAAAAAAAAATGTTATGTCGAACAAAATATATGTATGAATGCACTTACATAGTTTAAGAAATCCTTTTCAAAATCAATAGTTGTTTCGGCGGATAAGAAATCTTTGTTTACAGTGTAGTAAATGTAGATTTTTGCTTGGGGAACCATATCGAAAGTTGGAGTGATTTTGAAGATAAAGCAATTACAATTTTTGGGAAGCTAAAAAAAAAATGAGATTTTAGAAATAATGCTTCGCAGCTAATAAAGTGTGTAAATTTGTCAAATAAATCTGCTTCGTGACTTCCATGCAAGTTTATGACCTTAGGTATAAAGTTTAAGGGATGCATTCATTCCATCGTAGATTAAGTGAGAAAGCATTTTTGTTGCAGCATGATTTCAGCTCGGGCGCCAATTAACTCATAAATGCACTTAATGGCTTAGTTTAAGTTCGCTAAACAATTTTTTACAGTTTTTTTTTTTTTACTGCGATATACTTTTTCAGCGCTTGAATCATTTTGATAACAATTTTACAATTTATAGTAATTTTGTTGGAAAATGGTTTTAGCCTGGGCGCCAATTAAGCTATACATTTACTTTATGATAAAGTTTCAGTTCATGAACCAATTAAACTGGTCTAGTATCACAGTAAAAGTGTCAAAGTCAGTGACTTCATCTTAGCTTAGAGATTAAGAACCATTTGTGTTGGAAAATAATTTCAGCCCGGGCGCCAATTTAGAATCGAAACTTATCAAATCCAAAACTTACCTTAATATGACCACTTTTAACAATATTACCACGACCAATGATATTGTATACAAAGTATGGAATTGAATTTCCATTTTGTACTTTAATAAAGACGTCCTTTCCAAGAGTAGGTCTAATTAAAAACAAAAATAAAATACGAGGAAAAACAAAGTTAACAGCATTCAAAAATATTCACTACTATACATTTTAGCTTACTTCTTTGTTTCTACAGTAACTTTCAGGGAATTATCAACTGGAGTTTCAGTTTTTACAAACTTAGATAGAGATGTTATATATGCTGTTGAGTCCAAGTATCTTGCATTTGCGGAGTAATAAGCTGATGAATTATCGTTTATGACAACTTCAAATTTGGCCATACCATCCTTGTTTAAGGTTGATGTGTAATTTCGAGACTTAGATGGTGCTGGTGTTGTTGTTGTTGTTGGTCGAACGGTTGTCATATTTGGATATCTTGTTGCTGCTGTCAAAGGATTGAATATAATTGGTGGTCTGATCCAAGGGGCTGGAGGGCTAACAGTTAGTGTAACAGGGTTCTTTTTGTCTTGAACTGGTGATCCATCAAGGTTCTTAACAACAAGCTACAAAAAAACAAATACTCAATAGGCTTTGCCAAACGAGAACTCTAAAAACTTACAGTAATAACGACTGGTTTGCCGGGATTATATGTGGAAGGTGTGTCGACACCTTGAATTTGGTACTTCTCAGGGTGCAGATTAACTGTTGCTGTAGAATTTTGTTTGAATCCCGTGGGTTCTTCTTGGACAATAGCCAACATTTTTATTGGAGGTGGATAACTATTTTGGCTCAATTTCAAGTCTTTAACAATGTCAAACACTACAAAACCTTTGCCGTCAATTTTAATAGTCTTCTCAACAGCTGGTTGTTGTTGACCAAAGCCGTAGTAGTAGTTAGCAGCGGATACAACAGCTGTTCCTTTTACAGGCATTCCATATGTGTACCTGTCGAAAATGTAAATGCGGTTAGCTTAAAAAGTTTAAACAAATTTACTACGTTTTTTCTTGCAACTTACTTCGCAATAACGGTTACCGTAATTTTTCCATCAGCAATAGCAACATCTTTGGGTACTTCAACTTCTACTTCAAATTTAGGCAGAACGTACATGGCAACTTCGAAAGTCTTAGTCTCTGTTGTAACCTCGGCGGTAACTTGAATAGTCCATATTCCTAGACCTGGGAATTCAGATAATTGAAGTTCTCCAGAGTAAACACCCATTTGATCTTTGACATCGTCTATTTGTTGGATGATATTTTGTGCTGAGTCCTAATGTAAATCAAAGCTTTTTAATAAAGAATTTTCTATAAACAAAAATAACAAATTGACTTACAATAATAGTAATTTGAACAGGACCATCGGTCTTAAGGGGTCTTGTATTTTTATCCACAATTATAACACGAAATTGGACTTTATCACTGGGTTTGTAGGTTGCCTTGTCTGTTTGGATATATATCGACAGTTGTTCAGCAGCAAAGTTCAATTTGGTTGTGTTTTTGAACTCAATTCCTGATAGACCTTCAGCTGTCAAATTGTAATCTCCATTTTTGAGTTTTGGTACCTTTAAAATACAAAAGTAAAAACTCATATACAAATTGTGAGATCATGTGAAAAAGAAAAGTTCACTACCTTGAACAACACCATCTGTGAAGAATTTGGTAGAACTTCAACGGTTTTATGTTTATTAAATTCAGGGCCATCCAGACCAACCTTTAACTTACATAGTGACCGTGCATCGGAAATTGAGACAATTACATGATAGTCAGATTTGGATCTTAAAGTTCCTGGTGCAACAATTGTATAGAGACTGAAAGCGAAAAAAATGTTTAGTATTTCTTTGTGAGTTGAGTTGAGAAGTAATAATACAAACAAGTAATTGGAGAAATATTCAATTCTTGAAGTTTTTGGCATTCAAATTATGAGGGCTGTCTCACCAAAAATGTCCTCTATAAGCATTAAAAGCTTACATCACTATGGGAAAACCCCTTACAGTGACTTGTGAAAGATCGTTTGTTAATAGTAAATAGTGAATAGTGGATAGTGAATAGTGAATAGTGAATAGTGAATAGTGAATAGTGAATAGTGAATAGTGAATAGTGAATAGTGAAGAGTGAATAGTGAATAGTGAAGAGTGAATAGTGAATAGTGAATAGTGGATAGTGAATAGTGAATAGTGAATAGTGAATAGTGAATAGTGAATAGTGAATAGTGAATAGTGAAAAGTGAATAGTGAATAGTGAATAGTGAATAGTGAATAGTGAATAGTGAATAGTGAATAGTGAATAGTGAATAGTGAATAGTGAATAGTGAATAGTGAACAGTGAATAGTGAATAGTGAATAGTGAATAGTGAATAGTGAATAGTGAATAGTGAATAGTGAATAGTGAATAGTGAATACTGAATAGTGAATAGTGAATAATGAATAGTGAATAGTGAATAGTGAATAGTGAATAGTGAATAGTGAATAGTGAATAGTGAATAGTGAATAGTGAATAGTGAATAGTGAATAGTGAATAGTGAATAGTGAATAGTGAATAGTAAATAGTGAATAGTGAATAGTGAATAGTGAATAGTGAATAGTGAATAGTGAATAGTGAAAAGTGAATAGTGAATAGTGTATAGTGAATAGTGTATAGTGAATAGTGAATAGTGAATAGTGAATAGTGAATAGTGAACAACAAGTAAATTGTGAAAAGTGATTATTGAGCTGCTAAAGTGAGTAGCAGCAAAATTGAACACGTATTTTATTTTCTCCGAATCGTAAGAACTTGGCAAGATTGCCTTAAATGAAAGAAAGGCGTTTAAAAGCTTATACACGCTAGTATTATCAGAGGGATGAAAAAACACGAAGAAGTACTACGAAATATCAAAAGCACAAATATTCATGTGGCCCGTTGCGAATAATTGACAATTTTCAATGAGTTTGGGTATTGCCTCGAAGTGCCTTTGAACACAGATCTGTGTTTCCACAATAAGCCACATTCTCAGCAACGGAGCTTACTAGAATTTTGCAGTAAGGCTCCAAATTTGAAGTTCTAGTTTGAAAAGAAAAATCGAAACTAAATAATTTCGCCCTGTTAACTTCAAAGTGAAGTTAGCATGACTTGTTTATTTTCTCAAACCCATCTTTGGAAACTTGCGGCTGAATTCTTGCAAGATCCGTTGCTGAGAAAAGGGCTTTCATGCTAACTTCACAGTGAAGTTAGCAGCGCAAAATTAATTTTTCCGATTCTTTTTTTTTTAATAGAGACTTAAAATTTGAACTTAAATTTTTCTTGAGATACAAATTTCAAGCTAACACCGATTCTGAGAAAAGGGCTGTCATGCTAATTTCATAGTGAAGACGACCTCGACGGACTTAACAATGAACTGAACTGTCATACGATTCGATATAAATAGTTGCGTTCAACGCACCAAAACTTAGTACTGGACTTTTTATTTTCATCTGGCAGTTGGCCAATCAAATACTCGAAAATTCAAAAATCTGAACAGAAATTTGATGTGTTTGGAATGTGTTGTCAAATAAAAAAAAAAGTTGGCTGCACTCAAATTTTTGCTCTATTCACTCGGTTTTTATCCTGAGTTCATGAAGCGTACTCAAAGCCCGCACTGATTGAAACAAAAAAAAATTAATTTAGTGCTTTGAGTGCACTGAGAAAAAAAAGATTTTTTTGACAGCTCAGTGCTGTGCTCTGAGGCTCTGGCGGTTAAAAAAAAAAAAAAACAAAATGGCCCGACCCACATTTTTAAAAAATTGAGCTAAGTATATAGATCGAAATTCGAAAATCTATGGTTTAAGAAATCCCCAATGCGATACATGGAACTGCACTGAAATTATCGTCTAAAACTTTTTTTGGCGTATGCGAAATTTTCAAATTTGTTGATGCAAAAATGGCCTTAGCAGCTTAGGCCTTTTTGGCTTCGAAGGAAATTTAAAACTAAAAAAAGAAATGTGGGTTAGGTCAAAAGTGGTTTAAATTCTCAAAGCGCACAAACTAAACAGTCGAATTAAATTACTGTTGCAATCAAGTACCTAACTCAAAAAGTTTTTAGCTGCGTGTTACGTATTATCTCAAGGTTTTCTTTTATCACGTTACCAAAAAATAAAAAATAGGATCCAGGCTTTAACTGAGGTTTATTCCAATAACCCAGGCACAGGTTTTCACTCTGGCCGGTAGATGGCTCTTTACCATTGTGAATGCTGTCAGAAATGTGCAGTGAAAGGAAAACAGGTAAGCCAAAACATAAACATAAGGAAAACAGAGATGGTTATATAGCACAATAGCACTGTTATCACACTAACAAGGAAACGCGGCTTTTGTTTGAATATAATAAACCTCTATGAAACTTCATTCACAAATGCCGCGAGATAACGTGAGCTATCGTCACACTCAATTCTTGTGAACCTGTTTCTACACCGTTCGAAAATTCAAAAAAATGAAAAGAAAATTAATTTTAAACAAGTCAAAGTGGAAAAAACACGTAAGTAAACTTCAAGGAAATACAAGAAGCACCTATAAAACCGTGAAAGGCATTGTGAAACCATTAAAAACGCTTAATTCACTTGAATGCAAATGTCCTTTAAAATGTCATACGAATTTTGATGAGAGTAATTTACGGAGTGTTTTTGAAATTTTTTACAAAATTGGAGATCATTACCTACAAAATTCGTATTTATGTGCACAAATTTAAGTTATATTTGGAAAAAAAGAAGTCTAACAAGATATCTGTAAGTGATAGCCGAAGACTTTTGTTTACGAGTTAAGAAACTCCCCGGAATAAATAATAAGGGTATTCATGCAACTGCGTAAAACACTAGATAATGTCGGTTTTGATTGGATTTTCTGCCTGTCGTACTTCTTTTTGATTCCAATCGAATATGAAAATATCGTATTGTCAAATTAACACACACACACTACTGAATGACGCCATTTTATAAAATAGCTTTTTCAAGGATTTATTGCTTTTGACAAGTAGTCCGACGAAAAACTGTATATGTATGCGTGTGTTCCAAATCTACTACTTCTTGAAATCGGGAACAGAAAAAGACTCCGGAAACTTTACTCGGAACAGCCAATCGAAGGCTTTTGGAGTAGTAGGAGTTAAAATGGCGGGGAAAAGGAGTACTCCGAACATTCAATCGAAAACGACACAAGTTTACGATTTGGTTAAGTTCATCATTTGGTAAATGAACTGTCAAACTTAGTATGGGTAAAGGTTTACACAATTTGGTAAAATTAAGGATTTTCCTGCGTTAAATTAACTAAATTTATTTGGATAAACTTATCCAAACGTCATTGTGACTTTTAGAATTAGGCGTGTTCACAAAATAAATATGATATGATATCTCAAAGAACTAAAAAGAAACTCTGACCATGTTCTGTAACATTCGTATGACGATTAGTTGGCGATAAAAGTTGTGAATAAAAACGTAGTGTATCCTACAAAAAAAAATAAAAGGGACGTCTACATTTACTCAACGACTAGGAAAGCTACTTCTCGGCTCTCCCAGACGAACGCGAATCATTCCTTGATGACGACGAAACTACAACAACAACGTGCTATTTTCATTGCTCTCTTCTCCTTTTGACTGTTTGAAAAGACACTTTTCGTTGGCTTTTGACTTTAGCTTCCAAGAGCTTGCTACTGTTTTAGTTCTACTTTTACATTTATTTATCGTTCCGAGACTCCAATTTCGTGTTGGTTCAGAAGAGGTTCTCCATTTAAAAACAACTTCGAAGTCTGAACGCGTCCATTCTGTCATGTTTTTGATATTTAATATTTGACGTTTATCGAATATCTGATTCAATTACGCCGCATTTAACCAAATGAATAAATAGGTCGTTCATGCAAACAATTGCGTAAACTTATCATTTTACACAATTTGTAAGCTTACGACATTGCATGAATACCCTTATTAGTTATGTCCATGTCTGTAAGGTATTTTTTAAACAAATTTTGCAAATAAGCGATGATCGTGCACATGCACTTAAACATAAGAAACCGAGAAGTGGTGCAACTACTCCAATTTTAGACCAACGAGGGAGACATGTTCCCCATAACAAAACTAGCGTCAAGTCCACAAAGCTCGTAAAAGATATAATTAACAAATTTCCTAGAAACAGCTCCCACTATTCTCGTAGCAAAAATATTTTGAGGGAATTTCTGGATCCAATTTTGAACATAACCATCATGTACGAAATGTGTCGAGAAATTTTGGCTCAAGAAAAGTTTAGTTCAAAGTTCGTATTTACGAAGATTTTTTCGCAAAACTTCAATTTGCATTTTAGAGCTCGTAACTCGGACAGCTGTTAAATATGCGACTCCTTTAAAATAAAAATTGAAGCCATAGATGATAGGTATAGCTGAGGTTCATAGGGTAGACACGGTGCATTCAAGAGGACACAAGAGTCCACAAGCTTTTTTTCAAAGCGAACCTCTGTCTATCAACTCCCGCTCTTACCTCCAAGAGGTGAACATCGGGTGCCTAGTACCTCTAACTGAAGATGGGGTTCCAACTTCCAATCCCTGTGAACGATTTTTGGCAGCAGCAAACAAGAGAGGGGGAGGAGTGTTCCCACTAACGCACTTCTCCTTTATTCAGGCGGCAGCGGAAGAATTCTCAAAATGGAATCAACGGTGGCGTATACAGTTCCAGTTAGGCTGAACTACTTAGTGAACACCTTATACGGGCTACTATGACATATTCGGGGCTCACGCATATAAGGAGCGGTTAATCCGGCTCCCCGCCCTTGGAGTTATATTGTGAGGATTTGGTCCTCCAGGTTGGGGGTCGTGCCGTCGGAGTGACTTCCCGGCCACGTATAGCTATTTAGTTGCGAAGCAAAAACAAACCTTGGATATGGATACGGACGGATTTACTGTTAACGAACCTAGCAAACGAAATAAGGACAACGAACTTCGAATCTGCACGTGGAATGTTCTGTCTCTCTATAGACCACGTGCAGCCGAACATTTAGCGGAGGCCCTAGACTGCTACAAAGCAGACATCACATATTAAAATTGTCTTGGGTGATTTTTGATGAGATTATTAAAAGAATGTCGTATATAAAAATATTAAACAAATTTATTTATGAGAAACAGTCCTTTAGCTTCAGCTCTTCATTTAATAATAATACAAAAATATTAATTTTCTAATTGTTTGATTGATTACAAAAATCTTATCATGTTGATTACAAAGTATATAGTAAAGTGTTCAACTTGTTGGGTAGTTTATCTTGTTTCAACACTTCCTCCATAAACACCAAACAAAAAATAAATTGAGATGTAGTTACAATAGTTGATCAATACCTATCTTCTTTCGTAGCATCTGAAATCGAACTCGTTCAAGAGGTTTTGTTAGTAAATCTGCTAACTGTTCAGATCCTGGAATGTGTTCTAATCTTATGTCACCTTCAAGAAAACGCTCCCGAACATAAAAGTGGCGAATTTCAATATGCTTTGTTCTTTTGTGAAATTCCGGGTTCTTTCCTAGTTTTACGGCACTTGCACTATCAACATGCAGGATTGGTGATTGTCCTTTTTGTGCTGTTAGTTCTTGTAGAAGACGTTTAAGCCACATAGCTTCCTTAGCACCTTCACTTGCCGCCATAATTTCAGCTTCAGTGGTTGATAAAGCTACGGTGCGTTGAAGTTGGCTTGTCCACGACACAGGTCCACCAGCAAATAATGAAACTACTCCAGTAGTTGACCGCCTTGTTTTAGAATCACCCGCATAATCAGCATCACTATATATTTCCAATTGTTGCTGGCTCTTCCCTTGGTATTTTATGGCTGATTTGATAGTGCCACGGAGATAGCGAAAAATACGTTTAACGCTATTCCAATCATCTCTGGTAGGATTTTCCATCTTTCTTGATACCAAACTTACTGCAAAAGCAATGTCAGGTCGTGTTGCTGTTGCCAAATACAACAAGCTCCCAACAGCTTCACGATATGGAACTTGTTCTTTTATTCCTTCGAATTTTGAATTTTCTCCTTCCCGACTGACTGGAGTCGTAACTGGATTACATTCAAACATTTTGAAACGTTCTAAAATTCTTTTTGTATAATTTTCTTGGCTGAGCTTAATTGAGCCATCATTTTCAATTTGTATTTTCATGCCGAGAAAATTGTCAAGAGATCCGTAAGTAATTTTAAATTCATTTTTGAGTGCACACATAAAATTTTGAATTTCTGCCTCGTTGTTGCCAAGAACCAGTCCATCGTCGACATAAATCGCCACATAGAGAACTTTTCCACTATCATTGCGATAAAACAGACATGGATCAGCTGTGCTATTCTTCAGTCCTGCCTTCTTCATAAAGGCTAAGAAACGTTTATGCCAACATCGAGGGGCTTGTTTAAGTCCATACAAACTCCCTTTTAGTCGGCATACTCGTCCAGTTCCATCTTGAAATCCTTCAGGCTGCTCTAAGTATACTTCCTCCTCAAGAGTACCATATAAAAATGCTGTTTTGACATCAAATTGCTTAATTTTCAATTTCTTGGTCGCAGCTAAAGCTAACAGCATACGAACTGTGTCATAACGGGCTACAGGGCTAAATGTCTCATCGTAATCGATACCTTTTTGTTGAACATACCCTTTTGCAACAAGTCGAGCTTTGTATCGTCGATTCTCACCTTTTCCTGCATTCTTCACTCGGAAGACCCACCTATTTTGGACTACTTTCACATTTTCTGGTCGTTTTACAAGCTCCCATGTTTGATTTTCTTTCAGAGATGATAACTCATCTTTCATCGCTGTAAGCCAATGCTCTTTATCTGCTGACTTCAAGGCTTCAGAGTACGACCTAGGCTCTTCACTTGAGTCACCTTCTTCTGCAAACATCAGATACTCTCCTCCCGTCATCCAACTTGGCTTCTTTCGCGGTCTTTCATCGATGGGAACTTCATTCTCAATTAAATTTTCAGGATCAGCTTCAACATCTTCATGCTGACTTTCAAAACTATCAAACTCAACACTTTCTTCAAAATCAATATTTTCTTCAACCTCTTCAGAATTGGCTTCGTTTTCTTCATTTTGAACGTTAGATTCAACACTTGATGTTATATATTCTTTATTGGTGATCAGAATTCCAACTTTATCTTTTTCTTTCTTCGTTTCTTCTAAATTAAGTTCTTCTAGAAATTTACCTTCAGGTTTGTTGTTGCAGACTACTTCAGGCTTGAAAATAACGTCATGGCTGCACACAATTTTGTTTAGCTTTGGAATCCAGACTCGATAACCGTCTTTTTCATTCACGTAGCCGACCATCCTTCCATACATAGCCTTTTCATCAAACTTCTTGCGAAGTTCTTTCGGTATGTGGACATAACATCCTGTTCCAAAAATACGCAAATGGTTAAGAGTTCCCACTTGTTTTCCATGCCATAATTCATATGGAACTTTGTCCCCGTTTGTTGTTGGTCCAGTACGGTTTAAAACATATGCTGCTGTATTACACGCCTCAGCCCAGAGACATTTTGGCAATTTACTGGAAACTCTCATACTTCTAGCAGCTTCGACAATTGTTCGGTTTTCCCGTTCTGCAGCTCCATTCTGTTGTGGAGTGTAAGGAGGGCAAATACATTGCTCTATTCCAAACTTTGACAACACTCTAGCAACATCTTTATTGTCAAACTCTCTACCGCCATCGCACCTCAACTTTTTGACAACGTGCCCATTGGTTCTGGCTTCATTTAAAAAAGTTTCAAGTGAACTACAAACTTCACTTTTGTGCTTCAAGAAAAAGAGTCTGCGGAACTTGCTGAAGTCATCTTTGAAACAGACATAATATCGGGATCCTCCTACTGATGTTGTTTCAACCGGTCCAAGAACATCTGCATGGATAACCTCACCAACCGTAACAGGTCGATCACTTCTTTGCTTGAATGGAAGTCGATGCATTTTACCAGCAGCACATCGATCACAGAATTCTTCTCCACTCTCAGGAACACTGATGTTCATTTTATCAAGAACTTTCTTGACATGACGCTTATTCTGGTGAGCAAATCTTTCATGATAGAGTTGAAGACTTTCTGAAATGCTTGACATGTACACTTGCACAGGCTCTGATGGTTTCTTAACTTTCATATTTAAAACATACAGCTCATTTTGAAGATAACCTTCCACTGCTACCTCACCATTATGACTATTTTTAATTGTAAGAGTTTGGTCATCCATTGTTGTCGTGAAACCATTTCGAGCGGCAGCCTTCACAGAAAATAGTTGTGCACTTGCATCAGGGACGTACCATACATCCTTCAAAATTGCATCTTCCCACACTCCATCAATGCTCACCTGAATTTGTATGTTGCCTTGACCATACGCCTTCATGGTGACTCCCTGCTTTCCAAGACAAATAACTTCGGATACACTGAATCGCGAGTAAGTTTGGAAGTGCGATTTGTTCGGTGTAATATGTCTTGAAGCTCCACTGTCACAATACCACTGATCTCGTCTTATTGAATTTCCCATCGTTGCATTCAAAGAGAATGCCATCAATGCATTGTACTTGGGATATTTCTTGGTGTCACTCTGTCCAGATTTGTTCTGTGGGCATTCAGCAGCCCAATGTCCAAGTTCCTTGCATTTGTTGCATGGAAATTTCATTTTTGCACGTTCCAGTTTGGTATTATTTGCCTTTTCTGGTTGTTTCTTCTTCTTGAAATTTCCTCTTGCAACGAAAGCAGCGCTATCACTTGAAGCTTTTATATTTTGCTTTGTTTCTCTTGTCTCGATAGTGCATAATTTTTCAATTAATAAGTTCAGAGTTTGCTTTTCTGCAGGAATCGTATCCCACAAATCTCTAAAATTGTCAAATTCTTTACCAAGAGTTGACATGATTCTGCCATTAAGAATACGTTCAGAGAGAGTATTTTCCTTATGCTTGGCTAGTTCATCATTGAGGTCTACAAATAGCTTTTGTAGTTTCGCAATGTGTGCACTGATGTCCTCTTGTTCTTCTTTTCGTGCTTGAAAGAAACTATCTATCAGCATATTAAGCCTTTGGATACTACTTCTCTCGAAACGAGCACATAATTTGTCCCAAATGTCCTTTGATTTTTCGCATGTTAAGACAAGTTCAGCGATTGGTGAGCTTAGAGATGCAGCAATCAAGCCAGCAGCTTTTGCATCTTCTTTCAACCAATCTGCGTGTTTCTTCTTCTCTACAGCTGTAGAAGTTGGTTCGATTAGAGGACATTCAAATTCTCCAGTTACGACTTTCTTCAGATCATACGCACGGAAAAGCATACCCATTTGCCATTTCCATTTCGCCCAGTCGCTAGGACCCTCAAGCTTGTCAACAGAGACCTTAAATTCATTTGACGACATTTTCTTCTAATGCAGTTCACACGGTCCTGGGCCCATAACCTGATGAGATTATTAAAAGAATGTCGTATATAAAAATATTAAACAAATTTATTTATGAGAAACAGTCCTTTAGCTTCAGCTCTTCATTTAATAATAATACAAAATTATTAATTTTCTAATTGTTTGATTGATTACAAAAATCTTATCATGTTGATTACAAAGTATATAGTAAAGTGTTCAACTTGTTGGGTAGTTTATCTTGTTTCAACAATTTTAATGCCAAACTAGGAAGAGAAGACGTCTTTGGTGTCACAATCGGAAGATACAGCCTGCACGAAACCACCTCCGATAACGGACTCAGGTTATTCGACTTTGCTGCAGGGCGATCGAGGAATTACTGCCTGAACAGAATGCAAGACGGAGCTGGAATAGATGTCAAAAATGCTGCAGCTGCAAAATTTGACCAATTTTTAACTTTTACTGCAGCATTTTTGACATCTATTCCAGCTGCGTCTTACATTCTGTTCAGGCAGTTAGTGGGAAGCCATTGCAGGAATGAAGTTCGGAAACCTCCCAGGGTTACAAGGCCTGAACCGAAGCCTGCAAGGACGATCACGGGAACATCGTGGTAGAATAGCAGTCAGTGCTGAGGATATGAAAAAATCATTTCTGCAAATTGTATAACGGCCGGTGATGACGAACTGAATTCCGCTGCCATGCAGATTGCACCATTCAACCTGGACGACGTAGGCCAACAATTCCGCCCACCCGATCTCGACGAATGGAAGATAGCTATATCTAAGCTTAAGTCTAATAAAGCTGCTTGAGCTGATGGTCTTGCGGTTGAGCTATTTAAAGCGGCTGGCGATGAATTGGTTAGGAGTATGCACCAGCTCATCTGTAAAATATGGTCGGAGGAAAACATGCCCGATGAATGGAACTTCAGCATTGTATGCCCGATCCTCAAGAAAGGCGATCCTCTAGACTGCACCAACAACAGAGGCATCAGTCTTCTTAATATCGCCTACTAAATCTTCTCTGCCATACTTTGTGAGCGCCTGAAGCCATTCGTCAACAACCTAATAGGTCCATATCAGTGTAGCTTTAGGCCAGGAATGTCCACCATCGACCAAATATTCGCACTATGGCAGATCTTGGAGAAAACCCAGGAGTTTCAAATCGATACCCACCACCTTTTTATCGATTTCAAGGCCGCGTATGACAGCATCTATAGAGACGAGCTATATAGAGCAATGTCTTGTTTTGGCATCCCTGCCAAACTCGTCTATTTGTGAAGGATGACGATGGAGAATGCCCGCTGCTCCATCAAGGTCGGCAAAGACCTAACCGACACATTTGATGTCAAAAAAGGTTTTAGGCAAGGCGACGCGCTATCATGCGACTTCTTCAACATTGTTATTGAAAGAATAGTGCAAAACTCTCACTTCAAAACAAGAGGCACAATCTTTCAAAAGTCCGTCCAATTACTCGCTTACGCTGACGACATTGACATAATAGGACGAACAAAGCGTGATTTCAGTGGTGCTTTTGTGAGTAGTGAGAAGGAAGCCAAGAAGATGGGTCTAATGGTGAATGAAAGCAAAACGAAATATATGCTATTAACAAGAAAGGACACCCAACACCGACGACTCGGACAGAACGTTACTATAGAAAGCTATAATTTTGTGGAGGTCAGAGACTATGTCTACCTGGGATCCGCTATAAACTCAGCGAACGATAACAGTGCTGAGATCAAACGAAGAATTACTCTTGCCAATCGTTGTTTCTCTGGGTTAAAGAAGGCAATTGAGAAGCAAAGCCCTCTTTTGAGCAACTAAACTGTCCCTGTATAAGATGCTTATCATCCCGGTCCTGATGTATGGTGCAGAGGCATGGACACTGTTAACGGTGGATGAGAATGCGATAGGCTATTTTGAAAGGAATATTCTCCGGGTGATTTTTGGTCCCGTCTGCATAGATGGGGAATGTAGCGCCATCTTCGGTAAGTAAGTAAAGTATAGCTGAAAAGGAAAGGCAATCAAATGAAAGAGACCTACCACAAAGAGTCTGTTGACCATTGTTATGAAGATGTCTGCTGAAGACATTAAAAGCATTACAGCATTAAAAAAGCTAGTTGCAAATCGAAAAATTTCAACAGATAAAACCAAACTAAAATGGCTCAAAATAAAATGGATGTAACTTCAAAATTCCAAGTCCCTTAAAATTCAGTACATTGGAGGTTCTTTATACTAGAGGAAGATTTATCGACAGAGCAAAGTATAAGGACTTACAAGACCTAAAAGAATTTATCCCACCATTAAACCACGGATTTTACGACATTTTGAAAACGAATGCGAGAGCAAAAGATGAAGATATTCCAGAAGAAGACAATTAGAGAATTCAAAAAAAAAATAAAAGTAAAAAAAAAAATGCCCTCTAAAAGTACTTGAGAGTGCTAGGACGCCATATGGCCGTAGGCTCAATGATAGGAAAATCCCTATGCATACCTCCGGGTGGTAGAGGGCGGGAAACGCTAACGTGCAGGTGGACCGAATGGATGCCGGGATAAGCAGACAACCCAGCGATGCTGGTCAGGGTACAAACTTGTCCTTGGGATGGTTAAAAGCCCCCTCAAGGCGGATGAACTGCAGGTGGCGGTCAACGGCATGATAGTCATGTGGCGGAGGAGCTTTTTTTGTTAAAAGGCCAACGGCAGCAGCAGGTAGCGTCTGTAACCCATATTAGGCGGCTACAAAAGGCGTCTGTTTTCCCATAGTGGGCGGCCTCGAGCAGTTATGTGTTTGACCATACAAAAGGCGGGTGTGCCTGTCAAATCTGAGCTTATGTATGTTATTAATCATATCTCGGAAAACACCATGGTGGAAAGATATATGCAAATACATGAATTATGACAACCAATGGAAATGAGTCTCCAAGAGGTAATCTTTTTATAGAAAATCCTTCTGTAGCTTCGGTTGCAGTAAACCGCACATCAGATTTGGGGGTGCGGCATCTTTCACGTACGAGCGTCAATCAAGACGCCATAATAATAAATGAATCGTTGACAAATAGAATAAGTCTTTCAAGAAGCGCAAATGTTACTTTTGGCTACAGCATACGTACGAAAATCGGAGCATGGAATTTTCGATCCTTGTACAGCGATGGTAGATACGAGCAGATTGAGCGTGAAATGCTCCGCCTAAAGATCAGTATCCTGGGCGTAAGCGAAACTAAGTGGAGAGGAAGAGCTGAATACAGATCAGACACTGGACAGACGAGAATGCTGTATTCCGGGGAAGATGGTGGCCAAAGACTGCATGGTGTCGGAAATATGTTGAACGAAGAAGCAAGGCGTAGTTTCATCTCCTGGGCGCCCATTTCTGCGGTATTAATGACAGCAAGGTTTCGTTCAAAATTCGTAACGTCACAATTATTCAGTGCTACGCCCGCGCCCCCACAAATGAAGAGACCAAGGAAGACAAAACCGCGTTCTACACTCATCTTAACTCGGTTTAACGTAGTGTTCCCAGAGCCGACATCATAGTCGTTATGGGCGATCTCAATGCCCAAGTCGGTTCAGACAATTACGGACTGGAACGCGTGATGGGGAGAAATGGCTTGGGGTCACGGAATGAAAATGGTGACTTACTTGTCGACTTTTGTAACGCGAATCGTCTTGTGATAGGTGGAACTGTATTTAAGCATAAGACGTGTAACAAAATTACCTGGGTGCATCCGGAACAAACCAAATTGATCATATCAGAATTCAACAGCGATGGAGGAAGTCTATGTGTGATGTCCGGAGTATAAGAAATGGCAATGTGGGAAGGGACCACCATTTGGTTCTGATGAGTCTCAAACTACGAACCGCTGCCGTACAAAAACCAGCGCAGGATGCAGCAAGGAGCTCAAAATTCATTATGAATGATTTAAATGACCCCAACATATGTCGAAACTATGTCACCACCCTTAACGATAGAGCCTCGTCATTAAACGGAATCCAGCATTCAACAATAATTGATGAGATGTGGGGGGAAATTAAAAGTGTTTTTATGGAGGCTGGATCCGAAACTGTTCCCAAGCGAACGAGACATAGAGACTCTTGGATATAGAAGATCGAACTTTGCAAATCGTTGAAAATCCAAATAAATGCCGTAGCAGATGTTCAACGAAAGGCTGACTTGCGGAGAGAGTACCGCATTGCACATAAGATGGTCTATCACTGTGTGAGATGTGACAAGAGGGTGAAGTTAGATGGACTCGCAGATAATGCAGAAATCGCTGCCAGAAGAGGAGATATCCGGGAATTGTACCAAATAGCCAAAGATGTTATCGGGAAAAAAAGCAACACCAATCATCCTGTAATGGATGTGGATGGCACACTTTTGGTATCAATTGAGGATCAGCTTTGTAGAGGGAAGGACCATTTTTGTGCCCTGCTAAATGAGGATTCAGTTGAGCAGAGTGCTGAAGTGCCCCAACTAAACGAGATGCGCAGGTCCTATAGGGGTATTGACATCGAACCTTCGTCAGAATCGGAAATCCAGACATCAATAAATCTCCTCAAAAACAACAAGGCAGCTGGACTGGACGGAATACCATCTGAATTCCTGAAAGCCGATACCGTAACAGCGGCTAGTATTTTACATCAGCTGATACAAAACATTTGGGAAAACGAAAGCTATCCCTGGGACTGTAAGGATGGTGTGATTGCTAAGTTGCCAAAGAAAGGTGACCTGAAGAATTGCAACAATTGGCGTGGTATCACCGTTTTGTCCGTTTTCCCAAAACAAATGGCAACCATCATTCTCGAGCGAATAAAGGATAGAATCGAGTCTACACTCAAGAGGCATCAAGCTGGCTTCCGCAGTGGTCGATCGTGTGTCGACCATATCAACACCCTGCGTATCGTCCTCGAGCAGTCGATGGAATTTCAATCACCGCTTTACCTCATGTTCGTGGATTTTGAGAAGGCTTTCGATCGAGTTAACCGAAAATGTATATGGAAATCCTTGCTTGGTAGAGGAATTCCACCAAAAATTGTTGCCATTATTAAAGAGTCCTACAACAACGCAAGGTGGTTTGTTTTGCACAATGGGCAGCTATCCGACTCCTTCGTAGTGCAACAGGGTGTGAGACAGGGAGATGTTCTCTCGCCAATTCTCTTCCTGCTGGCGATGGACGACGTGTTGACGGCCAGTGTTGGTACAGCTGAGCTGAGAAAGGCTCAGTCATTTAGACTATGCCGATGACATATGTCTACTGGCAAATAACATCAGTGGGCTGAACGGGATGTGCCAAACACTGCAAGTGAAGGGAGAGTCGAGTGGTCTAAGAATAAACAGCAAAAAGACAAAAATAATGCTCACAGGCCGCTCCACACAGCAGCGTATTATTCTACAGGAGACGCCAGTTCAAGAAGTGGAACAGTTCAACTACCTTGGCAGTACTGTTTCTGTAAACGGTGGTACGGGTCTGGACGTTAAAAGTAGAATAAATAAAGCTCGTGCTGCCTTGGGTACTCTGTCCCCAATCTGGAAATCAAGTTATATGCTTGTGAAACCTGGAATAGTCACGTCTATCATTTCGAAGAAATTGCAGGTTTTTGTGAATCGCTGTCTTCGCCACATCCTAAAGATTCGCTGGCCACAAATAATATCAAATGAGGAATTGTGGCGCAGGACAAGTCAGGAGCGGCTGGACGTTGACATAAGAAAACGTAAATGGCAATGGATTGGTCACACACTGAGGAAACCAAACGATGAAATTGCAAAGCAGTCCTTTGAATGGAATCCTTAGGGTGCACGGCGGGTTGGAAGACCAAGAACAACATGGAAATCAACTGTCTTAGCGGAAGCAGAATCCCGGAGAAAGACGTGGCCACAGCTAAGGTACCTTGCAGCAGACCGTGAAGGATGGAGACGTTTTGTTGACGCCCTATGCCCCAGCCGGGGTTACAGGAGACGATGATGACTAATTTTAGTATTTCGAATTTTTGTCAAAATTGTAAGATTTTCCTCAACGGTTCTTTAACATTTGCACAGAAAGTATACCTACCGTTATTTTTTATTATAAGAGCCCTAGGTACCAAATTTCAAAAAAAAAAACAAAAATGTCGTTTTCGAAATATGTACTAAGTTTTCAAAAAAAATTGGAATATTTTTTTTTTTAATCCAAAAACTTTTTTTTTTTAATTTTGGTACACAAAACTACTTATATTTTTAAGGAAATTCTGCATAAGAAATACTTAAATCAGTTGTACCGTTTTCAAGAAAATCGAAAATAAAAAAATGGTTCTCGGGGAGGTACCACTTATAACCATTTCTGGAAGGAAAAATGGTTTCTACCCTTTCTAAAAATAATTAACTGAATTGTTGTGGAGCTGTTTATTAGAAAAATGCAATGATATAAAATTTCTACAAAAAATGGTACGCCAGGTACCGTTATTTTTGGTTCTAAGAAAACAAAAAACTGTGTGGGGGAGTAACCAAATAATACTATGTACCAAGTTTCAAGACAATCGATTCTGCGATTAGGGCTGTAGCTCAATGGACAGACAGAATTATGGGACTCACTTTTAACATACCATATAGGAGGTACCTTAAATCGCAAGTGAAAAAAAAAAATCAAAAATAATTTGGTTCTATGGAAAACACATTATGACATAAAAGACCGACAAATCCATCAAAAATTTAAGTGAAAAAAAAAAACAAATAATTTGTTTTGTCTCCATTAAATAATTGTTGTTGGAAAAAAATTCAAATAATTAAAACATTTTATGTCTCCACAATTATTTTCAAAAAAAATAAAGTAAAAGGTTTTTTTGTTTTTGTGTACGTTACCCGTTGCACTGGACTAAAATTGCAATTTGCAAAACGCAAAGACCGATTGCTAGAATTCGTGACATTACACTTTTATGATTTTTAACTTAATTAATTTTCTTTTTGTTAAATAAATTAACAACAGAAAAAAAAGAACAAATAATACACACTCAGCGACACCGAAAAAAAAAGCCAGAAGCTATGTATTATTTTAAACGAGCTCAAAGGGATAAACACAACTGAACTTTAACGCAGCAAGGCTGCGAATGATCAAACTTGGGCTCTGCGATCATATTTAAGTTAACTTTTTTCCACCTGCCGCTGGAGGTTTTATGGATGGATTAGAAAATTTGTATTTGTTTAAGTTTTTTTTATCTTTTTTGTTGGTTTCTTTTTTTTTTTGCTGTTTTTCTATGTTTGCTTTTTTCAATTTTTATGGTTTTGTTTTTACTCAATTATTAAGTCTTGTCAGTGGTGGTATAATGTTTTTTTTACAGACGATGATGATGATTATCTTTATCACAGTACCTACATAAATCTGAGGGAGTATTTGGTGCAGGTTGTCAAAAATGAGAACTGTCAGATGAAATTCAAGACAGCCATCCCTGTGATAAGTAACAAATGAACACAGAACAAATTTTGACGTTTAACAAGTTATGGGGGTCATAGGATTCATCATTTTCTAATGATTTTTTCACATGCGCAGAACTGGACAAAAATAAAAACGCTTGTGATATTTCCTTTAATATGTGTACTGTGCTTCATTAACACACATCTGTACCTATGTTCTGTAACTCTCGCATCGATAAAATCATTAAAATCAGTCGAGAAACGTTGAAAAATGGAACAAAACTCATGCATTTTGTTTCAATTTTCATCGTTTCTCGACTAGTTTTTTCGATGCGAGAGTTACAGAACGTAGGCACTGGATTGGATTGGAAAAGAATAGTAATGGGTTGAAATCCTGGGATATACGAAGTCCAAAAAAAACACACATCAATTAGGGAATGTTTACGATGCTGTGATCGATGCAGAGAAATAAAGCTATGTTCATCTGTTCCACATTTATTCCATCTTTAGTAGGAATCTGTTCCACTTTTCAAAGTGGAATTAATTCTCACGCGTGAAAAGAACTTTACTACTCCCGAAATTTTGTGGAATTTTTGAATTTAAAACTGTCACTAGGTGACCCAGCCATCACAGTCGTTGGCTTTTCACTTTGTGGATGTGTTGGTGTCACATACCTTTAGAGTTCGTTGTTGTACCTTCTTCTCCATTCCCCATCTATGCAGATGGGACCAAAAATCACCTGAAGATTTTTCGTTAATAGTGTCTTAGCACCTTACATCAGGACCAAGATAATAAGCGTCTTTTGCAGGGACACTTTATTTACTACAGAGAAGGCTTTGATCCAGCACTGGTATCGTACGCTTAGTATGTAGACAAAGCCTCTGACCACCTCGAAATTATAGCTGTCTATAGTGACGCTCTGTCCGAGACATGCGTCGGTATTGGGTGTCCTTTCTTGTTAAGAGCATATCTTTCACCGTTAAACCCATTGTTCCTCAAGTGTTGACATAAGAGTTTTGCACTATTATTACAAGAACGATGTCAAAGAAGACGCATGACAACTCGTCACCTTGCCTACAAAAATTTTGACATCAAAGGTATCGGTGAGGTTTTTGCCAACCTTGATTGATCAATGTGCTTTTTCCATCGCCGTCATCCTGGAACGAGTTTGGGAGGGATGCCAAAACTAGACATTTCTCTATATATCTCGTCTCTATAGATGCTGTCATAGACGGTCTTGAAATCGTTGGTGGGTATCGATTTGAAATTCCTTGGTTTTTTCCTAGATTTGCCGTAGTGGATATGAACCTATCAGGTTTTAGTTGTAGACGTTCGGCGTTCACAAACTACGGTTGAACAGGTCTTGGACGTGATGTTAAGGAGTCTGGTGCCTCTGTAGTTGGTGCAGTCCAGAGGATTTCCTTTCTTGAATATCGAGCAAACAATGTTGAGGTTCCACGCATCGGGCACGCTTTCCTCTGACCATATTTTGCCGATGAGCAAATGACCTAAAGACCACCAGCTCCAGCAGCTTCATTAGACTTAAGTTAAGATAATAGCTATCTTCACTTCGTTGCGATCGGTTGGACGGAATTATTGGCCTACGTCGTCATCCAGGTTGAATGGTGTAATCTGCATGGCAGTCGAATTCGACTCTTCATCGCAAGCTTTGCTTTAGGGCTTGTAACCCTGGGAGCTTCTTTTTACTTTTAGATAAAACTTTATAACCTCATTCCTGCAATGGCATCCATCTATTTCCTCGATCACAAGCTTATTATGCACTGTAATTTTCCTTCTCAGAATTCTGAGAAGCCTGTATTCCTCTCTCCTCTTCAGCTCATAGAGCTCACGAGCAGCTCAATCTTGTTGCTGGTTGATTGACCAGGATATCCCCTTGTGTATATTGAGCTTACTTACTTAAGGTGGCGCTGCAGTCCGGGGTGGACCAGGGCCTCAACCAACAAGCTTCTTCCAGCCGGCTCGGTTTCTGGCTAGCTGTCTCCAGTTTTGTACGCCAAGTTGGTTGAGGTCCTCTTCCACTTTCGTGCGCCACCTTTTACGCTGTCCACCTCTACTGCGCTGTCCGACGGGGTTGGATTCAAAGGCTTTCCGGGCCGGAGCATTGGTGTCCATTCGCTCTTGGTGACCCAGCCATCTCAGTCGTTGGCTTTTCACTTTTGTGGCTAGGTCGGTGTCACTGTACAGCCCGTTCAGTTCGTTGTTGTATTTTCTTCTCCAATCCCTATCTATGCAGACGGGACCAAAAATCACCCGGAGAATTTTCCTCTCGAAACAGCCTAACGCGTTCTCATCCACCGTTAGCAGTGTCCATGCCTCTGCACCATACATCAGGACCGGGATGATAAGCGTCTTATACAGGGACAGTTTAGTTGCTCGAGAGAGGGCTTTGCTTCTCAATTGCCTTCTTTGCCCAAAGAAACAGCGATTGGCAAGAGTAATTCTTCGTTTGATCTCAGCACTGGTATCGTTCACTGAGTTGATAGCGGATCCTAGTAACGTTCTGTCCGAGACGTCGGTGTTGGGTGTCCTTTCTTGTTAATAGCATATATTTCGTTTTGCTTTCATTCACCGTTAAACCCATCTTCTTGGCTTCCTTCTCAATACTCACAAAAGCACCACTGACATCAAGCTTTGTTCGTATTATGTCAATGTCGTCAGCGTAAGCGAGTAATTGGACGGACTTTTGAAAGATTGTGCCTCTAGTGTTGACGTGAGAGTTTTGCACTATTCTTTCAAGAACGATGTTAAAGAAGTTCCATGACAGCGCGTCGCCTTGCCTAAAACCTTTTTTGACATCAAAGGTGTCGGTGAGGTCTTTGCCGACCTTGATGGAGCAGCGTGCATTCTCCATCGTCATCCTGCACAGACGGATGAGTTTGGCAGGGAAGCCAAAACTAGACATTGCTCTATATAGTTCGTCTCTATAGATGCTGTCATACGTGGCCTTGAAATCGATAAAAAGTGGTGGGTTTCGATTTGAAACTCCTGGGTTTTCTTCAAGACTTGCCGTTGTGCGAATATTTGGTCGATGGTGGACTTCCCTGGCCTAAAGCCACACTGATATGGACCTATCAGGTTGTTGACGAATGGCTTCAGATGTTCACAAAGTACGGCAGAGAAGATCTTGTAGGCGATATTAAGTAGATTGATGCCTCTGTAGTTGGTGCAGTCCAGAGTATCAACTTTTTTGAGGATCAGGCAAACAATGCTGAGGTTTCATTTCATCGGGCATGCTTTCCTCCGACCATATTTTACAGATGAGCTTCAATCCTGCAGTAGCATCTCTCTAATTCCTCGATCGCACGCTTCTCATGCTCTTTCTTTTTCCTTCTAAGAAGCTTGTGTTCCTCTTCTGCTCGTAGAGCTCGCGAGCAGCTCTGGTCCTTCTATGCATGTACTTGCCGACATTCTTCGTCGAACCAGGGGCTTCACTGTGGTGGTCGTGTGAGGCTCAGCACGTCAGAGGCGGCATCTCAGATGGCTTTCTGGCAGTTTTTCCACTGGTTCTCGATGTTTGCGGTTGGCGGCAAAGGACTAGTTAAGAGGGCGCGAGAGACTCAATCGGAAAAGGACCTGGCGATTTCTTGCAACTGTAGCCGTCCGACGTCAAACTTCCTCACAGTATTTCCATGTTTTGGCTTTGGTCTGGATATCCGTAGCATTACCTTTGCTGCAACGAGTTAGTGGTCCGAGTCAACGTTGGCACCTCAGAACGTTCGGACATCCTTGATACTGGAGGAGTGCCTTGCGTCGATCGCAATGTGGTCAATTTGATTGGCGGTTGATTCACCACCAATACGCCATGTCCCCTTATGTATATTGAGATGCGGGAACTGCGTACCAGCTACCACAACGTTTCGCCCCGCAGAAAATCAATTAACCTGAGTCCATTATCGGAGGTGGTGTCTTCCAATTGTGCCACCAAAGACTTCTTTTCTTCATAGTTTGGCATTAAAATCACCCAAGACAAATTTAATGTCATAGCTAGGACGATGCTCATATGTCTTGTCCAGGAGCTCATAGAACTCGGGCTTAGCAATGTCATCTTCATTTTGTGCCAAGCATACAAGACTAAACTTTACCCACCGCAATGGCTTTGACATGACATTGATCGGCCATTTTGTTTTAAAGAAAATTGTAGACTCTTCGTTTTGTTCCCAAAACTGTCAATTTCAAGCAATTTTAGTCCAAATTTCTATCAAAGTTCATATAAAAGAAATTGGCAAAAATTCGCAGTTTTGGGAAGCAAGCGAACAGACCTTTGTGATTATTCGATACCCAAATTTTTTGACATTTACACTACAAACTATCGATAGAAGAATGATGAATCAATTGTATACAGTATTTCCAATTTCACACAGAGAAACAAGTAGCTGAAGATTTTTTCGAAGTTTTCTTTTAATTTCCTAAAAAATCTCTAGTAACTTCCACACGAGGAAACAAAATCTGTAGACAATTTTTGAATTTTCTTTTTTATTTGAACGTACTTTAACCTTGATGTGAGAGAAAATGTCAACATAAATCTCTTCAAACCCTCAGCAGGGAAGATGTTGTTTACCCCCTTTTCCTCCTGCCCTTCTCACCATGAAACTGAAAGTTGGTAGCAACTCAGTTTCCTCGTGTGAAAGGGGTTTTTATATTTTTGAGAAATTCCCTTCCTCAGAAATTTATCACAAAAATTATTCATTTAATTTTTGTCATAATAAGGTTTGTTCGCGTACTTTCCAAAACTGCCAATTTCCACCCATTTTAGTGCAAAGTTCTGTCAAAGTTCATATAAAAAAAATTATATTGACATAACTTTGGAGTTTGGACTAAAATGAGCTGTTTTCGATACTACACGAGCAAAGGTAATGTAAAAGTAGAATTTAATTCTCAGAGGGGCACTGAAAATATCGAAATGATGTGGCTATAATTGTGGAAAATTCACCTAGTTTCGATCACTTTTCTTTCTTGTCACCATAAATTTAATGGCAGAAAGGAAATAGAGATATGTTTTGACTTCTATGTGAGAAATCCTGGTCATGCAGAATCTTTTCCCAAAGTGCCAAATATTTTTTTTTTTTTTTTTTTTTAAGGCGTGGCTCAGCAAAATGTTTTTGTTATTGCTTTTAAAACTTAAAATAAAAATGGCAAAGAAAAATAAAAAATTTAATTTGTGTGACACCAAACTTATTATCTAATCTGACATATGTATGTATGTATGTATATTTATTAAAGAACAACAAAAATAGCTTGAATTATTCTTAATATTTGCTTTCTAACACGAGTCAAGAACATTTAATCTGAAGATAATTTTTTTTGTATCAAAAATGTTCGTTAAGACGTCATTAACTCACTTAATAAAGGAATTTCAACGCAATTTAGTTCCTAATATAATAAAATCTATTTTTCAGTTCGAGAATTTTTTAATAACTTCCTTTAATAAATTTTAAACAACTCAGGTTTCCAAGTGCTTACTCTTTGAAAATATATGCAAAATGAAGTGTTATTCTTGTTCATCAATATTTGGCATTTTTCTTTATCAATTCAGAATAGAGCTCTGAACAGAGTCCGAGCATGTCTGAATGCTCAGAGCTAAGAAAGAAACACAGTTTTTATTTTGACAGTTCAGGCTCTGTTCAGAACAAATAAATAAAAACACCTTTTAAGGGTATTCATGCAATATCGAATGCTTACCAAATGTGTAAAATGGTGTTTTTAGTTTAAGTTTGTATGAACTCCCTTTTGCCTTTTAATCATTTGGTTCAATGATGTACAATAGCTGTTCGTTAATCCTCAAAGGTGAAACGTCAAATATTAAACATCCAAACTTATTTTTAAGCACAAAAACTATTTCGTTTTCTATAAACTCATGACAATATTTACAGAAGTTAAATCTAAAGATACCAAAAAGAAAAACAATTCTTATTTGACAGATAAGCCGTTTTCGAAATTGTTATCTGCGTCAAAAATGAATTTGCTATAGTCACGTGTTCGAAAACATCATCTGCGGTGCAGTAAACAAATCGAGTTGACGATACAAAAAATTAAGAAACTAGAAAGTGTGTTTGTAAACGTCAAATGCGTTTGCGTGTAAATTGAATGACGTTGATCAAACCGATTTTGTTCTAGCAGGACGATTATATATGACGATAGCAATTTGAAAATTACGATAATTTGACGTTCAGCCAATTTGAACGTCAAATGATCGTAATTTTCAAATTTGACGTTTTTGAAAACGGTCATATACCTATGTGTGTGAAGGAAAGGCATGTTCACATTTCTGTTAGTTCTAAAATGGAGAACCTAACCAAAACCATCTTGAACTCGGAATAAGCCATTCGTATTGATAACAAAAAATATGAGATACGCAATAGACGTACTTTTTTTTTAAGCTCGAAGAGAATTGGTCTACAAAACGATGTCGGTGCTTAAAATTTATGAAAAGTTAAAGTAGCTTTCCTAGTCGCGTCACCTTATCTCGATGCGATATATATGTTATTACAGAGCACAGGCACAGTTCTCAATGAGATATTAGATATGTACATATATCATATTAAATACGTCTAAAAGTGTCACAGGACAGTGTTCCGTTGGTTGAATTTTGGCAACAAAAATTATTTCCCATGCAAATTCATAGTAAAAATTATTCAAAGTTGGCACACTTAGGTCTAGTTTTCCAGTTTAGGGTCTGAGTCTGAGTTAAAACAGAGTTAGCCAATCCTGAAAATAAATTAACCCCGAGTTAACTCATGAATAGTTTTTCAATTGAGGATTAACTTTATCTTTCAGCTGTCAAAAATCTAAAGTCACCGATGTTCGACATTATGGATATTACCCTGTGATGCTTTTTTTATCGAGGCTGAGGTAAACTCGTCGTAGTCCAAGGTATTCCCGAAGAAAACAAGTAAAATTCGGGTTAAGAAGGTAAAAGAACTCGAGATAGTCACCGGTTTTAGTATTTCTATTCTTTATTTATAACTATAATAAGAGGGGCTTACAAACTTACAATATTATTTAATCTTACTATAAATAACACGGTATTTCATAACAACTAAGCTGTTTTCAGTAGAGCTACAGGAGTAGACTCGGCCCACAATTCACTTTGAAGAATTGAACCAGGGTAGGAATACGGTAGGAATCTGATTCCTGCCCAAGGCTAACCCAAGGGAACAAATACTTTGGTGCCCAATCTCTCACTCAGAAGGAGCAAGTAGGGAGTTTACGGTAGGAATCTGATTCCTGTCCAAGGCTTACCCGAGGGAACAAATACTTTGGTGCCCAATCTCTCACTCAGAAGGAGCAAGCAGGGAGTTAACGGTAGGAATCTGATTCCTGCCCAAGGCTAACCCAAGGGAACAAATACTTTGGTGCCCAATCTCTCACTCAGAAGGAGCAAGCAGGGAGTTTACGGTAGGAATCTGATTCCTGCTTACCCGAGGGAACAAATACTTTGGTGCCCAATCTCTCATTCAGAAGGAGGAAGCAGGGAGTTTACGGTAGGAATCTGATTCCTGCCCAAGGCTAACCCAAGGGAACAAATACTTTGGTGCAGAATCTCTCACTCAGAAGGAGCAAGCAGGGAGTCTACGGAAGGAATCTGATTCCTGCCCAAGGCTAACCCAAGGGAACAAATACGGAATTAACACGAGTGAACAAGCTTCGACTTTTTCTGAATTTTCAACCTCTTCATAATAATTTTCCAGTCACAAGACAGTGTGAACTAATATGAGGCGAATGAAAAAAATCGCATGACGTTGACTTCACATAATACGGTGTGCTGTTGTTGTTGCTTGCAATCGTATATGCAATACAATCTGGTGTACTGTTGTTGTTTGTTATTCGGTGACGGCGTGGTGGCAGGTGTGTGTTGATATGTTATTTAGTGGCTCGGCTGTGCAGGGTGATGATGTGGGTTAATGACTGGTCTATGGTGATTCAATGGAGATGTAAGGTGCTGGTAGCTGATGTGGATGGTGGGTATGGTGTATGTTATTACGTGATGGATCGGTGTTTAATTGCAGGTCGGTCGGTGTTAGGGAAAGGAAAGTGTAACACTTCGTTACAACCCTTCTACACCTTTCACGCATCAAAAAAGAGATGGCACCACAACGAAATTGAACTGTGAATCCATTTTACTATCAAAATCGAGATAGTGCCACAGCTAAAAAAGCCCTCAGTTCGGTTCTGAGTTAACTCACCAAATTAAATAAGTCCGCTTTTATACACGAAGAAACAAGTTGCTGGAGATTTTTTTGACGTATTCTTTTAATCTCCTTGAAAATCTCTTGCATTTACCTTTCACAGGAGGAAA